>VZRR01009625.1:1850030-2227368 GCA_013398015.1 Oreocharis arfaki | reverse complement strand
CACGCCGGGGCGGCGGAGGGGGGCGGCGGGCGCCGCCGCGGCGCGGTGCCGCTCTTCGGGACGCTGGAGCAGGTCAGCTCGTACGCGCTGGTGTCGCTGCTGATGCAGCTCTCCGACCTCTCCCGCTGCGCCGGCGACATCTTCGGCGGGATCCTCAGCGAGGCGGACTCCCTGTGCCACCGCAACGCCCGGCTCCAGCGCCGCCTTGGCGCCCTTGAGGAGCTCCTCGCCCGCCTCGACCACCGCAAAGTCAAGATCCGTGAGTACCACCCTTCCCCAGCGCTGCGAGCGCGTCCGGGACGGTGGCGGGGCGGCTCGGGGAGCGGGAGGACCGGCCGACGGCGGCCGCCCGGTGGCGGGGCTGTTGGGGCGGCAGGCTGGGCTCTAGTTTGTGATTTATTTAAAAAAAAGAAAAGAAAGAGAGAAACTTAAGCATCCCCGCCTCGCTTTTCCCGTGCTCAAGTGGCGGTGGTCGGTCCCACCGCGGCTCCTCCCGGGCCCCGCCGGTGCCCACGGGCTGTAGCGCGGTGCTGCTCATCACCCTCCCGGAGACCCCGGCCCCGGGCTCCGTCCCAGCGGCTGCGGCCCTGGATGTCGCCGGCCCGGGCGGAGGGNGAGCGCCCGTCCACCCCCCTGCCCGGGACCGCGTAGCCCGGCCGCCCTCCCGCCCCGATTCATTTGTTGTTGTGCTGTTCTCCCTCTCTCCCTCCCTCTCTTCTCTCTGAACTTTTGTCACCGCGGCCGCTGCGCGGATGAAGACTTTTCGCGCCGGGGACGCCTAGCTCTCCCCGCCACCCCTCCTGCTGCCGTGCCCCGCGCTGCCCCCCGGCCGCGATGCCGTTCCCCCTGCGGACCCTGGAGCCGCTGAAGCTGTGCAGGTTGGAAGANCTGATGCAGCTCTCCGACCTCTCCCGCTGCGCCGGCGACATCTTCGGCGGGATCCTCAGCGAGGCGGACTCCCTGTGCCACCGCAACGCCCGGCTCCAGCGCCGCCTTGGCGCCCTTGAGGAGCTCCTCGCCCGCCTCGACCACCGCAAAGTCAAGATCCGTGAGTACCACCCTTCCCCAGCGCTGCGAGCGCGTCCGGGACGGTGGCGGGGCGGCTCGGGGAGCGGGAGGACCGGCCGACGGCGGCCGCCCGGTGGCGGGGCTGTTGGGGCGGCAGGCTGGGCTCTAGTTTGTGATTTATTTGAAAAAAAGAAAAGAAAGAGAGAAACTTAAGCATCCCCGCCTCGCTTTTCCCGTGCTCAAGTGGCGGTGGTCGGTCCCACCGCGGCTCCTCCCGGGCCCCGCCGGTGCCCACGGGCTGTAGCGCGGTGCTGCTCATCACCCTCCCGGAGACCCCGGCCCCGGGCTCCGTCCCAGCGGCTGCGGCCCTGGATGTCGCCGGCCCGGGCGGAGGGGCAGTGTCAGCGTGCGGGGCCGGTGGCTGCGGGTGTTTCCCCAGTGCTTCTGTGCGGTGGAACCCTCGCTCACCGGGGAGAACGTGTCCGCAGGGCGGGCAGCAGGCTGGCCGGGGCGCGGGGGGCGCCAGCGCCGGGAGCTGAGAGCGCTGTGACCCCGGGGGGGGGTTTGTTTATATGTTTATGCGGGATTTGCGCTAGACTTGGGACCAGCCGGGCTTCTGACAGTTCAGCCCACATGCCTGATTAATTCTTTTGTATGTGCATGGGAAGACCTCGGTAAATAGAAACCTGGATGTACTCTGCAGCTGGTTTTGTGTCTCTCGGTTCTCTCGAGCTTCTGTTCATTGTGCAGAGCTGATCTCAAACTTCAAATTTCAACTTCATAGGGAGCCCAAGCAGCGAAATGCAGATTCGGCCTCAGATTCATAAGTAGTGGCAGCATGGGGAGACGATTCTTAAGTTTCTTTCAGAGCTTGTAAAGTGGCCCTCAGAAGTGACTAACTGTACACCTACACAGAGCTATAGGAAAAGGTTTGGTTTTTCCTGAGCTTGGTCCAACTTTGGAGAAAGTATCCAGTAAAAAAATTGCATCTGGTACATGAAGTCTTGTTTATGCGTGACCAAGCTTCCCACAGACGATGTGGGAGATGGCTTGCAACATCAGCTTAGCTTTCTCAATGTGCTGGAAACATTCAGGATGTTTCAAGAATTCTGTTGCAACTTTCGTGGCAGCTGTATAAGGTGTAAGCCCAGCCCAAATAGGATTGCTACTCAGAAACCACTGACAGTTTTCCTTGAATGGAAGTAGAAAGCTTACTTTGCATATGGCACACTTACGAGCAAAATTGACAAGGAAGGCCTTCCACAAATAAGATTTAAAGGGTATGAACCCCTATGGGTTATGAAACTTACCCGTTTCATTGCAGAATTATTCTTTATGGTATGCTTGAGAATGTGGTTTCTCCGAAGGAGGACACGTTCGTCATCCTTACCAAACCTTGGGGTTTTTAACTGTGAGGCCAAAATTTTGTGCTAACCAGTTTTACTTTTTTAGGTGCTTTATGTATGATAAACTGAAGGGCCATTTCTTCCTCACCAAGACAAGTATAACCTTTTCTGCCAATATAGTTATGTTTATTTGGCATGGCATGGTACGGTCACACTTGAAATGCGAGTGTGTTATTGCTGGGGATACCTGTGGTACAGTGGCGTATTAAATTGATTGCCTGATAGGAAGCAGTATTTATTTATCCATCTCAGTTTAAACAGGATGCTAATGATTACCATACACTGATGCAATGTATATAAAGGCTAGGGTGAAATAAGGCTACTGCTGCACTGTACAAACCCCGAAATTCTATGTGTCAGACTCTCAGTGATTGTATTCTTCCTTAGTCATCATTTTGCACAAGTTGTATATTCATTGATTTTTGTTGTTGTTGTTACAACTCAGTTCTTTGGGCTAAGCCTGTTATTGCTTTTAATTTGATAATCTTTGCTCTTGTCATTTTGATGCCCAAAACTGGATGCAATTCTTATGTTTAGCTTTTTCTATTTGGTTTCAAATTCTTGGCTAAGTGGCATCTCTGCTGTTCACTCAGTTTTGCTACTTGAAAGCTGTCTTGCTGCTGCTGCTAATATTTACTTTTCAAAGATCTCGTTCATTAAAATCTAAGAGAATTAATTATTATTTCTTTCTAATTTTTTTTAGGTTTTTTTGTTTGGATTTTTTGGGTTGTTGTTGTTGTTTTGGTTTTTTTTTTTTTATTCTGTTTGTAAAGGAAGGTTGTTTTATTTACCTTTTCAGTCACTAGGAATTGATGTGTAGGCTAAGCATATTGACATGAAGTTGCACATGAAGCCATGACAATTCTTATAGGCTTTGTAGATACTGCAGTCTGGCCAAGGAGATCAGGTAGGATGCTCAGTTGCAGTTAAAATCATGAACATCTCTGTGATACATGCTGTCAAGACTTGTCTGCAAGTTTAACCCTGTTCCTGACATTAAAGGGAAGTATATGGAAAACAAAGAGAACGGTTTAATAATGCTGTCTTTGTTTGGGAACAACAGCAAGGGGTATTTTTCCTTCCCATTTTTGAAGCCTCATGGGAAAAGATGTTTGCTGGGGCAGGATTGTATAATTGCTTTCCCATTTACTAGATTTTTTACTAATCATAAACCTTTTTTGTGGGGCAGGTATTGTAAACTACTGCACCTCTTGTGGTGCACAAGTACGCAGGTACAGCATGACCTTGTGTCAGATGACTGAAGTAATTTGCTCTTGCATTCAGGATGAGGGGATAGGACATTGTACACCTGCTTTTCAAATCATGGGTAATTTCTACTTGAATTATTAGCTTTTGTTCTCTTTGTGAGGCCCGGACAATAATTTCCTCTTGCAACTGAAGGTCCCAGAATGACTTCTGAGATCCCAGCATGATGTTGTATGGGAAGGACCACAAGAGGACCAGGAAACTTCAAATCTGGGTCACAGCCGCTTCTTGGGCAGTAGCTGCAGACTGGCAGCTGGTAGAAGACATGCTATGTGTGTCTGTGGTGCTTGGGAAAGTATATACTTAGAAATTGTGGGGTTTTTTTTATTTTTGCACTATCATAATTTTGTTTCAAAGTAAAGTTTACATGCAGTACCCGTCAGATAACAGGGGTCTATTAGTTTTTGTTCCTCACTGAGCACGGGTAGGGGTATGAGGGAGGGAAAGCAGGCAGAACAAAGCTCTTTGTCTTCTGTTAGTCACTCTCTGCAGTCACTGACTGTGCTTGCTGGTCTGCCTGTACAGTGTGTCCTTGTGTGTGTGTGTAGGATCCATGTACTCCTAGACCTGGATATTAGAGTGTGAATAGGTAAATGTGCCTCAGATGATCTCTGCTGTTTCTCGTCTGTTACATACTCCCTGGTATTCTGTAGTGAATACATTAGTTCAAGGACATCCATTCATTACTCCAAATGGGAGAGAACTTTTTGATGTGGCAAACTGGTTAAGGATGTGCTGTAGTGCAGTAGGTTCTATGTCTTTGCAACCCTTACTGGGGGTAAACTTCCCTGTCTCTCAAGAGTGGCTGGAGTTCCACCATGCCCTTCAGCTGGGAGGCCTCCTTTCTGAGGGTTTTGTACTGGTGTGCCACACACACTTGGATTTCACCTGTGTCACACAGTTCAATTTCATGTCTGCTTCAGGATTTCGAAGGTAGCTTTCGGATGTATGCAGTCTTGGTGACAGTTGAGTTTTCAGGGGTTCACCAGAATGACTCTGCTTTCTCTGGTTTGGTTTAGCTCTCTTTAACTTTTTGTTTAGAGTGGTAGAAGTTTCTCGTTATAACCCCCCAGCTGAGAAACTTGTGCTTGACTTGATTTCAATGCAAGGATATTTTTAAGGCCAATTAGTAAAATGCTCTCCTGACATGTATTTGAGCTTTGCATAATGAGCAGGGTGTTGTGCCACAAGAAGGGACATCAAAATATGATGAGACACATCCCTATGTGCTGATGACTGGTTTATAACTCATGGTGGTGGGAGGCACTAATGGCTCAAGGTGGTTTGTAAAATTCAAGTGTAGAAGGCAGTGCTTGTGACCTTAGTTCAGCTGCACTAGCCACGTCTAGAGAATTAATTAGATTCAGTACTTTTTTTAACAGTCTTTCATCAGGTTTCCATTAAGCTTATGTGTTGCTGTTTTGCATGATGTTTTGTCATATGTTTCCAGCATCCAGCTGCCATAATGTGTTTTACACCATGGGACTTGCCTAACAGCTTTTAATTTTCTAGCAGTGTGCATCTATAGCTGTGACCTAGCATCAGGTGATGTAGTTTTTCATCATTTTCAGTTCTTAAACATCAGGGTGGGTGAGGACAAGTGCCTCTTTGAAGTGATACGGGCTCGTCAAAAGGCATATGATGGCAGCAGAGAAATCTTGTGTGAATTACAAGGCCAGCTCTTGGGAAACACTGTGGGGCCTTAAACAGTCATTGTTTTTGTAGGGCATGAAGAAGGACATTTTTTCCATTAATATTTGTCTTCTGCCATCTGCTGTTATTTATGCAAAAATTAATGTTGCTGTTCTTTTCTGTAAATCCCAGTGGTTCGACAGACTGGAAGGCTGTCCCGTCTTCTCTGCTATTTATTTTAAAGTCTTTTTGAAGAGATGATTTGAGAGAGATGCTGAGAGGTTAACCTAATGACAACTTCTGGTTCAGTGTCTGCAGTAGCAGGATGGGGTTTGGCCAGTTGCACCTCCTGTTCTAACCAGAAGAAAAACCGATTCAGTGGGAGAGAGGAAATGCTGCCTCCTAATTAGTGTTGTTTAAAATCCTTCAGTGTTTGATTTTAAAGGCACAGCATAATAATTTGATTTTGGTGCACAATGTCTATGCATATTTTTTTTTCCCCAAGTTTAAGCACATTAATACAAGAAAGCTGGGGGAGGGGTGGGGAGTATGGCTTTCTATTTGTCTGCATGATGGAAGGACAATCCAGTTTACACTTCA
Source organism: Oreocharis arfaki (assembly GCA_013398015.1). Taxonomy (NCBI): domain Eukaryota; kingdom Metazoa; phylum Chordata; class Aves; order Passeriformes; family Paramythiidae; genus Oreocharis; species Oreocharis arfaki. The sequence continues at coordinate 2,221,456 of VZRR01009625.1, read as the reverse complement.
CCTCCTGCTATTTTGTTTAGTAAGTATTTTCCACGCTTTGTGTGCAAGGCAGTACTGGAGCACATTTCCTGCTTTAGCCGAACAGGAAGCTTTATTCAGCTTATTCCTAGGGAAACCCCTCCTCCATCCCAAGCCACCAAAAGTGAGCATTATTTCAGACAGTATCAGCAGTAGGCAGGAGATGAAGGGGCTGGCTGGCTTTCTATAGTTTCTGGTGTAAGGACAGAGAATACAAGATATTCATCATCCTGCAGCAACAAGGAGAAACCTTCTTTAGAAAAAGGTTTGGGGGGAAAAAAAGCCAAACAACACACACCCCCACAAAAGAAAACAAAACACACCACAACCAAAATCCCCAAACTAACCACCAAAACCACAATGTGCTGTTGAGAACGCTTTGGTGAGAAAAGACAGGCTTTTAGGTGAAGAACTCTATTCTAGCACTGTTTGGAAGATGCGGTTCATCTATGATTGCAGATGCTTGAGGTGACTGCACTGTGGAATTTCTCTCTGTTGCTGTGCAATACAAAGATTCGACAACAAAGTTCAACCATGTTAAACAGTTAATTCCTAAGTCCCCCTTGGGAAAGAAAAGAAGAAATTTTCTCTTTAACCCTATTGTAATTATTCAGTTTGCTGCTCAGAAGCAATATAACTCTTGTTTTATTTAGCTAGTGCAAGACTAATTATCTGTGGAAATTCAACCTGATCCAAAGGAGATTTCGTTTGAAATAAGCAGGAAGAAAGTCTGAGTTAGAAAAAGATTTCCCATGGGGATGGTGGGCCAAGTCGTTGTCCTGCTGAGTGGCAAAGCTCCAGCTGAATTCAGTTTGATGAGGGTTTGGCTTGCTCTTCTGAAAACAGTTGACACTCTTTGGCTGAAATGTAGAGCTGCTTTGTACATTGCTCGGAACCTATTATACACCACCTACGAACATTTATTTCCGTAGAACTTATGATTGGCTTGATCATTCAGGAAAACAGTGTTTAGGAGAGGTAGTTAATGAATTAAACATACTTGCATTTAGTTGTTTTCAATTAGGATCTATTTTGAAGGTTGCTAGATATTTTAGGATACACTAAAATGTCCTCAGAAGTTTCTCTTCCTATTAGTATTGGCACAGTCTCATCTTGGTTCAGTGCAAGCTAGCAATCTTGGTCTTGTGGGCTTCTCTCTAAGCTAATATGAAACTCCTGCAGAAGAATAATTTTTTGGATGAACCTATTAACAAACATAAAACAACACAGTGGAAAGCCACTGAAATTCCTCAAACCCTCTGTCCTGGAATTTAAACCTGCCTCTAATCAACAGAAAGTGGGATGAGGCTTTCGGGGGGTGGTGGGGGTGGGGTGTTTGGAGCACATTATCCCACACGTGTTTAGTGTTTTCCTCCATCTTCCACTGAAGTGTTTGGTGCTGGCTGCTCTCAGCTGTGGGGAACTTCACTGAATGTTGTTCAGGCCAGATTCACTGTGGTAATTTCTGGCCTTTTTCTGTACTTCTGGGTGAAGGAGCAGCAATTTCCCTTTCCTCATCTTCCTTTTTTTTCGTCCGCATGCTTAAATAAATGATACAATAAATGAGGACATGTGCTTTGCTTCCTGTTATCCAGAGCACTAGTGCAGCAGAAACAGAAAGGGGGATTGGGAAATAGAAGGAATTAAAAGACACACATCGAAAGCTTGGCAATTATGCAAAGCCCCAGTTTCTTTTGTAGTCCTAACCTAGCTATCAGCAGGCGAGATCAAAGCTGTCCACCCTAGCAGTTAACAAGATCAATTAAACATGCTAATTAAATGTTGTTCTTGGCTGTAGGTTGGATAGGAAACCTGCTGGTTGGATGGCAGTCTCCAGAAAGCCTGGATGACGTGCCACTTAAGAGACTCGAAAAAAATGTTTTGCTACCTATGGGTTTAGCACAGATTAATGTGGGTGGACTTTGCAAGTTGTTTGTACTTATATCCTACCATATTTTAGTTGGGCAGGGCTGCTTCAGGCTGTCATGGGCTTTTTCTCATTGTCATTTGTAAATTATGGTGGTTTAAGTTAGGTTGTTTTTATTTATTTATTTATTGGCCTCTTGTCCTTTAATCAGCGTTGTGCATATGAAGTTTCATTGCCCTTTAAGAACTAGGAGCAGTTAGAATATAAATGTTTAAAGTCTAATGAATGCGACTGAGGTTAGGGCACTGTGCAATCTGGAGGCAGGGTAGTTGCTCCTGCAGAGAGGCAGAACCAAGTAATTGCTTTGCTATCACTCCTCTTGGTAGTTACCCTTTTGAAGCCACTGGACTACACAATTTTTAGGTTAAGACCTGATTAATTTTTAAATTTCCTTCCTCTTATTTTCTCCTCCTCATTTTCTTTAGTAGTTTAGACTCCTCACTCACCCCAGGTGTGCTCTGAGCTGCCTCTCCATCTCCAGCCCTGCCTGTTCTGAGGTGTGACAGTTTCAGTGTCTGCTCTGTGCCTCGCCAGCCGTGTCACTTGTTAAAACTCAGCATTTCCCCTTCCTCGAATACAACACTCTCTGCAGTCCTGATAATTGGTTGGATTAGTGAGGAAGGAGGTGAGGAGATGGGAGGCAGAGACAGGGAAGGGTGGAATTTGGTAGAGCTTCTGGCTTTCTCATGACAACCCCTCTTGCCCCTCTATTTTCTAACCCCTTGGTGTTAGCTCCAGTGTAAGGCCTTGCTGGCTGGGGTTGTGGCATGTGGATATGATGGAAAGCACCATCATAACTGTCTGAGTGTTCCCTTTTCTTCATTTGTATTTCTTCCCTTCCAAATACATCTATTGCTCTGCTATAGGAGTATAAATCAAGAGCAAAACCATTTACACCATTACAATGCTGAGAGTGAGGCTATCAGGGTATTACTTGAAATAAAAAAAACCTCAAAGGAACTGACTTTTATGTGTGTCTGTGGCTCAGTTCTTATAACTTTCAAACTTAAAGGACATTTTAGTGTTTCAGTATGTTTAATTTCCCTAATGTGAGCAGCAGCTCTGTTTTAATTTGAAATTTGACATCCTGATAACAAGTAGATCTGTTAACTTAGTTGATTGGGCATTCCTTTTACTGTAATCAGGCTGTAGCCTAGCTAACCAAATTTTGATTAATCTAAGACTGTAATTTTTTAACTAACTTAGCTCCTACTTTTCAGAGATTAGGCCTAGAACAGCTGTCTCCTGAAGTATATTGGAGCTATGCTATCAGAAGAACTGAGCCACTTATTTTTTTCTCCTAGCACTAAATGCAAATGTTAATTATAATGGAAAAATGATAGCAATTTCAAGCATATTGAGTAATAGTGACAATGGTAGAATTTTTTATTTTACTTTATGGTTGACCAACCAATTGGAAAATAAAAACGAGAACTTCTACAGTATGTTTTAAATGGCGATGTGTTGTACTTGAATGCTCTTCTTTCTTCTTGCTCCTCCCAATTTTTTTTTTTTTTTTCGTGTCAAAATGCTGGCTAGAGAAGAGCTCTAATCAACTTTTATATGGCGAGATAAATATTGCCACTCACTGGCTTGCTTATATACATTCTTTGTGTCTGGCTGTTACATTCATAAAGTTTCTCAAATCTTGGGTTTGAGTAAGAAAGCAAGCCCAGTCTTTCTCCTTCCAAATGGGTATCTGTCTTTTGTTTCCTACTTTAGCAAGTTTTAGCTTCTGGCAGCAGATGGAGTTTGCTTACAGGAAGCTCAGCAGGACCCGAGATGAGTGCTTTGTGGGTTATCTCTAGTGGCACCTTTTGTTCCTGATGTATGGGAGGGAAGAGCTCCCAAGCAAGTGGTGTTGACTTTCCCTTCCTGTTCGGTATCTAGTTCATGGTGGGTAACTGAATCTGCTTGGGAAGATTGAGAAACCAAGTGATGTTTGGTGGCTAATGCAGCATCAGTAGAAGTTAAAAAGAAAATCTCAAAATGTCATTAGCCACATTGTCCTTAGAGATGCTTAAAATATTTTGAAGTAGAAAAAAGAAACCAACTACCAGGAAATGGGAACAAGGTCTTACAAAACTTTTCATTAACAGCAGTATTTGATTTTCTATTTAGAAGAAAACTAGCACAAGCAAAACTTGATTGATGACACAGCAAGACCCATCACCCATTATTCTGGACATGATGCAAATAAAATCCTTCCTACTCAAATTTTGCATTATTTTTCCTCCCTCCAGTATATGTCCTAGACACTGAAAAATATTTCTTTGCAGAAGTCCAAGAACCCAAGAATTTCTGAAAATGACCACTCTGTAAGATTGAAGATATATGTTCATGTGTATACAAACAATAATGCAATTAAATACATGTTTATAGCCTCCTTTATGCTATTTTGATTTGTAGTGTTGGAAACATGGAGGCCCTCTTGTGTAAACATCAAGATTTTTAAATATGAGAAACAAGTAAGTTTCTTCTAGATTTGTTATGAGGAAGAAAGAATGAAAATACAGTAATGTTCACAAATATCTCTTGGTGTGTTAGCTTAGATGCAGTTTTCTACAACTTGTTCATTGAGCTATTTCCTTGTTCTATTCTAATAAAGGTGGGTAGTCACTATGCGGTTCCTCCTGCTAACTTTATTTTAATAACATGTATGTGATAGAAGACGGAGTATTTTAAGGTGTAAGCATACTTACCATAAACTCATTCTGCATGGCTCAATGCATGCCATAGGGAATGACTATGCTAGGAAATAGAAGGGTGATAATGGGGTTAGAACTGAAAGGTTTTGTACCAGCTGCATTCGTGACCTTGTTGGAAACCAAGATATGGGAAACTGGTATGGCAACTGATCTCCGTGGGGCCAACACCCTTCCCGGTATCTCTGGCTGCTGCCCTCACAGTGGGGAGCATGTGCAGTCCTGTTGGGCAGGCTGGGGCAGCCTGAGCCCTGCAGGGAGCAGTCCTGTGGAGGGGGGGCCCTGACCCTGTTGGGCTCCAGCCGAGCTCAGCCCCGGTTGTGCAACGTGAGCCGAAGTGGCTCTGCCTCTGCGCTTCTGAAATCCCGGGTAGCATCGCACAGGGTTTGCCTCGTCCTGGGTAGGCAAGCATGATCATAACAAGGGTGGTTTCAATGTAAATACTTTATTGCAGTTGATTTTGAAATTACTGTTGCAGTTATAATTATATAATAATTATGAAATATGTGGAATTGTAATCTAAAATTGTGATCTTTATCTTCAGGAAATATAGTAAAGCTGGAGAAAACAAGACAAGTGTGAGTCAGTTCTCTTGCCCTGCCTTGTCTTGATGGTCAGCAGCAGGACCATCTTCATCATATCTGCATGGAGAGGAAGGAGGCAGTGCTCGCTTATCCTGAAGAAAGGTTAAACTGCAGTGTTGGCCTGTTTGTGATAACAAATTTCCTTAAAACATTAGGAAGCACTCCAACAGCACAGCCGCAGTGCAGATTTAAGTGTGAGTTAGAAGGCTCTTTGCCCTGAGACAGTCTAGTCATAACACATACGAGTGAATCCAGAAGATGGTAATTTAGTTAAGTGTGGCTTAAAAAGGTCTGTTTTGAAGAACCCGAAGTTTCACAAGAGTTATGGGCTTTTTTGAGGTCTAGAGGAAGAGCGGGTAATTAGAAATCCACAGAGTGTTTGCCTGAGGTGAAGAATACCACAAAAACATAGAGGTCTTGGTGCTTTTTAGCTTGTCATGTTACAAAAGCCTCTGTTTGTCCATATTTGTTACAGAGACATTGTGTCTACTGGATGGTAATGAAGACTAAAACCATCTGCAGTGCTTATTATCTTGCCTGCTCCCACTCATTGCTGAGTTTGGCTTGAATTCTGTAATTTGTGATGTCCCCTCTGAAGAGTGTGGTATGTAACACGGGAGGAGAGTGCTCTTCAAGGCATGTTGTTTTGACCCTGTTGCTCTAACTGAGCATGTTTTCCTCTCCCACCCCTTTCCCCAACACATACAATACAGTAGCTCTTGCTTTACAAAACATTTTTTTACTGTTAGTAACCTTGCTGACAAATTGTGAAACTTGCTGCAGTCTGGAAATAGCTGCAGCTTGTAAAAGGTACAAGGAAGAGTGGGTAATTTAGCATTGTACATAGAGATAATGTGCTGCAGGTTAACGCATCAAATATTTAAATGATTTAAATGCATTGTGTAGTGCAACTGGTAGAAAAATGAATTAGGTCATGATAGACAAAAGCTTGTCTTCATCTGCGCTTCTGTCAGCTTGGCATGTTTGTGCTCCATTGGTTTTATCACTAGTTATGTCTATGCACATAGTGCATTTCTAATTTTGGTTATTATTAGTGGTTTACAAAAATATGAATAAACCTAATCCCGAAGACAAACGAAAGCGTGGGTGTATCTCTAGTGGAAGTTTGAACTTAGTAGGGAGAAACCCCGAATATATCAGTTTTTAACAGAAATAGCCAATTGGAAAATGACTGACTGACAAAAGGCAGATAGCGTCAAATAGCAAGTGTGGGTATGAGCTCTGTATGTGAACACTGAAGTGAGCAGAGTCTGTCTCATCATCAGCCTGAAAGTTCTGCATGATCATGGTTAGCACTAGAGCACAGCCTCCACATAAAGGGTGTTTTAAAAGATACTTGAACTATGTACCTGTCGCGTTCCACTGTGGGGAACTGCGAGGAGTTCTTTTTTAAAAATAGATGGTCAGGAACGAAATTAAGCCAAATGCGGCAAAGGTTGTATCTGAGAAGTGTTTTTTGGTAAAGAAAAACAAAATAAAAAGGAGTTACCCTACTAAAGAGGGCTAGAAAAGACAGAGCAAGACTTAGGAAAATGGGAAAGGAATGGGGAGAGACAGAGAGGGAGAGAGAGAAGACAGAGAGAAAAAGAGGGTGTTACCACCAGCGAGTCAGGGCAGTGCTGTTGGCATCCAGGTGATGGAGGGTGTGCACGCTGCCTGCCTGTGTCCGGGCTGGGTAGTGAGCCTGCACGGCTCCACAGGCTTGGCTCTCGCGGTGACGGCACTGGATGTGTGGTGAGTGGGTGCTCGGACAGGAGGACAGGGACCCTGGACAGGGTTGCGGTGACCGGCTGGATCAGGGTGGCAGGGCAGGCTGGATCGGTGTGGCAGGGTTGGATGCAGGCAGCCCAGGCAAGGATGCAGGGCGAAGCGGCAAGGTGGTGGTCAGGGGCACAGGGAGGCAGGACAGGTGTGAGGGCGAACCAGCGAGGGCAGGAGAGCCAGAAGGCAGGCTGTGGCCAGGTCAAAGGAGGGAGCGAGCGAGACAGTGGATGAACAGCAGTGAGCCCCAGCGACCAGCAGTGCAGTTAGTTTTTATACCCCCCGACCCCTCCCAAAGTCTGTCCACTAACAGGGAACCATTGGTCCATTCCAACCTTTCTTTGCTGTCTGTTGGTGGAGACCTTTTCAACCTGATTGGGGAAGCCCCCTCACAGTGTCTCCGACTGCCTGCCTCAGGGGAGGTGTTGCCAGGCGAAGTCCTCCCAGAGAAGAGGCTCCTTCTAGTTGCCTCCTGCACATGTGCACCCCTCCTCCACACGCCTCTGACAACCATCATTGAGGCATAACGAAACTGAATTGGCTCCTTACAGTGCCATGTGCTGCAGTACCTTTCTCCCCTTACCTTGGTGGTTGTTGTTGGAGATGAGACAGTGAATCTGAATCGAATGAAACTTTTCAAGGAAAGGCTCTTGAGGCTGCTTGAGTAGTCACCAAAGGTCCTGTCTTGAGAGTGTTGCAACTGAATGGGCAAACCTCATAGTGTTCCCATGGGCCCATGTGTTGAGCTCGTCCAGATCCCTCTGGATGGCATCCTGCCCCTCAGGCATGTCACTCAGTTTGGTGCCATCTGCAAAGTTGCTGAGGGTGCACTTGATCCCTTCATCTACGTCACTGATGACATCAAACAGAACTGGTCCCAGTACGGACCCTTGAGGGGCGCTGCTTGTCACCAGTCCCTATCTGGACATTGAGTTATTGGTCACCACCTTCTGGCTGTGGCCACTTAATCCAACCCCCTACTCAGGATAGGCTGACTGGGAGCCAAGTGCTGAGGGCTGTGCAACTGGGTTTTGAATATTTCCAGGGATGGAGCAATCACACCCCTCACAGTAAATATGTTTTTCCATATGCTGAAATGGATTTTCTCGTTTTACAGTATGTTCTCATTGCCTCTTGTCAAAGCATTATAACCAGGAACACTAATACACTCTCCTTACTGGAAGGCTGTCCAAGGGGAGTGTTAATGGGACTCAAGGTGGACAACCTGATCAAGAGAGCAGGAGTACTCTGTGGCCTGTAAATGTCTGTCCCCATTTTGGCCAGGACCAGGTTAACTTTTAGATGGGAGGGGGTGTGGCCAGGACCTGGATGTTATGCTGTACCCCCTCAGGTCATTGCTGCAGGCAGGGGGAAAGTTTTTCACTCTCACTCACTCTCTCTCTCTTCTGGGGAGAAAGGGTTCCCCCAGTGAAGAAAAGGTGGCAAGGGAAGCCGTTTTCTGGTATTTGCTTGTTGTTGTGGGCTTTGTCTGTAAATCGTTTCTCTGTCTTACACCTTTTGTTATTAATATTGCTGCTGTTCGTTTTCTTATCTTATTGCTGTTTCCAGTAAATTGTTCTTATCTCCGCCTGTGCCTCCAGTTGGAGTGGGGGGGGGGAGCAAGCGGTGGTGTGGTTTTAGCAGAAGTACTAAATTGGAAAATACCATTCCTAAACCGTGACCATGTCTTAGCACATTTACTTGAAAAAGGATGGGCAAGGGAAGGTGTTAGTTAATCAAGTAATAAAGCTGGGACCCAAAAATCACATTCTAAAAATTATAATTAATATTATTTATTTATTTATATAATTATTTACTTGAGGACTTCTGACCTTGCAGTGCTTCTTGGGAAGAGCTTTAATACTCTCTATAAAAATATCTATTGTCCCTATCGAAAGGCAAGGTCATGAACTTGATCTCAGAAAGATGGAAACTGTCTCCAGTGGAGAAAGTGGAAACTGTTTCCAATGTCTCACCTTACAGATACTGTTGGCAATAATCTCTTAGGGAGTGAAAAGCATTCACTGTTTGCAGGAGGAGTCCTGAACAACCCTTCCGCATGCTTAAGAATTTCAGCAGCGGCTTCTCTTTGAAATTCTGACAAAGATCCTTGGCTGGGTTTTTGGAAACTGTCTAGGATCTAGGTTACATTACTGCAGTACCCTATTTTTCGCTTGTTGATGGGAGCTTTATTAAGCAGGATGGAAAACATACCATGTAGTTATGTTCTTCATCTTGCTTGGGGCAAGCAAGCGAACTCCAATGGGAATTACAGGAAACACCTTTTTGATCATCCATAGCAGCAGTTGATCAAATAAAGCAGTTCCTCAGTAGCCTGAGTTGCTGCTAATTAAATACATTTTCCAATCCTTCCCCTAAGTAAGCAACCCTTTCGGCTGACTTAATTGCCAGGACTGTGTAAATGTGATGGTGATTTAGAAGAAAGTTATGATTTAAGGGCCAAATCAAAGCTGTTAGAGAGAAATAGTCTTATTTTAAAATGTTTTGTTAGACTGCAAAATTATCTGGTATTTTACATAACTTGTAACTTACACACATGGATGGCAAACTATCATTATACATTCATTTTTTTCCCAATGCAAGTTCATAAACTCTTGTTAAAATTGTCCAAATTCACATGGAAGAAGCCAAACCGGCATTCAATACAGCTATATTTAAAGCTCTTGGCAGGACTTTTCCCATATGAAAGATGTTATATGTAAGCTGTTGGAATAAAACTCTAAGAAGTTTTGTGATGACAATTCTAAAGACTGCCAGATCATCTAAAATTAAGAGATTTTAAATACTAGATCAGAGTTCTGTGTCAGAGTTCTCTTGTCTTACACTGTCTTTCTGTTGTCCATGTAAATTGATTTTTGTTACAGCACCTCTGGGAAATATCTACTGGATAAGCTTGTAATCTCCGGTATTTGGCACCTCTGTTGCTTTCTGCTCTGGAATCCTGCAAAAATGGGGTTCACTGAAAAGTCTGCTCTTAAGTATTTGAGCGTAATGAATGATTTTTTTTCTCCCCCGTATTGTGTTTCTAAGGAGAATAGTTATAGCCTCTGGAATACATCCTGTTTTCTCGGCTGCAATGAAACCCTTGCTTTTTATTGGTAATACCTACTATTTTTCTTCTTTGTGAAGGCTGCCAACATCTGACCCAGGACTTCTGAAAGACAAAGGCTAATAGAGATGTGTTCCTTTGTTTTGTACCAGAGAGGAAAAGGTTGGGGTTTTTAAAACCAGTTAGTTTTCCCTGTGGTGCTTTCAATCAAAACTTGTGTGTGTATGTATGTGTGTGTCTTTCTCAAAGAAAAAAAAAACAACTCAAAACTAAGAAATCAAATCCCAATATACAATAAAGAAAAAAACAAACAGAAAAGCCCCTACCAGGTGAGATCAACCAATTGACTTTGCCCAAACTATAAGGAAGCCAAAAAAGTAAAGGCCTTCTATCTTGAATGCATATATTCTGATTTTGTTTTTCTAATCTGCGTCAGTAGTAGTGTAGATTAACCCACAGTAATTTTTAATTTGTTACTATTCCTCAATATACATTTTTATATAAATAGATTGTGTAGCTGAAACTTCTTTTTGCCTGTTTCTTGTTTGCGTTTGAGGTCAAGAAGACACACGGGGTGAAAGTCTGGGTTGACTTACAATTTGCATTTTCCAACATCAGTTTTGACCTTGAGTTGCTGAGGATGAACTTGGAACAAAAGAGCTTTATAGAAGTGGTTGATGGATGGGTTGTAATATTGAAGCTTCCCTCCCCCATGCTCACATCCTCAGAGCTCAGTCCATCCTTAGCGCTGCCTTCCTAGGCAAGAGTCTGCTGCTTCAGGAGATAAAAATGCTGAGGCTGGCACTTTGGGGGTCTGTTTATAATAGTGAAGATGTAGGAGAGAGAGAGAAGTCAAAAGTGCATAGGTAAGTTTTGGGGGTTTTTTCTACTTTTTTCTTCAAGGGGGAGGATGTCCCCTAGTGTTTCCTAATGAGGTAATTGTTTTAGATAAACATCTTGCCTACCTATTGCATAGGAAACGCTCTTGTGTTCCTTTTGTCTTCTGTGTGCAAACAGCTTGCTTTGTGTGGATTGTGGTACATTTTTTAAAAATTACTTTTTTATGGAAAAACACTTTTTGAGCCCTATCCCCCTCCAGCTTTCCCCCACTTACTTCAGTACCTCTAGCTATCACAAGTTTGATTTTTATCAAATTTGCTGAGAATCTTCTTCACTGAAATGCTATAAAAACAGAGAGGGGGTTGTTTTGGGAGGAGAGGGAATTAGCAGCAGTGGAAGTAGCAACCTGAGTGGTGAAATATCCAGGAACACTCCGGAGGCCCTATTTTGCAATATTGAAATCTGAAAACAGAATTCCCCCTAATTAAGGATTTCCCTTGTGTTTTTAATCAAGCTGCATTAATATTCAGTACTGAGTGTGGTGTAAGAGCAGGACTCCTGCAGAGCTGTAGTGGTGCCATGTGAGGCTGGCAGTGTGGCTCCCAGCTGGGCTTCTGCCAGTGGCCTGGGGAGTCCTGAGATGAGAAAGTGGGGGAACGTGGCTATCATAAACTAGTCTACATTGGAAGGGACCTTAAAAGCTCATCTAGCTGCCTCCTTTGTGTTTAATTAATTAATCTGTTTCGCCATAGATGGAAGAAGTGGTTGCAAGAACACATGGCACAAATGGAAAGGGATGGACTGAAAAGAAACAAAACTAGCATAAGACAGGCATCAGTCCCATTGAACTAGAGAAGTTCTGTCTTCTGCACTCATCTGGAAGGCAAGTTAGACTCTCACGTGTGTTGCCTTAGTGTTGCCAGTGGGGGGCTGGTTTGTTTCTGAAGGAAAAATAAACAGAGAAGAGGAGGGGTGTGTCATTTTGCTAGAGGGAATTTTAGGGGAAAAATCAAAATGAATGTGAGAAATCAACAGATGTTAAAATGCTGTGGATTAAATCCTATGAGCACTACAGATGCTGAGAGTGCTCATGGTTGCCAGCATCCCTATGAGGTCTCTAGTAATTATAGCAGTCTTGTACTGTAACCTTGCAAGCTCTCCTTTAGGATGATTTGGGCTTGCTTTGAAGATCAGAGATCTTCCTCTGCAAGTCTTGTAAAGACAGACCTTGTTTTTGGAAACTGGGAGTACTGAATTTGTGGGTGCAGAATAATGGGCTGATGCACTAAGAAGTGAGAAACCTCTGTATGAAAATACCACCGCCATCCTTAAATGGAACAGCAACATCCCTTCCTTGAAGGTGCTTGTTTCAAAGTGAGCCAGAGCACGGATGGGGCCATTGTGGTGTGGCCGTACCTATAGCTATAGATGTTCTCGCTCATCATTTTCAAAGGGGCTTTGAGGATGGCAGAATTCCCATTTTACAGTTAACCAAAGAAAACTCAAAGGTCAACTGCCATGTCCGTACAAACGAGTATCAGAGCCTGAATCTCAGCACTGGTGAAACAGGAGATCCCAATGGATTAAGCTGCCTTCCAGTTCATAGGTTGCACAAGATCTGGCTGGAATTGGCTTGCCTTCTGTTGAACTGTACTTTGATCTGTTTGGCTTTGATGCATAGGGCCAAATTTATCCACCAGATCTGAGGAGGAAGGGAATTGGAGTGCCTGATATTTTGCAGACTTGGGATGATTATGATGATTAAGATGACTTTAACAAATAAAGAAAAATAATTACATTTTTTCCTGTAACATTCCATAGACCTTTAAATACAGGGCATTGATTTTTACTCCAGCATTGTATGAAATCAGTGTTTTTATTATTTTGATGCTGTAGGAAATCTACCACGAAAGTACCTTCTCTAATGATCAATATTGCAGTGGCCCAAAGATGTCTTGGATTTCCTGTTCATCTGCTTGGCTGTGTGCATGCCCAGAGATGCTCTCTGCAGCACTGTGGTTCATGCCTGCTCCTTCAAATCCAGCTTGACTTCTTGCTAGTCTGCTGGTTAATGCCTGGGCTGAAATCTTTCCTTCTGCTTTAACAGTCCTGAAAAACCTTCCTCAAGAATCCCTGCTTTGATTAATTCTAGCAACCCCTTGCAAACAAATCAAAGAATGGGTTTACCACATTAATTGGTAAAGGATGGTGGTGTACATACTAAAATTACTTTATGAGGTACATCTGAAGATTTCTGTGCAAAGGGTCAAATGCTTTTTTTGACTTTGGTTAAGTAAATTTCACTGAAGATGTGTATGCGATATCCCTAGTGATTAATTGCTCTCAAATACTTATCCCAGCTGAGTTATGTAATATGAATCTCAGAAGGATTCCCAATAAAAAGTCTGTGAATGGTAGATGTAAATGTCCGCAGTGGCTTTTGAAATTTTAGACGTGAAAAGTGCTAATGGGAAAAATATTTTACATAGCTTCTGAGATAGGGTCTAGAATTTTTTAGGGCCTTGTGTTTAACTCCCACTGACTTAAAATTTTGAGGCTTTGCTATAAATTGTTCCTTATGCTTCTGCCAGAACAACAGTTGAGTGTCTTCAAAGAAATTAGACTAAGGCTGCAAAATGAAAAATAACAAATGGAAAGGTATGTACTTAATTCCAACTGCTGCCTGTGAAAATCTGCTGTAATACACTTCAGATGGTATGATAGGGTGCTATTTGTGAGTATGTCAATAAAGATTTTTTTTTGGCAGCAGGATGATTAACAATTTTTCTTCATTACATGAAGTCCTAAATTTTTCAGACTGGTTTTTGCTGGCAACCCAAAAATGGGAAATGGACAAACACTGAGCTGAACATGTAGAAGTTTTCAGTATAAACATAAAATTTAATTTCGGGATTCACAATACCTATACTAATACCTGAAGATCATGAGTTTTCTTTGCCAGGGCATAGCCTTTCTGAGGAGGCTGGAGGCAGGACAGGGACATGCCTCGTGCTGGAGTGCTGAGATCAGCATTGTCATGGGAGTCCTGTGCCTGCTGCATGCAGGGGATGGGGAAAACAAGCAGTTTCTGTACTTAGGTGTAAAGGAAATACCATGAAACATCTGTTGTGGTAAAGGAAAGCATAGTTGAACACATGAAAGTGAGATCTCCAATCCAGATAGGCAGACAGCCTGTGCTTATCTTGCCTGCGCTGCTCGCACTCACTGCTGCCTCAAAAGCAGGTTTCAGTGATGAGGTTGCTGACGCACTCACGTTTTCACCCATGGTGTGCACTACCACAGTCGTGTTTCCTGGTGCTGGGCTTTGTCTGGCACTCCTCAGTCAACTTTTTGAGTGGTATCATGCCAACTGTGTTTTCGGACCTGTGCACATGGCAGTAGTGGCTTTCAGGTCTTAATTGCCTGTGCCTATCTGTGGCAGGAGATATTTGACCCCTCATGAAGTGGCAGCTCTGCGATGACAGCTTACAGCAGCCCCCTCACTCTCCCCCCAAGAAGTGGCAGTCCAGGCTTGTTGAGTAGGGTAGTGGTGCGACCACTCTCACTTTGGTTACAGACTGGTTTCTTCTTGGTAATGCTGGGAAGATCTTGGTGTTGGAGCAAACGTGAATGAAATCAGCCCTAATCTGTTTGTGTTGAGCTGACAAATGTGACCAGTGTTAAGCACAGCTGATTGATTTGCTGGTGTTCGGTTTTCCTTAGAGGGCCGTAGCACAGACCTTGAGATACTAGGGTGATGCAGCAATGGGACTTGAATAGTTATTAAACATAAAAAGTAGAGAATTTTTGCTTATGTAAAAATGTAATGCAGCATTTTTGTGTATTTGGTGCTGTTTCTGTAGGGATGCCCACATCTGCAGTCCACCATGCAGGGCAGCACTGCCCTTTCTGTTGCAGGAGGAGGCTGATCTTTTGAAATGGTTCAGCTGGTGACCAGTAGGTTCCTGCTGTAGTGTTTTACTTGGTCCATAGTGGGTCCGAATCAGAACCTGATGCAGGGGAGTCCTGGGAAGCAAGAAAGAAAGCACCCTCGTGGAAGTGATGAAGCAGCAGTAATAGTTCCACCAGCCTCCAGCTTTAAGTCAGGACATTAAAACAGGTTTGGATTTCAAGAAAGAAAATGCTGTACAGCACTGGAGTTTATAAAACTGAAAATCACACATGGGGTTTTTTTAACGTTGAGGAAAGAGATATTAGTCCACACTTGCATTCATTTAAAAAGTCATTGACTTTGTGTTCTTCTGTATCTGTATGCATATAACAACAACAGCAGATAAAAAAGCAGCAGTGATCCCAAGTAGGTGCTCCCATAACTCCAGAGGAGGATGGACAAAATCACTGCCTGGCACAGAGGCAGCATGGGACATGCATGGAGCGTCTTGCAACTTCTGATGAGCAGATGGGGGGAATGATTTGAGCAAGCATGGCCAAATACTGCCCATAAATAGGAGTTAGAGCAGCCCTTTGTTTTGGTGGGACTCGAGAAAATAACATCAAACAGGAGCCAGCTGTGGTACTTTGCTGGCTAGCCCTCCATTGCTTTATAACCACTTGGTGTTGGCAGTGCCTCTTTCCACCTCTTCAACGCCAGTGGCAACATTTTGAAAAAGTATCTGATTCCAAAATAAATGTGCACATGCAGATTTCCTGAAAATTAGCACAAAGTGTGAAATGAAAACAGATTTAGTTATTTTGCTGTAAGCTGGTATGTAGTTCAGCTCTCTATAACCACTCCCAGAGGATATAATAAATACTGAAGTGTTTAAATATAAGGCTTCATATTTTCTTTAGTAAATGGTTTTGAGTTGTCCCAAACTATTTTTAACTCTGTAGAGCAGTTAATGGTATAAGTATGTTTTTCAGGATTTTTGTTCAGCTTGTGGGTTTGGTCGTCTGTTGTTTAGAGTAAAAAAATAATTGCTATCTCTTTATATATATATTAATCTAAAATAGGAGGTTTTGAGTTAGATACCATTAGGTAGTAATTTATTGTCTCTAGTATCAGGGGTATACTGGTGATGGTTTTAGGGTTTCTTTTCTTTTTAGGGTGTTGTTTTCTGTAGTTTTTTTTTTTTTAAAGCTTTCCTCACAGTCCTTAGAACAAAATATGCTGAACTCTCTCCCAAGCCCTGCCTTCCCCAAAAGAAAATGTTGCAAACCATTATTTTTTTCTCAAAAGTAATTCAGAAATGACAGGTTGAGTTTTATTAACCCACTTCCCATGATACCTATAAGCATGTGTGTCCTGATCTCTGATATGCAGTCATTCATATTACTGCCAGGTGAAATTTGTTCTGGGCAATATAATTCCCCATATAAATGCTTTTTCATTTCTGAAACACTGATTGTCTCATCACCATGGGTTTGACAGTAGTGATATTTTCAACCATATCAATGTTACTCTAGTTTACACTCATGGAATGATGCTTCATTTGTAATCTTTTGAGGCACTTGGTCTTACTCTTGTAGGAACTAAAGTTCAGCTGAATAATTATGAGGACTAACCAAGCTTGTCCTTATTTTGCTTTGTTTGCTTGTTTTTATGGTTGCAGTTTAAGTGTTAGACAACCAAACCCTGAAGCAGAAATGGCAAACAAGCCCAAACGGATGTATTTCTAAAGTTAGCTAAGTGGCAATGAAAACTGTGACAGCCATCTACTAAGTCAGATCATGGAGTATTCTGAGTTGAAAGGGACCCCAAGGATCATCAAGGCCAACTCTTAAGTGGATGGCCTAGATGGAGATCGAACCCACAGCCTTGGTGTTTCAGCACCATGCTCTGCCCAGCAGAGTTAATAGAGTAGCAACTACACTGGGTTAGAGTTATTTGAAGCCATACATTGCATTCATTCATTGAAATGTTGCATTTTCCCCACATTCTTCAAGTAGTTCCCTTCATTTGTTTACGTTTTGAAGATCAGCAGAGCTCCAGGAGTTATTTCCTCATAAGCTTTATTTACAATAGAAAAAGTACAGGTTTTTATGAATAAATAGTGATGAATCTGTGTAATACATATTTCTCAGTGGTCAAAATAGGTGTCTAGTACTGATTATTTCATCTGCTTTACTATATGCAGTGAATATTCTTAAAATTCTGGCAGAGCTAATATTGTAAGTATTTGCAATTCTTAAATTCTGGAGGCAACACCTAAAACAAACCCAGACCACTCAGGTTTTTTATCTCAGTACCTCCAAGTCCCACTCAATATGTACTGCTTTGTACCGTTTTACAGTAGAGAATGGAGGCAGAGGTTGGCTTGTTCATCCCTGTCTTTGTTTTAGGGGATGAGAAGTGTACAGTTCATCTGATTATAACTAGGAACAACGGCTGAACTTTCATCTGTTAATTACCCTTTCATTGAGGACTGCACTGCTGTAGCATCTGTTACTCATTATATCTTGTTTAAAAAGAAGCCAGTAAGAAAAAAATATAGGAGGGATAAAAACAATGAGATACCAGTTTAGAGCACGGAATTGATAACAAATGTTCTATTTCTGGTTTCTTTGCTGCCATAGAAGCCTTGTATCTTCATACAAGTAATATAAGTGTCTTTCATCACCTGTTAAATGAAGTCTGTGCCTGCTGCTTGCAGGTGCTTTGATTATTTTTAGTTTATGCATTTATCAGTAGAAAGCTTTGAAAATTCTAGTTGTGTTATTTTATGGCCATGGTTGTTACCAACCTTACCAAGCTTTTCCCTGGATGGCTTTTCACTTTACTCTCTACTGTGCAGGGTCATGGGGAGCCCAGAGGGGCTCAATGTGGCAGCTGGAGGCTGCAGTGCAAGGCTGCAGGAGGTTGTGCCAGCTGCTCTCAGGCACCAGGCTGGGAGCTGTCACTACACCGCTGTCAGCAGCATCTCCTGAGCTGCCTGCAAGGATCTAACAAGCTCGTAAGATTGAGTTGGGGTTTTTAGAACAGTAACAAGGAGGATTTTTGTAGTGATTGGGAGAGGGATTCATATTGTTGCTCTTGCTGTTTTGGGGTAAAGTACGAGGAGTATGGTTGCTGCCTAGTCCCATACAGAATGCTTATTTCACACCATAATTCATGAACAGGTCTTCCCTGCTATGTGCAGAGTGTGTGCTTAGCTGTCAGAATGATGCTCTGCATAAAGCTACAGTGCACTTCAGTCTGTGCTGATTTTTGCTTCAGACTGGCTTCTGTGTCTTTTATCTGTTGGAACATCTACACTATGCCCTGGCATAACCTGCCTAGTCATACCTAATACACCAGAAGAGCTTGGTGCGGGGCATGTATGTGAGGTAGCAGTAATAAAGCACCAACAAAATGTTTCAGGCCTCTTTCAGGTGCTTTATGACCCCAAGAATATGCAGAAGAATTGTAATGCCCCCTTTGATGGTGGTAGCAAGCTGTTGGCAGGGCTCATCCCACCACACCTGATCTTTGTAGCTGCAGGTTGCTGCCACCCTTTGTCCTCTCCTGCTCTTGCTGCAGGCTCCTTGGGCCAGATCCAGTGAAGGTGCAGTGCTAATTCAGCCTGCTAACCCAAGGGCAAGCTTTCTGGCAGAAGGGACAACAGTTTTACTGTATTAGGAGTAATGTCCATGCTGGAGGTGTCATGGTTCATTCACTTTAGCAGCGCCCATCATAACAGCTTCTGCCCTCTCTGCAGTGTGCCAGATCAGCACCAAAGTGATGACAGAAATTAACCAAGCTGAGATAACTGTGAAGACGTAGAACCTAGTAGGAGCTCTTTATCTGACATTTTCTTACTTTACAACCATACATGAGTAAGCATTTTCTTGGGAGGTTGGTGGGCCCGGGAAGCCTGGATTTGCTGTCCAGTAACTTAACTTGCAAGGTAACCCTGAATGCCTAAACTCAGTTGATACCTCTCTCCTTGGTTTGCTAGCTTTAGGGTTTGGTTTTTTTTACTTCTTTAAGGACAATAATGGCTACTTTTCATTAAGTGATCTTCTCAGACTGATGGCAGTCAGAGTGCATGAGCTTCAGTTGCTGGGCTGGTGTGAAATAGGAGCCCTTTCTATCCCTCCTGCTGAAGTGAAGGTCACAGGACCAGAAGGGAAAAAAATTGGAAAAGGAGTCTTGAAGGCTTTGTAGTCTCTGAGTTGGGCCTGTTGGCTGGTTTGGATTGATGTGGGTTTTGGTCTGCACTCTGGGAGTTTTTTTCTGCTTTAGTCCAGCAATGTTTCTTTTTTTCTTACTCATGTCTCTGATTAATAATAAGGCAACGATTAATAATTAAAGTTCTGTGCATCCAGATCTGTGTTCTTGATTCCACATAATTTATAAATCTAATTCCTTTACCTAGACGACCAAGTATTTTTGGCATGTCAAAATGGAAAACTTTGCTTCCTGTATTTCTCTTGAATATACCTCCCTGCTCTCTCCCCATCTCTTGTCTTTGTCTGTAGGGACTGGAATTTTTGCTTAGCTGAAATTCCTGTTTCTCTTGCACACCTTGAGTATTCATTAGTTTCCTCTATTGAAATCAATGCCAGACCTGTGTTGCTTGATCTACTGCTGCAACTAAATGCAAATAAAACCAGTTTTGCTCAATGTTAGTCTACATTACAACTCACTAATTAAAAATGCCTAAGTCCTGAAAAACCTGAGTCACTGAACTTCCCAGCCTGGTATGACTGTCTGTGACTTGGGTTGCAGCAGCAGAAGGCAGTTGGTTTGAAGGTCAGGGCACAGCAGATGCCTCTCAGATACTAAGTAGAAGACAGGGATAACTAGACCCCTTCTTGTTTGCAGCTTTAATAGGAATTGATAAAGTTTTTTTCAATATGGTTATTCACAATTGGTGGGTTTAATTCAACCAGAAACTAGGGTGAATGACCAAACAGGCAGGTCTGTGCTTGTCGTGTTTTTGATTTGTTCTGTTTCGCTGGAAATTCAGAGCTTTTAGTTTGTCCCCATAATCCTGCTTTTCTGGGAGCCAGGATGGGAGGAGTGCTCCTTCTCAGAGTTCAACCCTGTCTGCCACATTCAGTGGTGTCTCATCTTCTTTTGCATTAAAATCAAGTTTCCACTTCCTGTTTGTTTTCTCTACCCCTCCTCCCTTGCACATCTCTACACATATGTTCTGTACATTTTCCTTTGGTATTGATGCTTCCCAGAAACTTCTCCTGTTAGGACAAATAAGTGTTATAACAAGCATGCCCTTTAATATTACCTGTCTTCTATGTAGGGTGCACATGGGGCCTGATTTTGAAATTCCCCTTGGGATGAGGAGACTGTGACTCAGCACACTTTCCCCTGACTGTGTTTGGAGGCATGGCTACAGAGGGAGTTTAGCTGGGAACACTCTATAGAATAGTAGACGTGTTGTTAGGAGTAGGCATATTGGTGGGTAGCTATTTACTGCCCTGTGTACAATTACTGCTTAATTGTTTGTCGTTAGAGTTGTTTTTTAAACTGGTTCCACCTGTGTTCATTTCTTAGGCTAGTCTTAAGAATCTTGGGAAGCTGTCCGACGATTGGGAAGCTGGTGCCACTCCACAGGCTGTGTATCTGGGATGTTTTGGGTTGTGGTCACTTTTGGAATTTTGTCTCCTCAGAAGAGGACCACCTGTCTAAAAGTCACCCCTCAAACCACAATCAAAACACTGAAGTTTTTATTTCGTTTTTAGTGTCACTAATAGAAAACTTTATTCAAAGGAAATGCTTAAAACTAAAGGTGGTTCTTTTCCCTATTCCTAATGCTTTGTCATTCCTAACATTTATCCTGAGTACTCAGATTGTAGATTCTCAGCAATGTTGTTTGATTCCTTGGAGTTTAGCACGGCATGGACTTCTGGTTTTGATACCAGTGTTGTCAAAGGACAGTAGATCTTTTTGCATCTGTTGAGCAAGTGTGAATTCACTGTGCTTGTCCAGTCTGTCATTACAGCCCCAATACCAGGGGATGAGTTGATCAAATACTGCCTCCACAAAAGAGGCTAGCTGGTGTGTTACAGCAGTTTGACCACTAGTGATCTGTACTGGATGTGAACCAAGTGCTCCAGTACTGACCGACGTGTGGGTCAGACTCCTCGTGCCCCTTGGCTTCTGGGAAATGCATTTGTTGGCTGCCTGTGAGCGCTGCGTGGAAGGAGGGCTGTTAGGGGTTTCACGGCGAGAGTGATACTTAGTCTCTTAATGTGAAGTAGAGTTTTACCTATGTGAGTGCAGAACCAAAAATGCAGAGAGCTCTGGTTTTGGCACTCAGGTTTTTCTTTTAACCTTGCCTTCTGTTGCTGCAGTTTTTATCCCTCTCTGTGGCATTTTCTGAATACAACAAAGTAAAAGAGATGGGCATTTTGTAAGCAGCAGAGCAGCAGGCCATTGAAAGGTATTTTACATTTGCATATATAACATTGTCCAGTTGGATAAGCACTGGAGTAGACTCCTGGAGCAAGCTTGGTCTCCTAATTCCTGCTCTATCATTAATCACTAACATAAACAGGGATAAACTCTTCCCATGTCCCAATATTTACTAGGAAATCTAATTCAAATGCGCTAATAGGAAGCACTGAACAATCCAGTGAAGAGTGTATTTCTTCAGTTCTTCCTGTTGAAATCAAGGCCTCTCCAGTTCCTGTTTTAGTCCTGTTACCATTAATAACCCAAGCTGGTGCTGCAACTTGCATTCCTCTGCTGTGGCTGAAGGCAAAGCTGGGATGAGGAGGAGGTTGGTGCATCCTCCACTGGGGGAGTTTCCTGCCCCGCACTTCCCTTTGCCTGTCTAAGAGCAAGAGTTAAATCATGGCAAGCAGGGGGCCACGTTTTTATTGCAGAGTGCTGGATTCAGCTGAACTTGGGGCATCAGCTGCTTCTCTTGCTGTTACATATTTCATCATGCCCCGCATTGGAGTTTTAAGTGTGGTGTACTGCAGAAGAAATAGTAAGGCAAAAGGCCATGTCTTACATAAACACCTGTAGGCAGCACTCTCCTGTGATCTTATACCATGCAGGCAGGGAGGCTTGGCAGGAGGGTCTGGTGGAGCAGAGGGAAGCTTGAAGGGAAGGAGGCCTCAAGTGACACAAAGAGAGACAAAAGAGAGGGCAAGCCAGCACTGGGGGTGCAGGAAGGGTACGTGAGGAGAAATGATAAAAGAAGAGATCTAAGTAGCAAGAGTAAGAGAAGGAAGAGGAGAGTGTTCTTTTTCATTTATTTTTGAACAACCAGGTGGAACACCTGCCGTGAGGTGGCCTTTGTGGAGAGAGAGAAACCGAACCTTGAAGCCTAATTAAGACTGGGTGGGTGTATCAGCTACTGTGCTTGTAAGCATGGGAACTAGTGCCTGTATTCCTCTGTACAAAACCTGATACTTGCAGCAAATACTGCAGAGATTCCTGGTTTAGGCTTGGAATGTGGCATTTCAGAAAAAGCAGATGTTCTGCTGTGCATGGGTAGGTCTCTCCTGCTATCAGAGAGATACTCTGCTGCCCTTCTCGTTCCTCGTTGTGCCTGAGTTGGGTTAATATCTTGCAGCAGAAAGTAAAACCAATGTATAATTCATTCATGATGAAATGTTTGATTCCAGACCCTTCTGAGGACTGTTTAACTTCCAAAGATTGAAATAGAATTATGTTTATTTTAGCATGCCCAACCTTGCTCATTGCCCTTTCCCAATAATGGTTGCTATATGCTTTGAGAGGAATAGCCGTGTGTTTTTAGTTTTAAGATTTGCATATTCATACCAAAATATAGGTCCCATCTTTTCCACAAAATAATGAGTGGGACTAGGGGAAAAAAAAATACTAAAAAGAAAAAGCAATCCCTGCATTCTCTAGCACAGTGTCTGTGGAAGCATCCTCTGGCTTGTTTTTCCTCAAGGGTTTGCTTTTCTCCACTTTCTCCACTTTTAGCTACTATGTGAAATGTACACTAACTTCATAAATTCATAATAGACCATCTCAGGGGAGGTCAAATATAGAAATTATACTTAACTGAGTCCACTTAAAAGCTAACAGAAATAGATCTCAGCCACAAATAATATAATACTGCAGGAGTAATAATACATTATATTCTGGTTGGGGGTTTTTTTTGTTGGTTTTTTTTTGTGTGGAGTTGTTGTTTTTTTTACATATATTTTTCCCTTTGTATCGTCCCCGGTAGTTTGGTTTTGGGCATTGATCTTGTATAGCTCCAGATGGAGCATGTTCAGAAGAACAGTGGTTTTTACCATGAGATTTTGATGGGGCATGCTAAAAAGAATGCAAGGATTCGCCTTCTCTCAGGTCTAAAGCTCTGGTTGAGCAAAACTGGTTTGAGGTAGTTCTTACCAAGGAAATCCAAAAAGAGTCAGTTTTAATCTCTAGAATTCAGTTTCATTAACTACAATCAATGGAAACTTTTCCAATAAAAAGGAAGCTCTTGACTGAGCAGTTTTGCAATCACTGGACTAATACCAGATGAATTAAGAAAATAAAGCAAACTCATGGATAAAGATCTAACAATTAAAATTAGGTACTGTCATCATATCTACAACTATCTCAGGTATGCAATCATGTGAACACTGTATGGCACAGAGGGGCATGTCTGACCACAGGGTTATTAACAGGAGATTCAGGTTTGGATAATACAGAAAGTGAATGGCTGAGGGAAACACAGAATCCAATGCAATGAGTCCTGGTTTTGTATTTTATTCATAGGTCTACTGGCTTTCTACCACAGATCTCTAGTCCTGGTGTCTGTTGTGAAAGGAGCTTTGCATAATGTATAATTCCTTTCGAAATGAGCTTGAAATACTTCTTCTGGGTGCTGTTCTCTGTCTTGGGGGATGGACTGTAAAGAATTACAAGCACTGATTGAAGAGCTGCAGAGTATCTGGTTTCAGGGTCTTTCTGCCAATACAGAAAATAATGTTTCTGTATAGCAACAGTCTAAGCAGAGAGTGGTGGAGGAGATCTGTCGAGTCTACAGCAGTGGGGCAGGTTGGCTGCTGAGAAGCTGCTGGGTGACAGCGAGGGCTTCCCTGGTTGTTGTCAAGTAGGCTCTATTTATTTACTTACCTCATTTTATGCTCTCATCCTGACAGTAATGAATTTTGGTAATTCACAGTGGGGAAAATCAAACGGCAAAAGAATTGGGTTCTGTGCGTGATGGGATTTGAACCCTGTGTATGACATTGGGTTCAACAAGAGTTTGCTCGTAGCAAATATGCTTGTGTGCTCCTCCTGTTGGGAGCAGAAAGTGAAGTTGCAGCTCTGCCAGGCAGGGGAGAAGGAGGGAGAGGCAGAACTTCAGGAAATGGTAAGTTCTTGCCCAAATGTAGATGCTGTTCTCTGCTGTGAACTTTTGTACCTGTAGTACTCTTGGATTCAGCTTTACCAGTGGGAGCAATTAGCTGCTGGTCAAGAAGCATGTTCATGAGAGCCAGGAGGAGATTTCTGGGGGAAGAGCTGCAAAGGCAATGGAAACAAATACACATTAGAAACAGATTAGATTCCTGAATCTTAACAAATTGAAAAATAACAGGATAACTTAGGCTTTAGAAAACCTACTGGAAATGAGCCAGAACTTTTTGCAAACTGGAATGACCTTAGCCTTTCTTAAATTGCTCAGTGTGAGACCACAGTTAAAACAGAGGTTAAAAATTAGCAGAGTTCTTATTTCTACCTGCAAATCAATGGACACTTTCCATGCTTGGTGGGAAAACAACCAATGAGCAGTGTTGAGAAGACCTCAGAACAAAACGAGCATGTATGAGACAATCAGAATAATAATCTTTCATTTACAATTATGGTGGTAAAGCAGCATGGGCATGGCATGTGAAGCACTTTTTTCAAGTTCAATTGAAGCTTTAATTTGTGGTGCAGAAGTTTTTGAAATGCTGGCATTACCAAGGATTGACAGTACAAGTCAGTCAGATTTATAGCGTGGATTGGAAGATGTTGAACACAGCAGAGAGTAACTATTTTTTTGACAAATGTCTCTAAATTCATCCCCTTGGAGAAATTCTGTATCTCTTTCAATTCACATTTCAGGTTTACTGACTGAAAATCTCTGTGGCTTGACTGGTTACGAATGTTTTCATGCAAGCACATTAGCTTTTAAGTTGGTACATAAGCTGCTTTTTTTTAAAGACGGTGAATAAGCTCGTAAAATAGTGTGTTGGAAACAAAAAAAGTCTTTTTTTCATATAGACAGATCTGATTCATCAGAGAGCATCAAGATAATTGTCACGATTTTCATTTTAAAAGGAAACCAAGAAATCTTGGCACAAGTGTAAAACTTTCTGTTGCTATACTGGCCTGTTGCCTGGAGCTAAATATTTGCCTCATGAATTTTCCTTTCCCTATCAGGAACAGGAAGCAATGTTACAGATGAAATGCATTAAGGTTTGTAAGTGATGCCTGTTATTCAAAAAAGGAAAGATGCTTGCATGTTACATGATTTATCAAGAAGACAAAACAACTTTTATTCTGGCTGAAATCAGGATGGTCACTTACTTTTTGTGAGTACTTTTAAGGTGGAGATTTGTACCCACTTGCTGCAAGTCTCTTTCTAACGAACACACATATTAGAGTCAGTTTTAGTTAAACAATTCCAAATGCTGTTAATATGACTAGGTACATTTCTCTCTATTTTTCACTTATTTTTTCTTTTCTTTCAACGAGCTCAGCCACCAGCGATTCAGGCTCTTGACATTGCTTCTCAGCCTTTTGTGTTTCATGCTCTTATGGTAACTTCTCATCTTCCCTTTGGTCCCTGAAGAAGGGCAGCTGAGGTTGGCAGCAAGCAGCTGCATTTTCTGTCCTGCATCACTCCCTCTGCCACAGGCTGTTACCTGGAGTAAGAGGAAAGAGAAACCAATCCTGTCAAGAGACTGCAAAACCTCAGAGGCCATGGAGATAGGGAAAAGGTGTTTTAAGATGCTATTCCTTTCAGGGACTTCTGGAAATGCTCCTACTTGTTGTGAAGACCTCACTCTGCAGCAGGAAAACCCAGCGCCCCATCAGCACACCTGCTGGCATCCCAGGCCGGGTACCACAGGCATGGTCTTCGGTACAATTGTGTATTTTATCAAACACAATAAAGGTGACAATTGGCTCACCTTTTCCTACTGCTTGGGATGAGGTAGATGGTGAGCAATTGATTCATGCCCTACTCCTAGTCATAAGGGAATTCAAAACCACCACACTACATTTATGTAGCTGATAAAATGGTGAAGGGCTCTCTGAGGCTACAGTAGCAAGTTTTTTTTCCAACTTGGGTTGTTTTGAGACAATAAAGGCGATAGTGCTAACTTTGATTGTCACTAAAGACTGATGTAGGGCTTTTTGTTGTAACTGTGTATCCTACAAAATCTGCTCTGTGTGTGGAAGATATTAGTGACATTTAACAATAGTAATTCATTTCTAAGGTATCTTTATTGAATCTGGAAGGGCTTCACTTTATGCTGTATTTTTCTGCTTTTTAAATAACAGTTGCCATCTTTATGGTATTAAAGGATAAAATTTAAATGGTGAAATAAATTAGCCAAAATGCAGAACTTCACTTTTTTTGCTACTTTGTGTTTCTCTGTTTCTGAAGTTAGGCAAGTTATTTTTTCCCCAGTGTTTCTCCAGGGGTGTCATGTTATCTGATGTTATTTAATTATTTCCCTCTCACTGCGTAAAGTATTTACAGTAAGATTTCTGATCTCCAGCACAGACTTGCATATTTTATTTTCTTTATAGGTAGTTCTCAAAACTTTTCCTGTCATTTTGCCTTTTTTATGCAGCTGTTAAAGGGCTTCCTTCTTAGCTAAGCATACCTGACATTAAATAATCACTGTGTATATTATTACTACACATTTATAGGTTGTGAGTTAAGCTAGTTTGAATGAGAGTTTGGCACACAATGGAGTTTTTCCATCTATTCTGGAAAAGCTTTGCATGGTAGTAAGCCCTGCAGTTAGCTGAAGTAGTCTTGTTTCCTAATGGAATATGCTTTCTTTAGACTCTCAAGGAATTGAGTGAGAGCACTGTGGTAGCCATGGTTTGTATATACCTGTGCATTATCATATGCCCTTGCAGGAAGCAGCGAGAAGAATTCTAGAAAATATCTGTACTGTCTTTGATGTTTACATTTTTCATTTTAAAGCCTTTCAAGAATTTCAGGTACTAATGAAAACTCCAGTCCTACAAGGGACCTATCTACCGGCCTTGCAATCTGTTGATTTTGCTGGCATTTGTCTTTGTGAAATATATCAAGTTAAATGCTTCCAGTTCCTGATGCATGTCAGAAACCATTTCTCACATTGAGAATTTTCTATTTAACTTCTTCTTGAGTTTTATTGCATAAAAGCATGGAGGTATAAAATAATTTTTTGTCAATCAATTACAGTGTTTGTGTGTTAAAAATTGTATGTGTGTTCAGAGTCACTGATCTGCATAAATCTTTAGTGTCTAAGAGCTGCCCTTCATTCAGATGACTTATTGAAAAAATACAGAGAGAGAAATTAGAGCCAAACTGATACAGCTCAACCTGAAAAAGCCCCTATCGATTGTCAGAATTGGAAGGACCTGCATTAGCAGCTCCAAATGGAGAGCTGGAAAAGAGGTGGAAGAGAAGGCAGGGTGTTTAGGCAAGAGAAAGATGATGAATAACTAAAAACACTGAAGGAAAGGTCAGGAAGTTTGGAGCTCAGCCTAGACGAAGCTCAAGGGGTGTGGCATTGGGATTGTGCCCTGTGTCACTGGTTTTGAGCAGCCAGGAAAGGAAGCGTCCGTCTCCTTTCTAATCCCTCATGCACACAGGGACACTGAGGGTTGCTATGAAAAGTTTCAAGCTCTCATTGCAAATTCTCTCTAGCTACAGCAAATTATCACACACAGAGATTTTGTCTGGCTGTTCTAATGCAAATGGGCATCATTGATTCTTCTGTCACAAAAAAAGTGATATTGAGCAAACCATCTGCATGGGTGTTTTGCCTGGTACAAATGCTGGCAATATAGCTGTTTCACTCTACCATGCTTTCATTTAGAGTCGATTTAAAACTACTGTTTTTATTTGTGCCTTTCAAACTGTGAAAACTTTGACTCCTGTTTTGTTCCTAAAGATATTTACTAATGAGGAGCTGATGTAATTTGTTTTGGAGGACAGGCTCTTTTTATACACAGAGTTGTATGAATTGAGATACAGTCTCTGATAAACGTGGACAAAATTAATGGGTCTTTACGAGCGGCCAGAACGATATTTATTGTTTGCAAGCTGTGTTAACTCCTAGCGATCCCCTGACAAACCGGCGGGACGGCCTGTTGTGATTTGCAGCTGCCTGTGCCACAGAATGCGCTTACTAGAGCTTTCCACCCGCTATTCAGCTTGCTGTTGCCTGCTTGTTTTCTGTTTTAAAAAGTGTTTTCATTGTCAAACCACATCCAAACTATTCAGTGGAAGCAGCCCATTTGCTGGTGCTCCGAGACGCTTCGCTTTGTCCCTGCTGACACCTGATGATGGACGCAGAATATTCTGAGCCGAATGGTAAATATGAGTCTTCTACTTATGTCACTGTTTTTAGAGATATTGATTTTATTCAGGTCCAGGACATGTTTTATGACTCTGATTGCATGTGGATGAAGTCACAGTACTGTCCAGAGCTCTGGATACCAGCAAAATCCCATGGATGTAAACATATAGAAAAGAGACAAACTGCACAGGGAAAAAAAAATCTTGTTTGCAGAACAGTGCAGTGATAACAAAGGAGGATTTTTTGTTTCTGTTATTTCTGAAAACATAAAAATCCTATATAAATGTGTAGGATAATAACAACATCTGATAGTGAGCAAGGGTCTTCTGTGAAATCTGACTTTGTAGGCACCACAAAGCTAAATAGCATGAACTGATGAGGAGCTACCAAAAAAAGAGTATTTGGAATGCCTGCCATGGTGAAATAGGAAAAAAATGTAGAAAAGCCTGAAATTATGGCTACAAACTGAGTGCTGAGTTCCGGGAGAAGATTGCACAAAAATCTGTAGATATGGATGAAAAAGATATATAAAAGTCTGCATCTTGCATTCTTTGCACTTTCAATTTATTAAAGGTTTTTCTGCTCAGTTAGTGCCATATCAAATACTGGAATTGGATAAGAGTGCTCCAAAGGAACTTTTCTGATTTGTTTCTAGAATCCTTGTTTGTATTTTAGGAATTAATGCAATTCTTAGGGCACAATTCCACAGA
Source organism: Oreocharis arfaki (assembly GCA_013398015.1). NCBI lineage: Eukaryota > Metazoa > Chordata > Aves > Passeriformes > Paramythiidae > Oreocharis > Oreocharis arfaki. Next base: position 2,192,366 of record VZRR01009625.1, on the reverse strand, counting down.
TGTGTACATTTTGTTTTCTTGCACCACCTAAAGGGAACTGCTCATGTGGTCAATCAAATGCATAAGCACTGCCAGAATTAAACATTAAAAAAAAAAGTTTTCCAAAATATTTATGCATTTAAATATTTTTAAGATATATATAGGTAGCAGGTGTTTTGGTGTTTTATCTCAGGTATGTTTCTGTATCATTTCTAAGGTGGAAAACCCCAACTTGTTTCTTTCTTTTTGTTTCTCTATCTTTTACATGCTCACTCTCTCTTTTTATTTTTTAACTCAACAAACTAAAGGATACTTTTAAAAATTACTTTCCTCTAAAAATCCAGAGGTGCTACAATGATATCATACTTTAAAAAAAGAAAAAAAAAAGTTTTCATTTTGATGCTGGAGAGCTTTTGTTCCTCTTTCTACTGTGCAAGTGTTTATATTTTATGTTTTTAAGGAAATTAATTTCAAATGGTTTCTGATTAGTGGCTTGGCCCTGCTTCATTGTCATGCTGATTTTCATATGGTTCTCTTAAAAATAAAATATCAGCAAGGCAGACATGGTAACAAGGGAGAGCTAGCAGTCCTGGATATTTTTTGACACCTTAATGTGCGAAAATCCTGTGAGAGAAGAGATGGAACTGGGGAGCCAGGTCCTGAGCTGGGTGTCCCAGGCAGAGAGTGAGGGAATGTGAGGTGAGGAGGGATGCAGTGGTTAGAGCAGCACGGAGGGGCACAGCTGGAGAGAGTGCAAGAAGAATGCAGTGTCTTTTTCTCCCGAATCAGGGAAATTTAATGTGTGACGTATGGCATCACATAGTGGGCTAAAACAAAGGGAATGTGACTGGGAGCAGAGATGCAAAACATCAGAAAAGTGAGAAGCTGAGGGGAAATGCTGTGTTGTGGCTCTGCATGCAGCCAGCAGTGCTGCTGCTGGCTGCAGCGTTGCCGTTCCCTGATGAGTGAAGTGAGGCTGACGGCTGTACCAGCTCTGCACCCCAGGACTCCTGTGCTGCCATAAGCAGAGAACTGGAGTGGTGTAGGGGTACCCAGCTGAGGTGCTCTGTGCTGGTTAAATTGCTGCTGACCGAGGTGGGATTGTCAGCACTGGGACCTGACCTTTAAATCATTGCCCCTTGTACTGGGAGGTGCATGGTTTCCCTGCAGAATGCCACTAATCCAGGTTATTCCCTACAAGTGCTGGAATCTCCACATCTCTGAGATGTGTTATTGCTGCGGTTCCAGCATTCATTACTTTAATTTTGCAACTTGAAATACGTGAATGCCAGGTACACAGAAGTACTCTGTAAATAGCTGGAGATGTGTAAAGGATTGGAGGGAAAAGTACAAATAAAATAATTTCCACAGCACACTTAATTTTTTGTTTGCTTACATGTGGAATGCATAACTAATAAAACTTCAGTTACTGAAAGAAGAGTTTCTTCATGGCTATACCATCAGTAGCTTTATATTTATTCTCTTACTGTTGGTGAATTTAATACTTGTTTGAGTTGATGAAATTGGGCTGCTGCTTTGTCACAATGAAACATGTGTTTCCTTAATCCTCCTAGGAAACTGCAAATTGGAGTGCGGTACTTTGCAGGTATTCTCTTCCATTTTTTGCTCCTTTTCCACTGGATGGTGAGCAGCCTTGTGCCACAGCGTGTGTCCACCACAGCAGCACGCTGATCAAGCCCATCACCCCATGTTGGTGTCTCTCTTCCTCTTAGGCTCTACAAAATCTGCTATTTTATTATTATCTGGTAAAGAACTCTATGTGCCATGTCCCATCCCATACATTTGCTTCTTTGTGTCAATTTTTTAACCTTGTCGGGATAAATAAAGCTTTGGAAAACCACAGTGAAGATTTTAGTATAAGGGAAGGCTTAAATGTTAACTTGCTTTCATTTATGCCCTGTGAAATGTACATCCACTCTGGTTTTCTCTGCCATATTTTAAGTAATCGGCGCTGGTTGCATCCTTGTCTCTAATGTTAATGGTGTGAAGAGCAGGGTTGCAGCTCTTGGTTCTCTCCTGCCCCAGCAGCTGCCGTGATGGCTGCTGGCAGCCTTTGTGCCTGCTCTGGGCTCTGGTTATTCTGCACCACTGCTGGAATCTCCACATCTCTGAGCCTCTGCACCGGGGCTCGCCACAGTCGTTTGCAGATGCACTTGGTCATTAGTAGCAGTCCCTGGCGTGGGGAGGCAACCAGGGCAGAAATGAAACTTACTCTTCATTTTCACATTAGTCCTCCACCTTTTTTTTTTTTCCTGACAAAGTGACTGTACCTGTTTTTCAGCTGGCAGAAATCTGTCAGCCTGGCACTTTGATCCTGAACTCAGAAATACATTGTGATTGAATCATGATGCTGGTCTTTCCATTTGCTGAAGCTTGCAGTATCTGCTCAAGAGGAATACAATGCCCTGCTAACTCTGCTGTGTCAGTGTTGGCTTCGTCATGACACCAGAAACATCTTTTGTTCACTGCTAGTTTATAAAGCTTTTCCTGATTGTTTTTAAATTGATGTTACCCACGGGGAGAAGTTATAGATGGTTATTTTTTTTGGAAAAGCATGAATGCACAAATATGCCTCTACTTACTGTGTGTCAGCTACAGCCTGAAAAATTTTGAGGAAAAGAACACATTATTTGATGTTAGCAGATTTGATAGTAAAGGGGGTTTTTTTCTTCTTTTTTTTTTTTTTTTATGAACTGAAGACCATAAATTTGTGTACTGCCCAGAGGGGCTGAATTCCCAGGCAATAGATGATAGAGGAACTGAAGTCATTGAGAGATTACATTTAAAGATGCTGCTCATATGATAGTACAGCTCAAGTAAACTTCAGTTAAGTTGTTTATGTAATTGTTTATAGACATTTTAATTCAATAGTTAAATAATTTTTACATGTTTTTGTCTCTTTCCTCCAAAAAAATGTAGGCAAAGGGAAAGCATTGTAAACTAAAAATATTACAAGGTTAAACTGAACTACAAAGTTGTATTTAGAGTTTTTATCAGTTGTGTTCTTTCCATCTGTTTATGTTTGGGATAGGACAGGCCAGAGCTGAAACGTAGACTTCTCTATTTCAGATCCTCCTAATTTGCCTGTGAGTAATTCAGAAGCAGCATCCCTTGAGAGCCTTGTGCCTTGTGTGTACCTTGCAGAGAGGCTCCTGACCCTCTCTGTGCTTTACGTGAAACAACTGTGCTGACCTGTTGACCAAAACGAATGAACTTCTGTTTTCTGTTAACTGGCAAATTACTTCTGTTGCTTTATTTCTTCAAAAGGGTTAAAAAAACTTGTGGGAGGCCCAAATGAAATTGGCTTTTTTGTTGTCTGAACTTGATTTTGTTACTCTTGCAGTGTCACCATTTTGCAAACTCTTGATCTTCCAGGCTAGACAGGATCTGCATTTGTAAAACAAAAATTCAGGCTTTTTACAGATCTAAATGGAACAAAAATAGACAAGTTTCTCCAGAGTTATTAACCTGGCGCCTTCTCATGAGCACTAATTAATATACTCAAAACCGAGACGTCAATTGCAGCAATTTTCCTTAAAATGTGAAATACTGTAATATCCACAAATTTTCAGGATTATTAAAAAAATGCATCTCCAGTAACACTTGAGAATTAAATTCCGGAAGCTTTAATATAAAATTTGCCTCTGTAGAGTAGATGTTTGCCAAATAGAAAATACATGTACAAAATACAAAGGCTGTTCAGGACACTGGGTCATAATGTTAGCGGGTAAAACATGAAGTGAAATAGGGTATTTTATTACAATAAGGTTCATTAAAAATATTGTAACATTTTCTGAATTTATTTTCCAATATTTCACTGTATGAAAAAAATCCAAGTGTGCTAAAATCTTGTCAGTATGTTTTTTTTCTACTGTCTCCAACTAAATTGAAGCTCAGCTCCAATAATGATTTTCTTTCCCAACCTATCCTCTTTATTCCTAGTCTGTGAGAGTATAATTTGAGAAACACACCTATCCTCTGGGCAAGAACTAACAAAGTATGACTTGTTCTACTAGATGAGCTCTTTGACCAAAATAAAATGCTCCCAAATTTAGAGCTGGGGTTAGGTTGATGAAAACAATAAATTGAAGATTGAGAGCTTGCTGATATTCACGTTTCCCCATACCAGACTTACTATTTGTCAGGTGTGTCGTGTTTTGCAGTCATTCATCAAAATAAATGCCATTGGAGTAAATGCCAATTTGGCATAAATCTTGAATATAAGTAGCAATGAACATAGGAAAATTGTTGTAATGGTTTTGGTAAATGCTAAATTTTGATGTGACGTAAAATTTGTGGTAAGAGTTCTGGAAGACCATCACAGAGATGGATATCCTTTGGTGTTCATAGTCCAGTACAGACAGGTTGGCTTGGCAAGAACAATGAAAGTTGCTTTCACAGTAACAAATAATTTGGAAGTCAGTTTTGGCTGTAGAGTTTTGTCTGTAACTAGTCATTGTGTTTCATTGTGGTGTTCACAGTTCTCATCTAGTTAGAGATTTCCTTCACATTTCTCCTACTAGGGCAATTTTCACTGTGTGTCTTTAGAGCCAAAATAAAACATTAATATTAATCCATAACATTATTTGAATGTTACACAAACTCTCTATATGAGGAGATTTGAAATGCGAATTAACAGAAATAAAAGCAATTTTACTGGGAGATGTCGTGTTGAAAGCAGGGCAACATGACATTGGAGCTATAGTAGAATATACTTTAGAAGTGAAGGTTACCATTTTACCAGGTTAGCCTCCAAGTCTAAAGATGGTCCTTTGGTTGGACACCTCCTTATGCTGAGCTGTGGGATACAGCAGCAAGGAGCAGTTGGCCATAGCCTGTGCAGCCAGAACCTGGTTTGATGAGTATGTTCATATCCTGTTCATTCTTGGGTCTGTTGGAGCCATTTCCTAGTGGGGTTGTCTGGCTCTTGTGATGGGAAATGATATGGAAGCTGAAAGCAGTGTTTCAGGGAGAGGCTACAAGTGGCAAGCAATTCCACTTGCTCCTGTGTAGAAATCTACATATTTTACCTGGGTATATACCAAGGTAAACAGACTCTGGTTTCTGGGAGGAAAACGACGTTTGTTCCCAAGCTGCTCCATGTGCAAACTGGGAAACCTTTGCCTTGGGACAGGGTGTGTGGGTGGAGATAGTACCTACATTACTTGTCTGACTTTTACCAACTGCTACAAATCTGTCAGAGACCTGATGTAAGTTGTGGTGGCTGAGGAAGGAACTACCGCAGAGGTTTAGGGAGTTCCTGCCTTGAGCTCTCAGCCGCAGCTTAGTGCCCCGACAGCAAGATTTTTCTAAAGCTTATCTGTGAAGTGCTGCTTTATCATGAAACTCCTTTAAAAGTACCCTCAATCTACTTTGAGGTTTCACTATAATAGAGATGTAAATAAGGCAGAACATTTTCATGCTCATTTTATAAATTCAGAAATAGTTTGCTTCTCTGTAACCTGCTCCAATTTTTACACAAATTCTTAACCACAATTTATTATACTAAATTGCAAGACAGTAAAAATTAAAACCAGATATCATATGACTCTTGGAAATTTGCCCTCTCCAGAGGGTATCTGAATTCCTTAAAAGCATTAAACCTGTCCATATTGCTATATTATTCCTATTTCATAATTAGCATGTGCCTAAACTTTTGCGGTTTTGACTGCTTTACTACACTGTGCAGGTACTTAAATGTTTTTGCACACTTGGATTTCATAGAATTATAGAATGGGTTGAGCTGGGAGTGACCTTAAGGGCACCATCCAGTTCTAACCCTCCTGCCTTGGGCAGGGACACCTTGTACTAGACGAGGTTGCTCAGAGCCCCATCCAACCTGGCCTTGAACACTTCCAGGGATGGGGCATCTAGGACTTCACTGGACAAACCCATTACAGTGCCTCACCACCCTCAAAGTAAAGAATTTCTTTCTAATGCCAATCTAAACCTGCCCTCTTTCAGTTTAAAGCCATTTACCCCTTGTCCTGTTGCTGCACGCCCTTGTTAAAAAATCCCTCTCCACTTCCATCAAGAAGAATATCCAGAAAGTTTTTGGTAATATTAGAGAGACAAGTGTTTTAAAAAGAGTGAGCTTTGGCTAGATAACCATGTTTTCTGGTTCACTGTCTGCTGTGCTTTTGCCTTATATTCGCTTTTGTCTGTGCTGTTTCCTTGCAGCCCTGCTGTAGAGCTGGCAGACCAGGGGAGAGGAAAGAAGCCAACCAAAGCTCCTTGCACAGCAGTGCTCTTGCCACCACTGCTCTTCAGCAGGAAGCAGTAGGCATGTCAGTCTTTCCAATTACTTGCTATTATCTTCTTCTAGGCTTTGCTGCCTTCTGAAGCACAAGAAGTTTGGCCTACCTTGTCAGTATTGTGTGTTAACATTACTTGTCAGTGCAGTGATTACTGTTGTCTTTGCCAGTTCTGATGCTTAATCATGGAATGTCTTTCCCAGACTTGGTTGTTGTTCTATTTTTCTTTCATGCCATATAGCATGCATGAGCTTTTGCTGAGTGATTTATGCAGAATTATTCATCATTTTAATATATAAAGGCTTAATACATGCCTGAGTCTAATGAGTAAGGAAATAGTTGTTTAGGCTGCAGTATTTTATTTATATTTTGTAGCTCAAAATAAACAGTACGAATCCATAGGCTTCTTTCCAATTAATCATGCTTATAATAGTACTGTGAAGCTGTAGCTCTTCTTTTTGCTATTTCCAGTCCTTCTGTCCATCAACCTCACCATTTGCTTGTTATTCCCATTTGTTTTATTTTCTCTCAAGGCTTTAAATGACTTTGAGAAAAGGTCTTTTATTGGGTATACAGCTCAGGTTGGAGTCTCCTAGTGTAGGCAATGGGAGATTTCCATGGGAGTGACACAGGTGAAAGACAGCAGTTCTGGCACCAACACTAAAGTAAAGGGTTAGGGCCAGTTTTAGGATGAGCATAAGCTCCAAATTATGATCTGGATGCAAAATTGGAGTAGCCTGTTTCTCTGTTCTGCTCAAGTCTGTAGCTTCATACCAAGCTTTTACAGAGCAATGCTTAGTCAGACCTGCACAGCTCGTGGAATTTTATCCGATAATCTCTCTACTAGGCTCAGTAACGCGTGTCTGAGCTGATCATCTCTCTTGGAAATATGTTTGACAACTAAAAGTTAAAAAAGACAAAAATATTTTTCATCCGTATTCTGAAGTGTGTTCCTCTTACCTAAGAGTTCGTACTCTGAAACATATGTGAGAAATAAAAATTTAAATTCTTTTCAGTAGTGAAAAAAACCTACAAAATATTTGAACATGAGTAATATTTTTTTTTATTAAGTCTGGATTGTCCTGGCATTACTTATATACTCCCATGTGCGTGGAAATGTTAAATTTTCAATTCATTTGCATCATTTCAAGAGACAGCACAGAAGAACTTAGAGGCCACATACTCAGGCAAAACTTAGTGCAGAAAGGAACCTGAGTATTATTAGCTGCAAAGCTGGAAAATGTGGCTTTATCAATGTGTATCTGACAAACAACTCTTGATCAAACTTCTGGAATTTGCATCCTCACAATAGGAAATTTTCTAGTGCTAACACTGTTTACCAAATAGGCAGGGCTTCCTTAGAGGTGGCACTTTGTCAGGCCATGGTGCCTAAGAAGCAGGAGAAAAATAACCTTATTGTTACATTCCTTTTGTTTTCCTACTGCTACAATCAGTTAGTTTTGTTAGCTGCACATCAAATGCATCTTTCTAGGAAAGCACAGTAACTGCTCCCAACACGGTACGTGCCATACACCCTGAGAAGATTTAGTGAGCAGCAGAAGATTCCGGCAGCACCCGTGGTGTATTTTTGTGCTGGTGTGATTCCACGGAGCCAAAGGTTCTCCCACTGTTGTCAGAGCTGAAAAAAACACAGTATTAGAAACTTATAATCTTCTTGTGGACGCTTTTAATGAAATATTCAAATAAGAAGAACACAGCTGTTAAACAGAAGTAAACCTGGGTAAGGTAGCCGGGAGAATTGCTAAAATATATTTTGTGCGAGTTTGACTACTTGCACCAGTTTTCACAGAAATAAATATCATCAGGATGTGCTTCCAAATCTTGATGAATTTTTTTCAGCTGTGTACCATGGTGTAGTGCCAGAGACCTGAAGAGCTACAGATCGAGCTTTGCAACTTAATTTCTCAGTGAGCTGGAAGCTTCTGTGTGTTTGTATTAGCTTTGGTTAAGACACTTCTTGGAGTTGCTCTTTGATTAAACTTTCAGCTCTGTATATATTAATTTTCCAAATTAGTAACTTAGAAAAGTAAGTGGAATATGGATTACATGGATGCTGGGATTATGCATGGAACATGGATTATATGAATTACAAGGATCTGGAATTCTCTGTTAATAAAAGGCGAAAAATACTTTTTCTTGTCTAAGTAATTGTGAAGCTTGCTGGGGTGGAGGTGGGGCAAAAAATGAGCCCTGCTACCTTTTTCAAACTGTTTTTTTCAGTGCATAGGAGTTTTCTACATGGTTATTTTATTCTCCAAAGTTTATTTGTGCAAGAATTGGTCAAACCGATGACTCTTGCTACTTTTCTCCTCTGCATTGTTGCATATGTGATATTTACTGCACATAAGGCTTCTTTTACATTCCACAGAAGCCTGCCAGGATTTTCTGTTTTGTTTCAAAGCAAGAGTTCACATCTAAGTGTTTTCTCACTCTAGTGGTGGAAAAGGTCTCTTGGAGTGTGCTGTAATAACTCTGCAGAAGAGTTAAAACTCAGGGGAACAGGAATCAAGTGCTTGAAAAGGTGGAAAGGTATTTTTATTTTAATAAAAGTGATGAGTATTTTATTTACCTTGGGCATGAATGCTGTTCGCCTTGCAAATGAGAATTCAGCTTCTCAAATGGAAGATCATTTAAGCACTTGTGGATGTACGAATGAAACAAAACACAGAGATTGCAAAAGCAATGCAAATAATTTTATCTTTTTAAAAGTTGAAGTAAATTTGGTTGAGGGGATTTGAGACTGATATGGAATAAAAGAAACAGGTATTTAACTGCGCTCAGAACCCTGCTTGCAATACAAGTGTTTTAGCAACTGCATTTCCCTTTGGATTCAGAGTTCTGTTTCAATGTCAGCGTTACATACACTAAAACACAAGAGCTTTGGGGTTTGCAAGCAAAGTTTTTCTGTGTACGTTTTCTTACACGTGGCTGTTCAGGAGCACAGGTGACAAGCCTTGGACAGTTGCCTTTCTTGGGATGCCATGTCACAGTTTGCCCTTTTGTAACCTAAAATTGGGGCTGCAGCCTGAGCGTGCCAGCCACAGGCAGTTCCTTCAGCAGGTGGCTCATGTCTTACACTCTGTAGGGGACTCCCTTTCGCAGTCTAGTGACAACAGACAGTGACAGTGACAAGGAGCCAGCACCTTTGGAACATAGTGTGATTTATTAATCCCCTGAAAATGCCTGTTGGATACACAATATGGTAATGCATGAGATGTAGCTTTGTCTCCAGAAAGACTTACGTGGACAGGTTTTACTTGCTCATTTATAAATTCCTCTAAGCCTAGATAAATCTGTCCCTGGCAGGGAGAGGTGGCTTTAACTGCGTTTTTATAAGATGAATTCACATCCCCTGTTTCAACCCTGTGCACACACGCACACCGGTTGTTCTGGCACAGCCATACAGCTCTCATGTGACCCAGAACAGGGACTGGATCTGGCATGAAAATGCAAAAAAACCCAACGTGTTTTGTGGCTTTTGTTTTGCGCGGCGAAGCCAGATCTGATTCTCAGCGTGGCTGTGTAAACAGGAGTGCTGGCATCACTGTAGGGTGCAGGCAGTGGCATTTCAGTCAGGCACTACCGTGGGAGGCTCTTGTGGACGAAATCGTATCATGAGCTTACACGATGTCTGTGTGGGGGTCAGCCTGAGCTCTTCTCACTGGCACAGTTGTGCTGATTTTTGGTTTTCTTTCCCTGCTTCATTCAGACCCTTTCTCTTTCCTTGAAGTATGAAACAGCCTTTGATTCAGTTGTAAGCTTTGGGAAAATTAACACATTCAAATATGGATGGATTTATGCAGGCAGTCTCCCCAGTTAATGGTGTTGGCACTGTCAGTTCCTTTTGAAGATATGTCTTTGAGACATTTACCTGCTTGCTTGTTTTCCTTTTTTTTTTTCCTACTTCGAAGCTTGGCAACCCCTTTATAGCTCACTTTCTTCTTCACCAAGCAAGCAGAAGTAAAACTTGAAGAGCACATCCGACAACACTGATCAAAAAAAAGCATTTTTCTACTTCTTCCCTTTTCTGCTTCTATCCTAACCTCTACCTCCCCTCAAGTTAGTCCTTAAAACTTCCAGTGCAGTAGTTGACCAAAATAGTTAAATTTAAATATTTTGGGAGACGCCTCCATCTTCCCTCTTCCTGACTTCCATTTTCTCCTGTGGGCTGATTATACTGGCTTGTTATCTCTGTTCACTGCTGGGGTTGGTTGCAGATACATCTGTAATGTGAGAAGATGGCAGAAGCTGCCACTATTATTATTGGGTTTTGAATATGTTGTAGTCTGGTATTTTCCTGCTTCTAGAGCTCTTTGAAGAGCCTGAGAACCAGTTGTATGTGCTTTTTGAAGTTCTTCCTCTTGAGTAAGGCAGGAATCCCAACTGGCTGCTCCTGCTGATATGTGAACCCAAGAGCTTTTCCTCAGGACTGCATCCTGAAAAATGGATGTGGTAACATAATGGCCACTCTGGTTTTTTATCCTTTTCCTTCATTCTTTCTCCTCCTCTCAGCTCACTGAGGACAAGCACATAGGTCTATGCCTGAAATCACGCAGAGACACCTGCAGCATTGCTAGGATTGGCATGCAAAAGAAATTGCAGGTTGTCTGTGTTTGTAGGGGAGGCCTAAGGATTTGGTCTGATTGCTACTGCATTCAGGTTTCAAGGCTTAAAACAGCTAAATTTTATGAAGTCGTATGTAGTAATTTGAAAGAAATGAGATAAAATCAAGAGGAAAGGAAGCGACTGAAGGGCCTGTAGCATGCCCTTATTAAGACTGTAACCAAAGTACATGTAGACTTTAGAATTAAAGACCAAGTCTGCTTTTACACTTCTGATCTGAATATTACAGTTTCAAAGGGGAGGGATTAGTTTGACTTGTCAGTTAACAGACGAAAGACATGAGAGGTGGAAAAACGTCTGATTCACCAGTTAGTACATATCCAAAATTGTCATGTTAGGCTTTGGCTTATTTTGTATATGCATGATTGCAATTTCCCCAGTGCTTAATGCACGGAGATCAAGCATTTCAGGAGACTTGGGAAAAAGGATGGGGAAGCATGTTGTGTGCAGGGAGCCACTGCCGCCCCTCACCTGCACTGTGGCTGATGCCTGCATTGGTTCATCCTCATCCTTCTGGCTACTACAGCCAAGTTGGCAGGCTCTGGGGCAAGATCCAGCGTGGGAGAACCATGTGTGGGCATGGCCTGCTGGGCTGCTCAGCTTTGACGAATTGGCTTCCAAGGCATTTCAAAAGCACATGTGTGTTTGTGATAGATCAAATGGGTATCATTGATGCAGTTGGTTTGAATGTTTTAATGGAGAGATACAAGCTGTAACTTTTTCAGTGGAGCAATGTGCTGTGCTCTACTCTCACATCAATCCCTTCCTTCTTCCGTGATTTTTCTTTGTTATTTTTCAGAAAAACAGGTATTTGGCCCCGTAAGTCTTTTGAGACTCTGCAAGTGCTGTGATACATCAGGAACAGAAGTGCTGTGGATATTCAATTTATCTAGACCATTGTTCTACTGTTGCAACAAATTATACACAGCTTGTTATGGACAGAACAAAGACTTCCCCCTACACATTGTCAGTCCTTAAATGCAGTCAGGTTCAACTCCACACCTGAGTCTGCACAGCTTAAGAAAGTCTGGGGTTTTTTACAAATATAAATAGAGAACATAGAAGTCATGTAAACAAGAATCCACATTTAGTCAGTTTGACAGTTTCTCCGCCATGAGTCACTGTCTTGCAGTCCCTGCATTACTAGTGGCATTGCTTTTCAGGATGCTCTCCATAGGACAGTTCTGCAGTGATCAGTGGGCCCAGCTGTGACACCTTGTAACAGAGGCACCTCACAGCCACTTCGTTGGTGGCCACTTTGTCTGGTCTGATTGAATGGAGATGCTTTGAGCAGGGACTATGATCAGGAGCAGTCTACAGGCAATGTGGAATATAGTTTGAAGAGCAAAGCAGAGCTCAACTCAAAACCAAGAGATAACTCTTGGAGTGAAATTGCTGTCTAGGTTGATACTGCTGGCATTGAATATTCAGGGTTTTGAAGGAGAGATACCAGTTGGATGGGTGTGTATTTTGTGTGTTGTGGTATGCCAAGCTGATATGGAGAACTGATTTACTACTTGATGTTTGTCTCATGATGGGAGGTGGAGCTTGCAAACAACAGTCATTTAGTCCTCAGGTTCTTCCCCAGTTATTTTCCTTTATTGCCTTTCTGCATTTTATTACAGCTGCAGAAGAGTACATTCCTCTAATCGAACAGAAAACGGTGACACATATATATAACTCAAGTCCCTATGCAATTACCAGTGTAATAAAAGCAAGTGATTCAGTAACTTTCTTTCAAAGCTGTAAACAAACAATGAAATTAAAGATCTGCTGGAGGGTGACCATTTTCCATGAGGAGATTTGATGGTCTTGTGCACACACGCGGAAGCTGTGGAGCTCCCAAGCCCTGCTTCCGGCCCTGGCAGCGACTGCTGTGGTGGTGAGCGAGTTGCATCACTTCTCCCAGGCTTCCGCGTTAAATAGTTTCCTCTATTAACTGGCCGAATGGTGTGTTTCCTCTAGAGCACTTCATCAGGGAGCTGCCAAACCTGACGTACAGTGGATCCTGTCTTATTCTCTGCCGAGTCTCACTGAAGCCAGTGGGTGTGCTTGTTAGGCCATAATTAGACTCTGTTATGAGTAAGCAGCATCGGGCTATAAACTTAATATCCTTCTGAGATGAGTGCCGCTTAAGTAATAAGTAGCCTTCTGCTTTGTCTATCCAGTCCAGTTTAAGTCCAGTAAGCTCTTGAAATGAAACACTATATTGTATTGCTCGAATAATGTCCTGTAAATAGCAGCTATTCCATAGCTCATTTAGAGCTGCCTTATACTTGATGAAAATACATACGCTGATGTGACCCTTACTTACTAATATACACTTCTAAATTCAAATATCTTTCTTTTGCAAATGAACTCTTCCTGGACTCTCTTTGCCTCAGTACTAATTCTCATCTTGCATATTACTGTTCCTTCTAAAACAATTATTGCTTACATGCTGTGCTGTACTTGCTGTAACAAACATTTTCATATGGGATATAAAAAAAATACAGCTAGATATTTCAAACTTTGCATTAGCTAAAGCTGCTTAGGGAATACTGGTTTGTTTCTTCTTAAATTCTGTCTTCCTTTTGCTTCCCATGTCTTACCTATGAAAGCCGCTGAGTCTGAATACTCTTTGCTAACTTTGTCTCTTTTCCCAGTACTTGGAATACTATGACAGGGTAAGGAGGTGGGTGAGGGTGCTCAGTAAGACTTGGGAGTGGATGACCTCACAGAGAACATGATCCTGTTGGTAGAAATGCAGCCTGTATTATTTTCAATTAGTAAATCAGCTACAGAACTTCCAGTTGTCAACACACACCCCGCGAGCTCTCTGTGCTATGTAGAGCCATGGTGGCATGATGGGAGAGCACATGTGAAGTTGCCTATACTGCCAAAAAATCATGTAATTGTGGTGGTTTCAAATGTGTTGGCTGTCGTTCCCTTGCCACCTGCTGTCCCTTCATCTGGCACATCCTTTTCTCACATGGCCATGTGGCCTCACACCGTGGGTTGGCAGTGCCACTGCAGCTCTGTAAGCTGTGCAGCTCTACTGCGAGCTGAAGTGTAAGCTGGCATGGACAAGGAAAAAAGGAAAAGGATCAGGCTTTTTTCATCAGTGTCAACATCCTTGCTGGGTACAGCTAGTGGGGAAAGGGAGGGGAGGGTTGAGGTGGTGAGGAATGGCAATTGTTCAGCCAAAGTGCTGCTGTCACTCTGAGTGGTGAGGCCGTGGTGTCAGAGCATGGCAGCCAGCCGACTTACTGCCTGCTCAGATGTTTCTGTGCACAGCTTTAGATGCTTTTTCTATTTGTGTGTACTTTTAACAAAATGAGTGTGGTTGATTCATGTAGACTGCCCAGGACCACGTGAGGTCAGTGACCAGTTGTTAACAGGTTGTAGCTTTTGAAGAGGCATGAGACAGAAACCGCTTCCCATGTGCGGTCCCTGAGGAGCCACCATGCCACCTCCTCCTGGTATGGGCTCTTCCTAGCCCGAGTGGGTTTCTTTAGGGATGAAAATAGGAAGAAGTATGTGAGGGCAGGTCTTGGTGAAAGGGTTACCAGGAACGGGGAATAAAGCATAAGGAGGGTAGGGGCTCCCCCTGAGGCATTCAGTGTGTGCTTGTGGTGGATCAGACCCATCAGTGCTCTTTAGCACTGGGGGGAGCTTATGGCAGGTCCCAGGAAGCACCATAAGAAGGGATGGGCAGGGGAGGTGTATTTTGTGCGGATTTTGACTTTCCCCTCAAGCTCTTTCTAAATAGAACAAGACGAACAAAACCTTTCCCCCCAAATGTTTCTTCATAAAACGTGTAAAACACCCACAAACCCTTTTGTGCTACGCCAATAATTCAGAGGGCACCTTAAACACCAAATTCAGTTGTTTGAAGTTATTTTTTGTTGAAGTTGTATGTGTGCCTCTAAAATTTCTAGGTGCTTAGATATTTGTTTAACAAAAGAGCTTGTTTTCTTTGAGCTAAACTAAATACCCAAGATTTGAAAGGACTTTGTAGGCGAAAGAGCCACCTTCTCATCCCAAAGACTAATTACTGATGCTGCCTGTTTTCTCAGGAGTCTCATCCTCTTAGAATACGTATTGCATTTTCAGAGCACATTTCCTTGCTCAGAGTTTCTCTGGTTGGGATTAGCTATTGTAGTGCTGTCACCTACCCTGCAGGGTTGCTCCTGCTTGGCTGCACAGGGGAGAAAAGGGGGAAATTACTGCAGCTCACAAAGATGCTTTGCCCTAATTATGATTCTTACATTGAGGAGCAATGGTCCAACCCAGTGCTGACTATGGGAAAGCATGCACTTGCCAAGTGTACGCTCCTGGAGATCCAGGACAAGCGATGACCTCTATTCAGGGATAAAGAAACTTTTAAATTCAACTACTTCAGGTGTGAGTTTGATCAATTTGTTTCTGGGTCTTTTGGGGTTTTCTTTTTGCTCTTGCAAGGATTTATGTTTCTTAAGGGAGGCAGGTGTTATTCCTTACAGGAGAAAAGGACCAAAATTTCTTTTAATTTGGTTAAGTAAAAAGAGGATATCAGTACATGTGCAGGCTGCTTTTGGGGCAGTCAGAATGGCACTACATGGCCTTGATTACATGAATGGAACAGAAGGACTCTGGTTTTTAATTTTCACAATTTAAGCACAGTAAAATGCTGTCAAACAAGGTCCATCAAGATCCTGTAATTCTGATGAGGCCCTTTTCTTCCTTTTTTTTTCCTTGCTAAGCTGCTTGGTCTTCCAGTGGCCTCCAAACTTTTGCATGCTGTGAAGTAACGAAGCAGAACATTAAATCTTTTAAATCCTAAGAGTGCCAGCAATCTACTGAGCATTTCACAGTGCTGTTGTCAGTGAAGAATGCTTGTGTGTATTCTCTACATTGTAATCCCCTGAGTGTGAAATTAGATCTGGTACCAGTGTATTTTTCTCTTCTCTAATTCTTTTTCATATCAAATATTAAATGTACTTTAATCGCCCTATCTGTTTCGGGGTATATAAAGCAAAGGATTACCTTTTTGGTAAGTAGGTTTCCAACTTCTTTTTTCTTTAGCAGCACAGCTTAATAGAACTATTTAAATGGAATAAAAGATTGTGTGAAAAATTATAGGCTTTTACCCCCCTCCCTTTATTTTCACATGTGGACTCCTTTTGAATGTTTATTAATGTCAGTCCCATGCATCTCTTTTCATATTTTAAAAATCTGCTTTAGTAGCATATGGCCTTTTCGTCATCAAAGTTGGGCTCAATGAATGCTTTCAAAACATTACTTTGCTAAACATAATGATAGTACTGTATCAACTTCAAGTTTCAGCAGTAGAGTACTAACAGTGTCTTAAATAGTTCTTATCCTTTACTGTGTTTCTGTTGATCACAAGTGTTAACTCACAAGTCTTCTTTTTTTTTTTTTCTTTTCCCACTCCATTTAATCAAGTCAGTACATTTTTTTTATATCTGTGTCTTCAACTGTGAAATGAGACTAATGCTTACCTGGCACATCATGGAGTAATGTGAAACTGGTTAGTGTCTGAGATTTAGAGAGGGGCCAGGGGAGCAGGGAAAGTGTGTGAGTGACTGATGTTTAGTAGCTGGCATGGATGTGCAGTTATTCACAAGGATGAAAATATGTAGACAACTGAAAAGACATGAATGAGATTGAATTGGATTAGTTTGAACATAGAAATCCAGTGGTACGGATGGCTTAAACAGCTGAAATTGCTCTGTGCTCACCAGGATGATGAAATCCTTACTTGTGATATGGGAAGCCCCTGTGTTGTGAAGAATGGAGACAGTTCAGGTTCCTTTATGGAAAACTGAGCTACTCAGGAGATGTTCCTCCAAGGAGACAGCAGGCAGTGGTTTTTGTAAATGTGTTTTGAGTTTGCAAATCTCTTGTGAGTTAATCTGGAGAGAGAGTGGATGGTCAAAGGGAGGCAAGTAGGACCATTTCTGGATGCAAGCACTAGTTGGGGAAATAAATAATTTCATTTCTATGTAAAACAGATTTCTAGTCCCTCCATATTGCAAGTAAATTTAAATAGAGGATTATATTTTTGGCATTTAGTTGACCAAAGAGAAGAAAGGACTTGCTTTCATACTTGTAAAATAACAAGTTGTCCTTGCTGTTGAGAATACTGTTGCTCTTCCTCTGAAAATGAAGCTAGTTTAAAAAAATCATCTAATAATATACAGTGTACAAGGTCTGGTGCTGTACAGAAACATGCGTGTTGTATGCTTTAAGTGAATAAATTTATTCACTGAATTACCTTCAGTAAGGAGTGTAATGTGGTGAAGTTGTGGGGGACTTGGTTGGAATGAATCCTGGAAGGACAGGATTCATTGCCCTACTTAAAACACTCAGGTAAGACTGTGGAAAACTTAAACTTCCTTATACTGATAAGCTCACAGGAGCTGCAGACTAAGACTGGAAAACAATGAGGATTTTTTTCTTTAAAGCTGATTTGCAAAAATATTTTCATTCCTTTTAAAGTAATGTCAGAGCTTTGAGTATTCACAGATATCCTTGTTTAAGACTAATCTAAGCTGCTTTTGTGTTTGAAGTCATCTGTAATTCTCTCCTGTGATTATAGGTGGGTCAGATGCAGTGTTTGTTGAAGTTGCATACTTTGCCTTCCCGTAGCCTTACATGTTTTTAGTGAAAAGTATGAACACTTGAAATGTTGGAATTTCCTTTAAGCATCAGCACTGTGGGCTTTCGCTTCCATTCTCTTTAATCAGGGAGAGTAAGTCTGAAAAACTATGCTGACACAGCAGTTATTGTCCACATAACAAATGTTTACATCGTGCTGCAAAAATTTCATTGTTTGAGATTTATTTGACATACAGGTGTGTGTGTTTCAGGATGCTGTTGCACCCCTTGTTTCCTGGAGAGCCCTCTGATAAAATAATCATAGCATTTTTCTCCTGTGTGAAACTTGCTGCTGTTAGCTATGCTTTTCTGGCTTCTAGAGGTGTTTCATGGAGCCTTCTCTTTAAAATCCTGTGAGTGGTATAGCAAGATCAGAGTGGAGCAGACCCTCCTGTTTATCACTTTCCTTGCAGGAAGAGTCATTCAGCTGCCGTGCGGAATCCTTCCCCGCTGCCTGGTGTGGCTCACAGCAGTTCATCTGCCTGTGACCTTTCCTGTGAGAGCTGCTGTACTCATGTTGGTCAGTGTAGCTCTTGCTCACACTTAATAAAGGCAGGTCCTTTGATGCTGTTGGCACAGTTCTGCCTGTGAAGGCGCTTGGCTGCAATGATTTGGTCATAGTTAAAGCATAATGAAGTCATGCATGTTTGCTCATTTTCTGCCCAAAAGGCTTGGTGAGAACTTGTATATGCCCTTGTGTTAGGCGTATCTCATGCTCGGGATATAACTTTTGTTTCAAAATTGAGCATGGAAGCGTGGTGGAACACATCTTTCATGATCTTTAGGATGTATTTGTTTCAGTGGGACACTATCTATGTAGAGAAAAGTGCATTATTCAAAAAACCCCAGGTCAGTCAGGTTCAAGAAACTCAGTGTGTCTGCCATGGCTTATAATCTAAACAATTTCACATTAAGAACTTCATCTAAAAGGTTTTGAAAAGCTTTCCTTCCTCCATTTTGAAGTATTTAATGATTTTTTTCAGTGAGTACGGCAATAAGCTTGTTGACTGGATGAATCTTTCAAATCTCGTTGCAATACTATTTTAATTGGAAAATGAAGGAAAAGCTGTTATAACCAGGGGCAAAAACAGATATGAAAGAAGTGAGAATCCTCAGAGGGACTCCATCCCTTGCTGGAGTGGCCTTTGGTATGTGCTTTAGCAACACATTTAAATTATTCATACAAAAAATTTCAATATAAGTAATAACCATTCAGTGTTTTTTCAGTAATGTTCTTCTGAAGAACAAGAGCTTTTAAAAACCTGGTAGGTTTTGAGACCAGGTTTTGAAGCTCTTAAAAGAAAAACTGCTCTCAGATAGATGTAGTCTCATAGCTAATAATATTGAGAACTCAGTGGTGCCTTCCAGTGATCACAACTGTTTTATAAACGCTTAGTCTAGTCTTGCTTCTGTTAAAAATAATGAGAGTTTTGCCTCAGGCTTCAGTGGAAGCAGCTATGTCTCTTTAATTATCTGAGCTTTGCTTCACTGAAGTTTGGTAGTAATCGTGACGTTGAAGCACAGGCAGGAGTCAGAGACCAGAGAAAAATCCTGGCCCCATGGAAATGCGCTGTCTTCCATTGTGGGTTTCCTCACAGAGCTTTTTACTAACCTATTTATCTGAGGTAACTGCTGTTGTGTAGTGTTCTCTGTTTGTAAAGTGGAGGAAAAAATACCACAAATCATAAGGTGGTCGTGGAGCTTCATGTATTAATAATCTCTAGTGGAGTGCTGATTGTCTTGGTTGAAGCATGATGTGGGTGTGTAGATAGATTACTGAGTCTCTTGTAAATAATAAAGTTGTCTCCTCCCTACATACTAATTCACTAGTGGAAATGCAGCAGGAAGAAATCTCATTCATTGAACAAAGGCATATTTATGCAGGTACTAATTAATTCTTTTAAGGTATCTGTAGCTGGCTGCTGATTTTGGACAAGGGCGTCTCCTCCTTGATGATCCCAGTAGTGTTTTTCTTCGTATTTTTTTCCACCTGCTGCAGGAAATTAAAGGATCATGGCCCTGCCTTCATAGCGTGTTCATGCAGTAGTATATGCTGTGTTTCTTTGTGGAAAAATGCCACGCTGTCACATGCAAACAATGACAGGTTGTGCTGGCTGTGTTGCGTCAGATCTCGCCTGTTGGAGAAGATCAGCAGAGACGCCTAGGCATAGCAGTGGTTGTCCCAGCGGTGGTGCGCTGTTGGGAATCCGAGGCTCAGAAGTGGGTGTATACCCTGCCCCTTGCTCAGTGCCCGGCCTGGGAGCTCCACTGAGCTTGGATGTCAGTCGTGGGAGTTTGAGTGAGCCTGCAAATGTTGGGCTTCAGTCAGGACTTCCCTCAACCTGTGGTGAGACGCCACTCCACCCCATGTCTCACCACAGCCTTTCTCTGTGGCTTTGAAGAGGGCAGTTTGGAGGAAGTCCTGATAGATTTTTGCTTTACAGAGCTGGGGTTTAGTATGCAAGTTATGAGACCCATAGGAACCATCAGCCAGCCCTTGCATCCCTTTGATGACTTGCTGTGGCAGCATTGTGGAGCAGTGTTGCGGTGAGACCTGTATATTCTACAGTCCCGAAAGACATGAGAAGTGTTTTCAACATCTCTTTACCCTAATGTACAGCTTATGAGCAAAGGCCAAGTTAATTTAGAAGTATGGGTGATGCAAAAGTTTGTGGCAATGCTGAGTTATATCTAAATGAAGACAGTAGGAATCGCCGCAAAATGATTTAATGTAGGCCGTAGGTCAGCAGCAGCCTAAGAAAACCTATCTGTGAACTGAATGGTGTCTCCTCCACTACTGTGGTCCCACTCTCCATTCTTTGCTGAACCATTTCAGTAAGCAGACAGAAACAAAACCTACGGGATGACACAACAGGAGAAAAAAAAGATTGTTTTCTGTTGGGTAATGGGCTCAGGAGCGGAGGGCTGGGATGCCGGCAGACAGCAATTACATCGGCTTAAGCTGCACGAAATTGGGGCCTCGGGGCTTCCTTCTGCTTCATCTGCCAGCTGTAACTAGCTGGTCTCTACTCCGGCTGCAGCCAGGTTTGCGGCAGGAGCTGCCTGCGCTGGGGCTGGGGAGGGGGGTCAGTGCCAGCGCAGCTCCCGGAGTGCTGCAGCTGGAGCTACATCTCTGCAGCTGCTCAGCCGTGTTCTTCTCTCGATGGGCTTCACTGGGGAGCGAAGACAATTCGGGGCCGGTTTTGGGCAGACCCTCGGCCCCCGTGCCTGCTGTTGTGCCCTCCTCGCGCTGGCGCACGTGCGTTCGTGACCGCGCGGAGAACCAGGCGGCGGTGGAGGGGGTGGGAACTTGCCCACAGAAGGTTTGATTTGATTCACTTGGCTTTGCGAGGTTATTTTTGAGCCGGATCAGCTGCCGGGGCCGGGTGTGCGTGTGTGTGGGGGGGGCAGCCGTGCCCTTTGCCCGGCGCGGGGAGAGGCGCGGGCAGGAGCAGCTCTGGGGGCAGCGCGGCCGCCAGACGTCAAAGCACGGCTTCGGCGTGTCCTGCGCCGCTCTGACAGTCCGTGCCATTTGTTTGGGCTTCCCTAGAGAAAGCCAGTCGTCAGGAAAAGTTAGATGTAATAACGTTGCCTGGCTAATTCCTCCCTCGTTAACCACGTGATGTGCCATAGGGAACTGTGTGGTTCCTTTTCCCCCCAGGAATGGCTGGATTTCAGTAACCTGTGGGGCTGTGCTAACGTTCTGTCTCTAACGCTCTCTCCCTCGTCTCTCTGAAGCTTTTATTGAAGTTGTAAAGATATGTTCGTTTCCAGTAAAATTTTCAGCTTTGCACTTTAATAAGAATACTTAATTATTTTAAGGTACTTTGAACAGACCTTGACGGAACACAGCTTTATTATTTTGTTAACGCTCCGTGTCGCTGTGTCTCATACAATGTAAGTTGCTTTAGAAAAGTGAATATCTTCTGCTATTTTTAAAGCAAATGCCTTCATTTAGTTGTGGATAAATGATAGATTTTTTAAAAATATATGTATGAAGCAAAAAGAGGGAAGAAATACATAAATATGTAGAGTTGCTCCGTAGCTGCTTACTACAAATGCATTTATGCCCTAGACATCACTAAGTGAAATGCCCTCCTTTTACAAGTGTACTTGTTATTATCTCTTCATGTTGACACAGATGAGTCAAATTAGAATTCAGTGGTAACTATATTCATTGGAAAAATTGAACAATATTAGTCTTAATGTTTCCCCTTATAATTATGGGAGATACATGATCTTATTTGTGGTATTGGTTGGCTACCCATACATCTAATGGGTGTAATTGTTACGCAGAAATAAAACAGAAACATGGGGTTTTTTCTGATGCCGCATAAATTTCTTTGGAGCTTGGTAATGATTGCAATGAACGTGCATTTTTGAAGAAGATTAAGTAAACAAACAAAAAAATAAAGAGGTCAGTTGGCAGGCTGACAACTTGCTAGAGTTTCTGCTGACTCCTCTGAGTTTCCACTGTGATCACCTTCCTTTGAAAACAGGACGAACGGGTTCACATTTATCTGGCTGTGCTGTCTAAATTGGCCACTTTTCACTGTCACAGTAAATGAATTTTGATTAAAGAGATGCTTTGAGCAAAGGTGGTGACAGATTTATGCTGTGCAAAGCTTTACCTGGTGACCTGAGTGTCTAGGCCTGGCATTATTCTATATTTAGAAGGGAACAACTGACTACAGCAGGAGCAACTGAAGGTTTTTATTAAAACTGTGCAGCATTTATAATTATGCAGCTAAAGGCCACACTTTGGTTTATAGATAAAAACTTTACAGTTTATTTTGGTATGTATAAAAGGTCAGAGTCCAAGTGCACAGATTCTAACCTAAGTATTTGTCATTTTGAGTGCACAATACGTTTTAAACTAAGCGTAAATAACAACAGAGAATGCTGCTGAGTAAACTTAATTCACTGAACTGCTTTAACAAAGCAAATAATAAAAAAAAGGCAAAGACTCTCAACTCCTCGCTTTTTAAGCAATACTGGTGAACTGAACCTTTACCTGGAAGACTTCAAAATTCAGACTTACAATACAATCATATATGGGAACTGAGGCAGTTGCCATACTGCCTCAGTCCAGATGGAGGAGATTTATAAATTGAAGTATAACTAAGAACATCTTTTAAAGTGGGATTTAATATTTCATGTGTTCCAGGAGCAGCATCTCTTTTTGGATGACCTTTTTGTTAGCTGCTTTGTATTTGGGACTTTAACTATTGGGTAGATTTAAATAGTCTGCAATATTTAAAAGGAATGGAAAGTGTATCTCTCTCTGTATATGTATAAATAGATATTAGCAGATGTCTGATGGGAGTAATTTCCTGCAGAGAGAAGATGCTGACTGAATGCACTCCATTCTTGCACCTGGATTTTTTGTGTGTGTGTGTGTGCCCCTGTGTGTTTTATAGAACATCAAAAGCCTTTATTAAAGTCACCTAGCTATTGATGGCTTTCATATACATTTAGAATAATAAGGAACTTATCATTAATTATAGGAATGGTAAGGTGCCCATAGTATTTTCTTTCTCAGTTTAATTTATATTAGTAAAATTGTGCAATTTTAAGTTCCTTATGTGTTGCTAGTAACTGTTTCACTTGACGTTTTTGTCTGGAGTAAACCCGAGTTTTTGGGGTTTACTTTAGGGTCTCAAAATGAAATACTTCTCTCAGTCCTCCAGCCAGGAGAATTTCAGGCACTAGACTGTGGATTTCAGCTGGCTTAGGTCACCTTATACGCAAAGGCTATTTTAAAGCAGGAAATTGCTACGTTTGGGAATTTTTAAAATTTCTGTTCCTTTCAGGACCAGTACAACACTCATGAAAGTTTGGATGAATGTGTGGGTTAACATGGGCAAAGAGAATTGTTGTGCAGTTTGTCCAGGTACTGTATGCATTTGCTGCCTTGGTAACACTGATATCAGACCAGGTAAGGGCTAGAAGAGATGACAGGAATGGAAAGAAGTGCAGTGACTCTGGCTGGAGAGGCAGCCAAGTGGACCATCCCGTGGGGAGGCTGGCCTCCACAGCCCTAGGAGAGGTACTTGCTTCTCATTGAGAGTCCACAAGCAGATCCTATGTTTCTTTTACAGTCTGTCCAGATTTAAAATCTCTGGAGTTCCTCAAGCCCATTATTTGGTAAGAGGACAGACTATTTTTACATGCAGCATGTAAGGCCAATATTACACAGTCCAAGAGTATTACAAGAAAGTGTTGGTATGTGTGAAAAAAAACCCCAAAACATACGATTGAGTTTATATTAATGCCTTTATGTGAAAAGTTGTTCTTGAAAAAGTGTTCATATTGCATCAAGTCCAGGTTTAAATAATGAAGTCCAAGATTCTCCAGTTACTGATGAGTTTTGTACATGGTGCTATTGTAATTTTTGGAAGAGAAGCAGCAGTGACTTCATTTGAATCAAGGGGTATGGCTTTTTTCCACCATCTCCTGGAACTGGTCTGAGAGAAACACATGTAGTCTGTATCCTTCCACAAAAATACTGAGGATCCACATCTACAAAGCCCTCATTAAAATGTGCTAGTCCTTCTCAAATAAGCAAAAACAAGACATGAATTGCCAAGTTTATAAAACAATATGCTCTGCTCAACAACACTGTCTTTCTCTTTAGCACGGTATATTTACAAAAAAAAGCCAGTCTGGTTGACAGTTTCTAGGAATATTCCAGGCCCAGAATCTGTTCATTTTATTTACATTAACTTCCCCCAAAGGGGAAGAAACATGCAGCACAGTGCTGTGTTAGCCTAGCCATGCTTTCTAGTGCTTCTGCAGGTTGCAGCAGTAATTCTCCTGCTTATGGTCCCTGTAGAAAATGTGTTGATAACATGAGTGATCATCTTCAGGAGAAATAATGGGTGAGGGGGAACAGTGCTGGGAGAATGGAGTGAATGGCTGGTTTCAAGAAACAACTGGCAGGTGGTAAAATGGACATTTGTTTGGGAGAATTTTTGAACCAGTGGTGAGGAGGCTGGTGCAAGTGAAGTTTCTGAGGGGGACAGATTGAAGCATGAAGGCTGATGCACGGAGAGCAGTTGGTTTGGAAAAGTGATGATGTGTTTGGCCTCTGATATTTTCTCTTGCACATGTGGTTCCCTCCTTGCTGTGTCAAGTGGGCTCGAGACACGTCAGCCGCGGGGGCAGTAGATGCCTGAGAATATAAGCTTTGGTTGCAATGGCTCTCTGCTGGAGAGTGGATTTTGTCTCCACAAGAAACTTGATTTTAGTGTCGTGTTTGTCTTCCTCTGCATGGACTTTAGCACTTTTGGGGGAGGCCAGGTGTGTTCAGGGAGCAGGCTGCTGGCTGCATTGGTGGCACGAGGGGAATGCTGACAAAATCTGTATCACTTCAGGTTTATCAAGGGCCTGTTGGCAGCTGTGGCAGGTAAATGAAACTGTGCAGCATCTTCCTTAGCTCATGACAAGGAGCCCCTGGACCATGGGACACAGGCAAGTGTCCTTCCCTGTAAATGTGCCCCGAGTGCTGGCAAAGCAACACTGGGCTCTTTCTGAGAGGCAGAGGTAGGGCCATACTGCTGAGAATTTAGCAAATTGAATATAATAAAAACCAGGCTGAAATGACATCATTCTTTTCTGTTTCATAAGCACGCGCTGCATGTGTGGACAGTGCACAGATGTTCTGCTTTGATAACTTGCTGTGTAGGTTTATGGCCTCGGAATGTCGATAATTAAAGAGGCTGGTTTTATTCTGAATGGCATTAAATGCTGTGGAAGCATGTACCAAACTTTAAGTTACATGCCTGCAATTTTTAGGATGTTTTAGTCATGAAAATTGAATACTTTACTACTTAGAGTTTTTAGGGCTTTTTTATTTTTATTGCTTTTCCTCTTCCATTTTTCAGTTGCTAATTGTTTCCAGACATTTTTTCACTATGATGAAGACCTCTGTCGATGTTTTCCTTTTATTTAATTTCTTTCTTTCTTTTTTCCTTTTTTTCAAGTGCGATGTGTAGGGAAGTGTTTTGATTTTGTCCTCTTGCTAAAAAGTCAGAGCAGTAAACTTTGAACTCATGATGTTTCTTGCCATCACGATTTCCTGCCACTGGTATCTGAAAAAAAAAAAATAGAAGAAATCTCTGGAGAATTTTCTAATGGTTTGTCTTAGTTTATGCTTGTATTTCAGACTAGGCTCTATTGTGTCTAAGAGCAGGATTGATACAGGCTGCCTGAAACTGCTGATTGCTAGGGAACAGCTTTGCTAGATGAACATAACACATTCCATAGGTTTCTCCCTTTTATGGTCTCCATTACAAATATTTTTTTTTAGCTTCAGTATATTTTAGTGAACTATTCTGCTTTTAAGTAGACATTCAACATATGTGTGTCTGCTTTAACAAAGGGCCAATCAGCCATACAACAGATCAAAAAATCATTTTTCAGTGTGACGATATAATCCTGCTAAACGGAGTTTATTTTCCCTTGTATGTCTTTTCTCGTTTGCCAAAGTTCCTGTTCCTTAATATTATCCCCAAGTTTCCTGAGAACTATCCAATTCCCAAGACCAGCACCCTATTTTGGTCTTTCGTGTTGATGATTCAGAAATGCCATAAATCGAGAAGTGGAAATTAAGCAGTCATATAGATACAGTGAAGATGGTAGCAGACCGCTTCAGCTGCGGACCAACAGACTGACAGTAGAGCATACATAGCTTAGTGTTTCTTTACCTATATGATTTGTGTTTCAGAGCACTGAAAGGGATCAATAAAATGGAAGAAGTTTTTCATTTTATGTCATATGAAGGCTGTGCTGAGTTCTCAAAAACCCCTCAACAACAAAAAACCAAACAAACCAAAAAAAACCCCCAACCCAAAGCAGCAAAAAAAATCACGAAACAAAACCAACTCATGTTCAAATGCCCCACACTTGTAAAATCTTTGAAGGCAATGAAGCTTTAGGTCAGATGCCTTACATGGGTGAGAGAAATACTTCTCTCTTCTGTCCCCAAATTGTGGCATCTTTTGTGTGGGCAGGGGATCATATTCATCCTTCTCATGGAAATACCAGCTCTCGTTCTGCTGATTATATTTTTTTCTTTCAAATCTTTATTAGCAGACTCCTATGTCATCCAGCACTATCATTGTCTTCCTTTGCATGGCATATGCATGTGATTTTTTTTTGGTAAATGTTCTAAACTATTATTTAGTTCTAGTTCTAAAGCATTATTTTGGTTTCAAGAAATTATGATTCGTTTTGAGTAACTGACTCTTCTGCACTACTTACCTCTTGCCAGCTGTCTGTTCACTTGATCATAACAGAACGGTTATCTGGGCTACACCTCTTGTTTTCAAGGCAAATCAATTAATGGCTTAGTTTATTAAATGTCAATTAAAATATTTTCAATATAACCTGATTTACATAGGCAGTCATTAATGCTGCTTCTTTCTCACCCCTCTTAACATATTGGCTCAATTTTCTCTAAGAAAGGACGAAAGAAAATGTTGGTGTACAGCAAACAAAGGTCACTTGACTAAATTAGTAGGCATGTTCCATCTTTGGATACAAAGTGTTAAATGTTGAATTTAGTCCCTTCTTGCTTTTTCTGAGAATAGCATAGCTTTTCTTGGAAGCTGATCTGTGAACTCAGTAGTAACCTGGCTCTTAGAAGAAAATAAGGAAATATAAATAAGAAATTTTTCAAGAGGAATTTATAATTTAATCTTTCATATAATGCAATATAAAAAATTGGTAAGCCCATTTATTGGGGAATTGGCTTGAGTAGGTGTCAGTGATTTGAGTTTTTAGTCGTGTGTTTTTGTCTTAAATTCACTGCTGATATAGGAAAAATGAAATGGGAGAGGCAGAAAACAGATGAAGTGCAAATCTTGTGACAGTAATTGATAGCTAGGTGGAGGCATCCATCCAGAGCTGCCTGCTTGCTTTTATACACGCCCAGCTTCGTGTGATTGAGAAAGAGATTTTACACATAGCTAGCAAAGAAAGGGAGGGAGGTGGATTTGCTAGTGACAATCTGACTCTGGTCATCTTGGATATTGCTTACTTTGTGCTTAGAAAAAACAATTGTGGCGTTGCTCTTTTCAGAACGAGAGCTTTTTAAAGTGTAGGGGTTTTTTTTTAAGTTTGAATAAAATCTGAGTGTACTCAGTGATGAAACTTTTTAAAAGCTGAGATCAGATTTTCAGTAAACGTTCTGACTAAAACAAGCATTGTAGGATAAGATTTTGAGTTAACTATTGAGCGAAATAATTTTAACCACTTGTGCTAATTTTTGTCTGTGTTTTTTTGGGAAGAGAGTGTGTTATTGGTTTGTACTGGCTAAAGCCTTTACCATTTGGAAAGATTTCTTACTTATTTTCACACAGCTGCTGCTTCAGTTCTTGCTTCTCTTCTAACGCTTGGGATCTTGGAGTATTTTTATTAGTGCGCTTGTTCTAGCTGCTTTGAGGTGACTAATTACTTAACAAACTACTTTCACTACTAAGGGCATGCATCCAGTCATCCAGTAATGAAAAGCCTGCATTTTTCTCTTGCTTCCACCCTGATGGGGCATTTAACACCTTGACAGGAGTTAAAATTATTGTATGCAAGCATTCAGCACCCTCCCCAGAAAAGCATCCCTTATCCTGCTCTAGCTGCATTCCTGCAGTCTAACTCCTTCCAGTGCAGAGATTCTGGGTAAGATTTTCCCACCTGTAGAACTGTGTTTAGGCAAAGCACTCAGGATCTCAAGCTTACCACCCAAAAAATCATTAAATATGGAGAAAAAAAAAGCGTTTTTAATACCTCTTGGGATTTGAACTTTTATGATGTTTAGGTTGTGTGAATTTCTGCATCCCTCAAATTAAATTTAGGAATTCTCACTTTCCTTTGAAGATAAAAGACATGACTCTTGCCCAGATATGTGACTCCCAAGAACTGGGATGTGGGAAGAATTAGCACAAACATGATTCACCGTGAATTTTGCTGGAATTGGCAGTGCTGTGAAAGGCGTGAGGGAACGGTGTACATGGACGCTGCTTCCCCCTACACCCTGCATGCAGAGCGGCTCAGTGGCTTCTCTGTGCTATCTTGCCTTCCTTGGCTTAGTTTCCCACTTGCACTATCCTGGGAAGCTGTGCAAGGAGAGGGAGTGATATTGGAGAGAATGTTTGATGAGGTTAAAGATATTTTCTCATGTGTCAGTGTGTGGCTCTGACTAACAGTGCCCATGAGTGGAGAAGAAAGCAGTCATTATGGAGAAGCTGTGGGATGAGAAGGGAAGGTAGGAAGGAGGCCAGCCTCCCTGCACGGAGACGGCAGACCCAGTTTTACAGGCAGAACCTGTAGGACAACCGCAGATGAACCTCTGGTGAAGACATGCAGAGGCAACAGCCCTCTCTAAGCTTAAAACTAGCTGGTAGTGCCTAAAAGATGAGTGTCTACCCAGTGGACCTGCTGCTGGGTAGGGTAGGCTATTTCAGGATGCATCTTGAGCTGTTTTTCCCAGAAAGGGTGTGTGCATGTTACATGCTTTGGTTGAGGAGCGAGCTTGTGTGTGCACACCTCAGCTGCAAGGCAGTGACATCTCTTTTCCATCAGGGCTAGAATGCCAGGGATGCTTGTCCTACCCTCACTCACATGACTGACTTGTCTTCTTGGTTTTTTCTCTCCTTGCTTACCACTGTAGCACAGAAATGTATTTCTGCCCTGTCTTGCACTGGCTTTCTACAGTATGGTCTGAAGCCGAAGGTTTCCATGAAAAATCAAAAGTGTTGAAAGCCAAGTAGCAGGCAACAGCACTGTCAAGGAGGCCTGGAGTTAAAAAATTTGTAAGGGAAACAAGTTTCTCTGGAATTAAGGTGGAAATACACTTCCACTTAATTTCAACGGGCTAACAAATTGTAATGTTTATAGTTGGCTGACAATGTAGAAATAACTCATGAACCAAAAGAAAAGTTTACTTCGGAAGACGGCTCTCAAATTATTTACCTTGGCTTCATCCTTCCCTGAACTGGGGAGAACATAATAATGTTTCCCTCTCTTGATCCCTGTCTTGGCTGGTTGCTGAGATGCTTTTGGATATAATTCTTAGCATAGGAGAGAACTTCCAACATAGCAAAACTGATTGCCAGACATAAAAAAAAAAGGAAGTCTGCATCCAGTAATGGCATTCTGGAGATCCTGAATGCCATATTCCTTTTCTGCCATCTCAATGAATTTTCCACACATTTTAATGAAGTGTTTTGAGTCTATTTTGGTGATACAATTCACATGAATGTTTTGAGTGCTCTCTTTGCTCAACCCTGACCTCACCCCTATGGAGATTTTTTTTTTCCTGTGTTGAATACTGCCAAAGACTTCAGGCATCATTTTCCCACACAGAGTGAAAATTAAGCACTTTTTTTAAAAACCCCACACCCAAAACCATCGCTATAAACAGATTTTCCCCCAAAAGAATAGTTCTGTCTGAAAAGCAAAGTTGGTTGTTTGGTCGTTGTTTTGTTTTGGGGGGTTTTTTTTTGTTTTGTTTTGGGGGTTTTTTCTTTTGTTTTTTGTTTGTTTGGGGGGTTTTTTGGTTGATTTTTTTTTTTTTTTAACTTTGAAGCTGAATAGACATCCAGGGAAGTCCTGTGCTCAGATCTTCTTTTCCTTATCAATACCCTGAATTTGTCCACCAGAGAACTGGAGAGTTTTCAGAACTCCTGGACAGTTGTAGCCTTGGGGGTACAGCAGCTTAACCTGGCGCACCCTGCTTCAGAAGGAGTTCCTGTTCTTTCCGTGCTCACGTCCACCCTGCTCCTTCAGGAGAAGGTTCCAGTGTTCCCGGTTGTGCTGACACAGCTGGTTTGGGGCCATGAGTTGGCTCGCTGCAGTGATTTAGATGAAATCCCAGCATTTCTGGGAGGCCGGGGTTGCAGCGTCGCAGTGTGCGGGGCAGCGCTGCTTGCACAGGGTGAGCCCAGCTGAGGTGCACCCAGAGGGCAGGGAATGACAGGAGCTTGCTTTCCTGGCTTTACTTGTGAGCAGGAAAAAAAGGCGCTTCGTAAGGCCCTCGCCTCAGGGTAGATCCCGTTGACTACCCAGGAGGGCAGGCTGCAAGCACTCTCCTGGTGAATGCTGAAAGGGTTTTTTTTCTGAGATGCTTGCAGTGACCCCTAGAGCAGCCGAGAATTCGAGAGCCATAAAGGAACTGCATTGTCATTTAGTTTCTTTATTAAATGTCTTAAAAGTAGCACTTTTTTTTTTTTTTTTTTAAGACAAACCTTGTAGGATACTAACTTGGCAATCAAACTGTCTTTTAAGGTGGCCCATTCATTGCTGAAGGATGCTGGCAGGTATCAAATATTTTAGCCAGTATGTGGTATTATTTATTTATTCATTCCCCTCCTGAGTGATGTTTAGAGCTGTCAATCTGTTGCATTTTGCTGGCCCTAAAATAAGCAGAATAACTCAGGATCCTGTAACCAGAGCAGCCCTTCATAAATTCAGGTCAGTTGGGTGCAGTGCTGTAACAACAGCCTGTAGAAACAGCCTCAGACCAAGGCATCTTTTGTTAACCAGAGGAATATTAACTACACTGGGAGTTCCTGAAAGTGGGTGGTTTCTACTGCCAAGCTCAGCAACGCTTTGTCATAATGAAAAAACAATACTGTCTGCAAGTAGGGATTGAAAGCGTCTCCCCACATCTGTTTGTCTAAGCTTGGGAAAAGGTGCCATTGGATGAGAGCAGCAAATCCTGCTGTGACTGTGCTTGTGCTTGAAGGGAAAGCTTTAAATGCCAGCAAATGGCCAAGCATCTTTCATGAAGCTAGTTTTAATTTATTTTTAGGCTTGATTAATAGTTACTGCAATATTTGCCTTGCACATTTTTTAATGGAATGCTTAAAAAACCCCATGTTTAATATGTGATCCCTTCTTTGTAATTGTGCTCTCAAACAATGTCTTTGGTGAGAATGAACTAGCACAGTTTTACCCAGAATTGTTAGGAAGACACCAGTGTGGAAAGCAGAGATGACTCACAGTGCCTTAGAGGAAGAAGAGCTAGCAGTTAACCACAGAGCATGGCATTATCTCTATGCCAAAGCTGGCTGGGAGAGCCAGCATATTTTCCACTTCGCTATGTCAGGGGGGAAAAAAGTACTCCAGAGAAATACTGGCTCTCTAAACAATCTTAATTATCTCGTCAACTTGATGAGTTTAGAACAGGTGTAACATGGGAGGCATGTGAATCAAAAGAAGGTGGTAGTTCCCATCTAGAAACCATTGTTATTTTTATTTGATGAATAAATACATATGAAGCATTCTCATTTTTGGTGGATTCCTCTGGGGGAATAAACTTGGTTGCATAACAAGAATGTGGTATGTGATAGATAGAGCACATGATTAGATAATAAGTATTTCTGCATAAATTTATTTTGTATCTAATCCCATGTGTCTGTATTCTTATTTCGTTAGGAATATCTACATGGCATCTCTTTCTACTGCAGGCAATTTGCCAGATCCCTATAAATAAGGAATGTCTATTGCAAATGAAATAATAAGTATCTCTTACTTCTCAATGTAATTTGTTTTCCATTTGCATTTAGTGATGTAGTGTTTTCATTGGTGAAGGTGGCTTTACAAGCAGAATTACATGAAAAATACAGCAGTTAAATCTTCATTTTAATCTCATTACAATAAAAATCTATCTTTTACAGTATAGAGTTGAATATTTTCTTTTGGGGGAGGTGTTTTATTTAAATTAATTTGACATATCCTTTTATGTCTAGTGGCCGTTACTTTCACTTACACAGAAAATGCAGTAAGAAAAGGGTTGGCTTCCATTTTGGGTCCTTCTTTTCTCACCGATCACCTTCTGAAAGATGTAAAGACATATTACTGCTATGGTGCTGTGCTGCCCTGGGACCTGGGCGTGTTCTCCTGTACATCTGCTGTTCCATTTCTTTTTGTTTAAGTGTGGAAGCTTGGGTATCCAGCTCGAGCCATGTTCCTTGTTTCTGCCAAGGAGAAGGTGAAAGACCTCATGAAATACTGGATTTAGCATGTGGGCTGCCAGCTGTGCCAGAAGGGGAAAAAAACGATGGTGTAGATTGGAGCGGTATTTTGGCACTGCCCATAGGAGAAGTCAAGCTGAAGGATGCATCTGGATTGAGACTTGCTTTCCAAGCATCTGAAAAGGATGGTGTTGAAGAGCGTGTGTGATGAGGACCTTAGAGCTGCTTTCAGGCTGGCAGGGTAATCCAGGCAGATTGTCTTGTGAGCAGGAAAAAGCACTAGGTGAAGACTAAGCCTGTAATTTAGTCCACTGGTTAACAGTGAAATGTCTGGATGACTTCATTTAACAATGACAATCAAGGTGTGAATCTTTTTTGCCCTGATGAAACCACCTGAAATAGTGATTGGTGGTTGGCATTGGCTGTGAGAAGGAAGTAAGTCTGCTTTCTAAACTCTCCTGCTTGGGAGAATTGAGTTTGGGGTGTTAGTATTGTGGGAGACATCCACTGGGCTCTTAACAGATTAGTATCTGATGAACAAACATTTTCTACACCTGTAATTTCAATAGTATGTGACTTCTCTTTCACTTTCTACCCCTCCCACCCTGTATTCAGTGAGTGCCAGAAGATGAGCTTTCTTTAGACACATAAACAAGATGATGTGGTGCAAATTACAGAAGATTGCAAAGCCTTGATTTAGTTTCTCTGTGCTGTGATTTAAGAATTGATAATGTTGGGTTTTTAACTGTGACTAAGCAACTGTTTTGTTGGGGCTGATTATTTCACATGCCAGTGGTTGAGAGGTAGCATCAGATTATTCCTGCTGCTATTCCTGTGAATGTCCTTATTTATCCTGTCTTCTCTTCTACTGAGGATAACTTGGGCTTTAATTTTCCCTCCTGTTCTCACCTTGTTTTGGCAGCTGATGAATATGAACACTTTCTGTGTCTCAAATGTTTTATATAGGGGGTACCACAGGCTCGCCAGGACCTGTGACCCTGCATATTATTCTTTGGTATTCTCAGGGGTTTTTTTCCACCTAGAAACTTCTGTTGGTAGGGGAAAACATTAAAGATTGGGAAAAAAAAAAATCAAGGTTGATTTCAGGCTTGTATATTGCAGAAGGGGAAATTGCAGGAGAAAACTTATCATGTTGGTCACAGTTGGTGCTCCTGCTGAATATGTGGATGTGTCCATATGGAGTGAGCACACGCACAGGCACTCCATACAGAGAGAGCACATACATAGGCCATATGTTCATTACTTTAGAAGTTTTGTTTTCTCTTGCATTTTCATCAAGCTTTTAACAGAGCTATTTTAATTGGGATTAAATATAACCATGTAGGACAGTAACTAACACACAAATTCAGTGTTTTCCTCCTCACCCTCTGCGTGTCAGCAACATTCCTTGTGCTCATCTTCCGCCTAGAAATGAGTTTCTTTTAACCTAGGGCCTGTAGTCAGGAAGAGAGGAGATTGCAGCATTCTTCCAGGCGTGGTGGGGCTGGGTTTCATTTACAAATCTTGTCCAGAGTTGCAACACACTCCTCTGTACTTACCATGTGCCAGGCTAACCTGGCATGTAAACTTAGCAATAAACTGAAAAAGCTCTGCTGCAGTCCTATACCTGTGCACATGCAAATGTGACCCTTTTTTCTTCTGAAGTTCAGTACTTATGAATGGTTTACAGAAACAGCACATGCTTAGGTTGGTTCCTAGAAGAGTCTTACATACAGTTTCAGTAAGGTAAATAATTTTGCTGGTTTGGCTGTGAAATAATTTTGAAATGTGTTTTAAAGATACAGGACTCAAGACAAAAAGATGTACTCAAACAGCATTTGTATCTACAGGAAGAAATAGTTTCCTGTGACTTATATATCAAACAGTAAGACCTGTTTGTAACACTCACATGAACTGGGTTTTCAGTGTTTGAATGGTCAGGTCTGCCCAAGTGTCTCACACGGTTCTAAAGTTCCTTTTTAGCATCTTATTAGCAAATACCTAGTAAGGTTTATTAAATTGCATATTTTGTAATTCAAAGTGTACATAAATACAAACAGGAAAAAAGTAAAGAAGATGAAGAATAAGGATTTCTGACATGCTGATGGTTCTTCTCTGCTTCTTCTTTAGCCACTGTCTCCTTTTTTGTTCTTTGTGGTTCTCTTATCTACAAAAATATTTAGATTAGTGTGCTAATTAGTTTATGTTAGCCAGCAGAGGGCTTCCACCTCAAAGCAAACAGCCTTATCCCTTCTGCAGTCTCCCTGGTATCCTCTTAATCAGAGAAGTGGGAAATAGACATTTATTTAGTTGTCTTAGGGTACTTCCCTGCTGGCAGAACAATCTTAAATTACATGTTAACTGATTTTTTAATACAGTTTGTTTTTAACTGGCTTCCAGTTACTTTCAATACAGCCGTCAGCATTTCCACAGGAAACCTGAATTTGATTCAGTAGAAGTTTCCTGTGCTTCACCAAAGTCTTTTATTTCTAAATTTCTAATGTAACTGGTGTGTTGCAGTTTCTGTGCACAGTCAGGTATTTTAAGTGTTTGGAGCCCCTTCTTTGTATGAACACAGCATATGCTGAATAAAGTAGTAGGAGAGACTGAACTGATCTTACAATTTAGATTAAAGCAGTGCAAGTTGAGTTTATAAACTCATGCGTTCATTGTAGAGTGTTCCAGAGCAGGGAGGAATACATGTGGATACAGGATATTACAAAAGCACACAGCTTTGCTGGGAGGTTGGAGTCGCCCTGTGAGACACGGGGTGGTTTCATTCGGAGCATCCTTTGTGCCAGCTGCGCCGGCGGCTTGGAGCGGGTGGGTGCTGGTGGAGTAAGGGTCAGTGCAGTGCGGCACAGGAGTGCCGAGGTGCTGAATGCTGCTGGAGCACCTCCCCAGTTCCTCTCCCAGACTCTGTGACTTCCCGTGCTGATCAGAGCTGTTGTTGATAACTTCTGGTGATTCAGTGAACAGATGAGTGCCTAGGGGGGAAAGAACCTACAGTCTTCTCTTCAGACAGAAAACTTACTGTGACCGCAAAAATTCCGTACTTAGATAGTTAATCTTCCCTGTCTATCAGCACTTGGGATGTGTTGGCTAACAGTTGTGAGCAGAGTACTTCCCTGGCCAAGCCTCAGCTTTGGGAGGGAGGTGACCCTGTGGGTAGGGGATTTTAAAAAAGATTTTGTGTTATGAAAGCAAGAGCCCCTCAGCCCAGGAGAACGTGTGTAGGAATCGAGGCGGTGACTACAGTCAGAGGGAGCTTTTAGCAGAGCTGTCTTAATTAGTGAGTTGTCATAGCCGAATCAAAACCCACTAAAATTGTTAATTACGTTTCAAGCAGAGATAATAACAGCTTACTACAGGCAAACTACTCAAAGATAAATCACTGCCGTGTGTCACCGTAACTGTGTCGCTGCTGACGTCCCTGGCGAAGCCCGGCCCGCCTCGGGCGGTGGGAGCGAGGATCCCGGCTGGATCCCGGCTGGATCCCTGCTGCCACCTGCCGGCATGCGCTGCCCGCCTCCCGGCCGGGCTCGGTCCCGGCCCCGCGGTCCTTCCGCTGCGCTGCAGGTAGGGAGGGCTGCCGAATATTTGAGTACCCAAACATTTGCACATTGCCAGAAGTCACCAAAGCCCTGATACTCGTCCCCTTACATTGTACGACGGCACCAAACCTCAGGAAGGAAAAACTCGTCCTTGTGTAGGCAAGGCTGAAACTTAACGCTGTTCAAGCCCCTTCCTCCTCGGAATATCATAGAATCATTTAAGTTGGAAACGAGCGCTAAGATCACTGAGTCCGACTGCTAGCCCAGCACTGCCAAGTCCACCACTGAGCGATGTCCCCAGGTGTCACACCTACAGGTCTTTTACATACTGTAAGGGTATCCATCACACTCCAACCTAGCAAAGCTCAGTACTTGGAACTGCTCCTGCTATCGGTAATTGCCCTATTCCTTGCCTACTTGCAAGCACATTTTCTATGAAATGTGGGAGTTGCATTAGTTCTGAAATTATGCTGATGAAGAAACCCAAAAGCTTGTGAATGTATTTGTATATGGTTGAAGGAGGTAGGTGTCTCTATGCACAGTTAACTTGACTGCTCTTTTGGCATCAAACTATTTTAGAGAAAAACAGTATTTTTTTTCTGGGCAATTCTGGCCGTCTTACAAATATCTTTTTAGCTAACAACCAGATTGTACTGTTCATGTTCCTTGCTTGATTTCTCTCTCTCAGTAAGAGCTGCCATTATCCCTACATACAGCTGGTGTCGAGGGGAGACCCAGCTCCAGGTTAGCCTAGCACTGAAAATGTATAGAAACTGTACCCGTTTTTACAAAATTTCCTTATCAAAGCAAGTGCAGCTGTTGAATCAGAGAAAACATTGCCCTGATGCAGTGAATCCTTCTGGGGCACAGAATCTGAAAGGAGAAAGAGGGACTGGTGGCAGGTCCATCATACAGACCTGTCCAAAAGCTAGTTTATCCTTTGCAGGACAAAATAGTTGTCTGCGGTCTGATTTTTTTTTTCCTTGTGGATCTAATAAAGTTGGAAATGTGGATGGGCTGCTTGGAAGCAGTCCTACCGTATAAAACTCTCTCCTCTTTTAGTTTTGGTATGGTGTAGTTTTAAGCTGAAAAAACACCAAAACCAAAAGGGTAAAATGGGTAGCAAAACAGAAAGGAAGTTTTTCTTTGTAATTAGGGCATTCAAAGGCTCTGTAAGGGTTGTGATAGAAACAATTAATAGGCATTGCTTTTGTGTGAGACAGGGCCTACTTAAGTAGGTCGCGAGGCTGGTCGCCAGGAGACCTACTTTCTTTTCTTAGCTTTGCTGCTTATCCTTTCTGTGATCTTGGGCAAGTAACTTCATTTTTTGATCCATTATTTCCTTACTATTTTTTCCCCCTTGCAAGTCCATTCACACTGGGAGGGAAAGACTTTCTCACTCATGTGCCCTGCACATAAAAAGAGACACAACCTTAACTGGAAGTTTGAGGCCCTCTTATACCAAAATGCTCTCTGTGGCTGCTTTGCTGCAAATAATCATGCGGGAATATGGATTACTTTGTGGGTTTGCTATGTGAGCATTTCATAGGGTACCTGTAAAAGAACAGGCACAGTGTAGATAAACACATCTGATGCAGGTCAGATTGACAAGGTTTCAAAACTGACCGAAATTCCCACACGTCTGCCTGGAGATGATGAGTGTGCTGGGGAGGTGACCCTGTGTAGCTGATCTGGTGCTGTTGGGGCAGTTCCTGGGATGGAGGGGTTCTCAGGGCTGCTGGAGCACCCCTCTCCTTTTGCTAGCTGCAGCAAGAGCTTTGTAAGGATGGGATGAGACTGCAGGGAAGGTGTTTTCAATGGGCTTTTGCCGGTGCTTAATCCAAATGGCTTTATGACTGGGCTGATGACGAGTTGTTACCGCCTGAAGGAAAACACCCAGGAAGCCTGAGAGAGAGGTGTTCTCTCAGCTGTTGGAGCATGAGCTGTCCCAGGAAGCTGCAGTTGTGAATCATCCATGTTACTGTCTCCTTGAGTCATGAGAAATGATAGACAACATGTGATTTGTGCCAAAAGCCACAGCCTAGCCAAAACCGGAGCATGTCTGTGGCGTTTTGGGGTTTTTGTCTTTCTGCTTTGTTGATTTTTTACACTGACCCGAAACCTTTCCTGTGAAACTTTTTTTGCTGTTTTTTCTGGCCTTGGGAGAAGACAGCGGCTGTGAACCATGTGCGTATGTTTGCTTTACAACTTTTAGAGAATTCTTAGTCAATCATAGATGGTAAAAATCCTGATGGTATGTGAAACTACGCATATTTGCTCTCGTTCACCTCTAAAAATAAATAAATAAAAAAGGGCAGGGGAAGGAACCAGTTTAGCTTTCTACTTCAAGCCATGTGTTTCTTCTTCTGTGATTCCTTCATGTTTTTTACTGAGTTGGATTTGTATTTTTAAAATGTAGCAAAAATAATGCCTTAATCTTTACATACATAACCTGGAAAATATGAAGCCTTTATACTTGTATGATGTCTTTTATAAGGGAGAAAATAGGTTGAAAAATTAGCTGAGCTTATTAGAAGTGTACTTTGTTTCTTCTAAATGGCTTTGTAGAGTGTTTCACATAATTAAATGTAAGCCTCTACAGTGTTTCAGATGCTAAAATTTCCAGCTCCATGGCCTTGCATTTGGCTACTGATTAAAGAATGGCTTAACCTGCAATAGTTACTCAACATGTATTGTTTTTCAAATGGTAATTGCTGTTTTCTCTTGATCTTGGGAAATTTACTTTTGATTCATATGTGCAACGATGTATGGTGATACTAAGCTTGTCACCTGGAAATAAGAAGCACTCTGTGGTAACGACAGTGTTCCAGTGTATAGCAATGGATCTTTTCCTGCAATTAAATGGAATTATACCAAACTCTGAGCAAAGCATTGCACTCCTCTGTTTACAGTAATGATGGAAATGTTATGGTCAGTCACGGTGCTTTTGCGCTTGCATCACCAAGTTGTGACTCAGCACCGTGTTAAAGAGGCAGAGGTACACACATGTGAGGAAAATTCCTGAAATCAAATTGCTGCTTAGACTCTGGACAGGTGTCTGGGATTTACCCTGGCATTTTGGGTTAACCTGAAAGGGTTTCCTTCTTGTTTGTTCCTCTGATCGTCTATTTCTAAGTTGTAGTGGAGAGGAGATGACTGTGATTCTGCAGTTCCTACCAGGGTTTTTATATATCTGGCTATGTATAATTTAGCCAGTAATAGCTGTGGTAGTTTACAGTTCTCTGTACTTTTCAGTACTGGCAATTCCAAATGTTTGCTCTTGGTCAAAAGAAATAAGTTGACTTTAAGCATGACCTTAGGGTCTTTGATTCTTTGATTTTCATATTAAATCCTCCCAATTGGTACGTGAGCTGCCCCAAAATAGTTATTTCAGTGCTTGGGTCTCTAGGCCTATCTCACTCCACATTCTCAAGTCTTCTTGTAAGCAAAAGGTCCAAGGAAGAAAAACAAAACAAACCTCCCTACCCTACACAGGTCTCTTGTCTCATCAGGGATGGGGAGTGGTGTCTGTTAACAGTTAAGACAAAAACCTCCAAACTAGGAGGACTTGATGACATAGTGAGAAACGCGAGTGTTAGCAGTGTGTTCGCTCCCACTCGCACTCACTTAGCGCACACTCAGCGTGCACCCCCGCAGCCCCCTCCCTCCACGACCCCACTACAGCACCACTGACTTTGGGACGTGGCGGGAGACCTGTGTATGTACATATGCATTACCTCGTGGAGTGAGGTCAATTCAAATGCAGCCTATTAAATTATTTACAGAAGACAGTTGGCCAACCCATTGTGCTGTGTTAGTGGGAGCCAAAGGTCACTTTGGTGTGCCTGGTTGATTCATAGGGTAATCTGATACAGTACTTAGCTTTTTGCCTCCCAGTCAGTGCGTTAAACCTTATCCTCTTATTATGAGTCAGAGAGCCATAAGTTTCAGAAAAAGCCAGAGCCTTTGTTTTTAATGGTTTTGAAGAGGCTGTGCAGCAGAATCCAGAGGGCTGCGATAGCATCTGCCAGGGGGTTGGGGCGTGTTCTGCAATAGTGTAAATCTGACGGCCAGCGTGGGAGCCGGAACACTGCACCCTTGTTTTCTTACGCTTCTCGTCCTTTTGATAACGTCACCTGCAGCCGTTAGGATGTTAAGACATTAACGTTTGTTCCTCAAATAAAGGGCATGTTTTTGTATTCCTTTTTTTTTTCCCCCGCCGGATTCCTCGCTACCACCATCTCCTTGAGGATTCACTGAGCTGATTTTACTGGATATCTCCCNTTTTTTTTTTTTTTTTCCCTGCAAGATAGAAACTTGGGGGGGTTTTTGTTAACTTTTATCTTGGTGACCAATTCCAGCAAAACCCATGGGTATTGGGGTGCCTTGGTATAACCAACTCCTGTCTGCTTTAAAATGCTCCCTTTGCCTCTCCACCTTGCAGGCTTATTCTCTCCTGGGAGCAGCATTGGTATCAGCATGCAGGGCAAGCACTGCAGCTTCCAGTAGTGCCTGACCTGTTAAAACTTTCACACTGTGGAGTGCTTTTCCTAGCTGCTAGTTTAAAGAGAAGGCAGCAGAACGTAAGAGAGCTGGGAGCAAATGCTGTTTTATGAACTGTAGTGATCCCAGTGAGAGTCTGATCACTTAATATCTGCTCAAATTTTATGTCTATGCACTTTTATTTAGTTTATTTTCAAATGTAACACTAGTTACGGGGGCACTAATGTTTTCAGCACGCTGATGCTTTCGGTGTAGACAAGCTCCAGGTTTTTATTTCACCCCTCTCCAAGTCCGCAGATTTGCAGCAAGTGCTTTCCTATTTCTGCACGCAGAGTTCAGAAGTTTGCGCCGCCACTGAGCTGGCTGAGGAAAGGAGGAGTTTTGCTTTTAGGAGAGCGAGCCTATCATATTTCACTCTAATCCTAAGCGATAGCCACGCAGTCGGTTTTATTGTTAGGAGAGCCTTCCTGGAGCCCCTTCACCAGGCTTTTCTCTAAGGGAGAGCAAGGAAGCCAAAATGAGGAGGCAGAAGTGTGGTTGCTTTATTCTCCCTCATGAGCTGTGCCGTGCCAGGGCGTGATCTCTGCCTGCTCTTCCCTCCTCGTGGGCTGTTTTTGATGAGCCAGAAGAGAGGACTGAATTGCACGCACGTTCCTGGGGAGCGATGCCAGGGAGAAGAGCGGAGCTACAGTTTTTGCTGTTGAGTAGAGAATGGGGAAAACACTTGCCTCAGTGCTATACTCTGCTCAGCCCTTACATGCTCCGCTGAGCTGCTGCAAGGTGCCACTTTCTGCTGCTTTTCTCCCCTTTGTTTTCTTTGGCAGCTCCTTAAGTGCTGTATCAAAACAGCTTCAGGGGAGCTGCGCTGGCACAGCCTCCTACCTCCATACTGGTGCTGGTTTAAAGGCAGCGAGAAGAAACCTGGACTGAAGTCGGATTGAGTTTGTTTAGCCTCCCACGAAAACCGCTGAGAAAGGGGACAGGAACAATTTCAGAGAGGTCTGGAACCGACGCCAGTGGCTGGCTTGAAAGAAAATGAAAAAGGAGTGTGTTTCGAGATCTTTCAAACTCAAACAAAACCCAGGCTCCCTCTCGCGTGCTGTCAGCTGGATAAATTTCTCCTCCTTGTCAAGGCAGACAAAGAGATTGTTTCGCAGCGATGGGGAACTCTCCTCCATGTGCATGCAGCAGGTAGACGAGGATGACGAGAACTGGACCTACAGGAGCCAGCAAAGAAAAGGTGACTCGCTTTCTCTTTAACCCTTGTGACGGCTGCTGAAGTATCAGCCCTGCTCCGTGCTGCTCCGTCCAGCTACTCGGGTCCCACCGGGAGCCAGGAGCTGCAAGTGGGGTAGGAGGAAGGCAGCACAAAAGCCGAGGTGCAGCACTGCCTTGCTAAGTTTTTTGGGGGTTAAAACTGTGAAAGCTTATAGTAATCAACAGGAAAATCCTTTCATTTCCTATCTGGGTACTGATTGTGTGGGGCATAGGTGAGTTTTGTTTATGCTTCTTGTAGCCAGTAGTCATTGGTGGCAGAGCCTTTGGACAGGTGCTGCA
Organism: Oreocharis arfaki; assembly: GCA_013398015.1. NCBI lineage: Eukaryota > Metazoa > Chordata > Aves > Passeriformes > Paramythiidae > Oreocharis > Oreocharis arfaki. The sequence continues at coordinate 2,150,237 of VZRR01009625.1, read as the reverse complement.
AGAATCTTTCTTCAAAATGTGGAACGAAAAGCCATTTAAGACTCCACTTCTAAATGACTGGTGGCTTTCCTTGGAAGACTGTCTCATGGTCCTGCTGGGAAAAATTTAATGTATTTTGTTTTATGAGGGCGGATTGAGAAGAGGTCCCAGATGCAAAATAAAAGAGATGATGAGAAAGTGATGGGAATTGCTCCACAGAGAGGAAGGACATCTAGGATACGAGATAAGCAGCTCTGAATGAACCCTTGAAATGTTCAAACCTGGAGTATATTTTATATGAGACCTTTAAAAAGTACTTTTATTTTTTGTGTTCTGGTTTTGAATGAAGTTTGTCAGGTCACTAAATAACCAATTACCTCATATTTGCCATAAATCAAAACAAATTTCAGAAGTTTGCTTATGTGAGTTAGTGAGGTACACTTACCAGTAGCTGGCTGGCAGGCAGCGGGGTGTGTGTGCACGCGAGGTTAAAAATACTCAGTAAAGTGAGTGATTTGGTTGTAATTTCTCTAGTGCTGCCAGAGAAGTAGTTTGTTAATAGAAAGTGTAAGGGTGACTCAGTTTTGCTGTAAGGTCACTTTTTTAAGAGCAGGCAGACTCTCCAAAGGCATTTGATCTTCAAAGGGCCCTTTATTTCTTTTCATTTCTGGGAGCAGTTAATAGCTATTTGACCAGAATTTCACTTCTGTGTCAGAACAGATTGTGGCTTTAGTAAGTGGTTTGTATGCAGGAACACCAACACAGGATGTATATGCTTGTGCTTTGCTCTCTGCACGCTAGGACACAACTTTAATCTGTTCTTTGAAGATTGTTTTTTTAACTTACTTTGCTGCTGAAAAACTTCTAAAAAGGGAGTTTGCATTTGCAATTTTACTTTTGACTGTTGGTATATTGATGTTGTACAGCAATGCTGGGTATGCTTCTAACACCTGTAGGATCTTGCATGGATCCGAAGAACCACTGAGCCCTGCTGCTGGATTCTATGTAACTTCCATAAAGTTTCTTGTGCTGCCTTCCTTAGCCTGTGCTCATGCCACAAGGCAGAGATGGGAAAGGAAGCTTTACTGATGGATTAATGGTGTATTAATTTTTCTGAGTGATTTACATAAAGAACCCATTGTACAGGCTGGAGGGGGAGGGCAGAATTCCTCCCGTAATTGGGCAGCAAGCTATGAAAGCCTCCCTGCCTGCCCATAGAGGAGATGACAATATGTCATTTTTAAAGGGAAGGTGGAGGGAGGTGTACATTATGCAGAGCTTATTTCCTCTTTACAGGGAACAATTTGACCCAACTTGTAAAAGCTGCCTGGATCATAAATCTAATTGTGCATTTCTGTCTGACCAGGATCCTCTGCCAGACTGACAGGAATTGCCAGGGCTGAAGGGAGTGAGGGGTTGTGTATTCAGGCAGGAGAAACTTGTCACGGCTGCAGGTCTTTTACCCTGGGCTGCGAGTCAGGCCTGCACAGTGTTGGAAGATTTTGAGTATCCATACCTGGCAGAGTGGTTGTCTTGGGTTTGTGTTCAAAGGCAAAACGGGTGTGATAAACGGCCACTTGTGTTCTCGGATTAATTTGCTCCACTGCTCTGTTGCATTACTGCTTGGCAACGTTCGTAAAACTGAGGGCTCAAAACAGTATTCTCTGTGGGGCTCAAATTAACCACATCGCTAAATTAACACAAACTAGAAAGAAATGAGAGGCCCAGCAGGATAGCTTGTGTTACAGAGAAAACCACACTATTTTAAGCTAGATGAAATTTTAATAGCTTTTTAGCTATCAGAATAGTTTTCCCTCCAGTTCTTCCTCAGGTAAATTAGTAAAATCTAAGTCTGACAAATCACAGGCTCTCCTTCCCCTAAGTGTACATGTAAAGGCAGGAGCGTTAATAACAGAAGCTGGAAATGAAGGAATTGTTGTTCTTTCTGAGCTGTTTCTCTTCCTGTCTTTTTAAACCTCTTCTTGTGCCGCTCCGTTGCTCCTCCAGGCTCAGATTGCATTCCCACGAGGCTGCTGGGTGACAGGCACAAGGCAGCATGTGTTGCGTGGTATTTCACCAGCAAAGTGGCTAATCTGCCTTGGCTGCAAACCGGAGCTCGCACACAGCAGCGAGCACAGAGATTGGCTGGATTTGTCAATTTGAAGTGAGCAAGAAGAACAAAAGCAAACAGTAACTGGGAACCTGGGGCACACCTCGATGCCCTACGTGGCTGTCCCTGCCTGTGTGGAAGTCAGGGGCTGCTGCTTTGTTCTTCTTTTTAAATGTACACACTTCTAGTGCAGAGTGTTTTGGAACTGCTAGCACCAATCAAACTTCGTATTTGATAAAGCTGTATGTAGAAGAGATGGTGAAGGTTGACAGTAAAATAAAGGTTTGTTGTTTGAAACATTTCTTGCTCAGCCGTCTTCCCCCTCAGTCAGCTGGAGGCCCTTTGAAATGAGGGTGCACTGTAACTCTCATGTTTCTTCTTCTTTAATCAGAATTTTTAGTTCAGATGTTTTACTTTTTAGGCTAGCATGTATTTTCAGACTGAAGCTCAGAGCATTTTTTTCCTTTAAAATCCACTTTACTGGAAAAAAACTGAGAGAGGTACTCTTTGAAACAAAGGTGCTTGGGTGTGTTGCATTTCTGATGGGTGGAAGAATGGGACAGTCTTGTCCTGTGTGCCTGTGCTGTTTAGCACAAGTATGATATAGCAAGTAACTTTGAATAGAGATAACACATGAGTTAGTTCATGGCCCAGGTTTCACCATATTTACTTTAATTTTACAGAAAAGGAAATGAGTCACATGGCAGCTTCAGAACGTCTTAACTGAGCTTTTCTGGCCAGGTGCTGGAGAAGCACAACTCGCAGTCAGGTCTGGCCACAGGTGGCAGTGCATCAGAAGAAGCTGTTACGCGATGAGGTTTTTCCCGCTCTCCCCCCGCTCCTGTCCCTGTTTATTGCTCTGATGTTTTACCCGCTCCCTCCATTTCACTTGGTTGCTTTCCAATCTTTCTGCATCGTGAAAGTTAAAAGTCTTGGCTGCTTTTTACTGCAGGTTATATTACCTGTAAAACTTATTTAGAGTCGTTAGTCAGAGAAACCTTGTTTCTCAGATAACTACTGTGTTTTAATGACTGATCAAACCCAGTTCAGAAGGTGGCAGCCACTGGCTTTCTGCCATTTGCTGGCCAAGTCTCAGTCTGTAACACCAAGTTGTGTGAAATGCTCTTTTTTTTTTCCTTGCAAAACCAGTCTCAATGTGAAAATTTGTTTTAATGCTAAAGTCATTTAAATTCATAGATAACTCCTTGTGGACTGAGCCTTTTGTGTCCTTGCAGTGTGTCTGATGGAAGCAATCGTGACATCCTGATGAGAACTCTGACCAAAGCTGTCAGTTAACTTCCTAATTGCTTATCGTCGTCTGAGAACATCACACTTACCAAGGGGTCAGATTGCCATAAACTGAACAAATACTGAATTGTCACAGTAGCAATATTAGTGCTGCCTTATGTCAGTAAAAATGATGTTCTTAGTTATGCCTATATTACCTGTCCTTGGTTTAACTGGGCATCATGTAAGTTGAATACTAACACATGATTTTTTTCTTCATGTTCCAGAGGCAGACTTGGGACTCCCAAGACCTTTTGGTTTTTGGAGCTTGTATTTTCAGTGTTTCCTGTAGAAACTCAGGGTAGGGATAGGCAACTCTGATCTTACCTACCTGCAGCACCACAGCCATCACATCATTCTTTAGTCAAAATAATTTTTAAATTCTAGGTCTTTAAGTCATGAATATAGTTTACAAGGGGGTTTCAGGAACAGAGCAGTAATCACATTTTTTTAGTAATGAGATGTAAGAGTACCAAAAACTATCCAGACTTCTTGTTGCTATTCCAATGTAAAATCATTTTATTGGGCTTTTTTCCCCTGTATGTTTTTGCACGGTCTTGTGTTCAAATGGGGAAAAAGTCATGTCAGTTACTACATAGATAAAGGCCCATAAACCCAAAGGGAGCTGTTAGCATTTGTAGAAGCCATAACTTGTGATGGATTGTAGTGTTGGGGCATGTGTGTCTGTGAAAAGGATTCTTGAAGATTTGGGGAAGTCCATAAATAATCATTTCTGGAAACGTCAGAAAGCATTTGTGTAAGAGACTGGAATAAGTTCAGAACAAATATATGCTTTACATACCTTTTTGTGAAAGACTTTTTTGTTGTTGTTTGGGTTGTGTTGTTTGTTTGGTTTTGTTTTGTATGTTTTCTGGGGGAATTTTTTTTGGTTTTTTTAAGAAACTAATGTTTATTTAGTATATATAAGCACACATATGCAAATCTAAATGTTTGGAAGAAAATAATGAGAGATTTGATACAAAAGCCAATTTTCTGTCTTGTCATCCTTTTTCCATGTTGCAGGTTCAATGTGCAAAGATAAAACTGGAAATAGTTCTATGTATTTGTAACAACTGGTCACATTTAAATCAAATTTTTGTGGTTGGTCTGTTGGGTGTTGTGCTTTTATGGAAGCACAGCTGGGAGCAGAGGTACTACTTCAATTACTGATGTATGTACTATTGGTCCTGGCATATTTGTATCATGGCACAGGAGAGGGTTCTGTAAAATTTTCATGATACACAGCGGCAAACAAAAGTTTTTCACGCTGGTAAAATAGCTGGGGACAGTCACAAGTCCTGCATTTAACTATAACTTGAAGTTGCAACTTTTGCATGCTTGTATATAAAGACAGATTTAATGAAAACTGTGCTGTCTTTCCCATGTCTTCTGGCAAATATTGCCACACATGGGAATCTAAAAGTGGGTTTGCTAAGCAAAAATTTGTAAGCTACAGAAACAAGTTTAAGTAAGAAATGTTGGTATCACAGAATATCTCTGTTGGTATCACAGAACCATTTGTTTAAACCCACATCTCTACTTTTGCTTTGTCAAAAAAATATGGATCCAGCCATCATGGTAATTTATTCAATAAATACCTTGCCAAATTCAATTTCTTTGCTATTTTGAAAATGCAAATATCTAGTACTTTAAAAATAATGAAATTTGTTATCTGATCAAAGCGTTCCAGGTAAAAATAGAAATGGAAAAAAAAATTCTATATCTTATAAATTTTGTGCAATCCTTCCTTTTTTCCCAGCTGCTATGGCAGCATGTCTGCGCCTCTCCGGGAAGTAGTGACTGGAGAACAGCAGTCTGTGCTAAAGGACATTTCCCACTAGATTTTTTTATGAAGACTTGTGGCTGGTTTCACTGCCTACTCCAAGAAGCCATAACTAATGTGAGTTTACTGTGTTGAAGAGTCTTAATCTCTCAGGGGATTGTGGAATGTTTTTTGTTAGGATGGAGGAGCTGAAGGGAAGAACAGGCTTGTGTGGTGCTGCTGAATGCATGTGTTAGAGCCTCTGTCTCAGAAGTGTGCTTTTCTTAGGCAGAGGGGAAGGTAATCCCTGGTGTTTGAGAACTCCGAGGGCAGATCCTGGTTCCTTCTGGGCAGCTCTGTGCTGCTGTCAAGTGAGAGACCCTGACTGTCTTTACCTTCAGTAAGACACCTTGAATTTGACGTGCGGAGTAGCTCCAGCCAGAGTTCTCTTGCTGGTCGCCCTGTAGAAGACCACAGCGTTGGGAAATGCAAAAAAACGCCTAACACCTGACTTAACCGTGTGTGTTTCCAAAGGGACAAGGACACTGTGGCCCAATTTGTCTCGCCGTTTCCGTGCTGTTTGGATTAGCAGGGTAGCTGGTGCAGCACTCCTTTGCTTGCTTCTTTGCAGCCATGAAGAAACACTCGGGGTGCTGTGGTTTTCCTTCTGAGAGTGCATTGTTTTGAAAGGTTTCGGATTTATTTCATGATACATAGACTTCTTTATACTTTTATACACTTTATATACTTTTTCTTATTCCCAGGGTACCCTCTGATATCCAGCTTATCCTTTGGCTGAAAACTTGGGGCAAATGTTTCCCCCTCACTAGGGCTCAAAACTGATGTCTCCTGACCTTCACATTTTACTCTTAAGTAGCTATATTTTATAAAGCAGACTGGATGTTTTCCAGTGATTGGATGCACTGTTTGAGCTGAAACAATGTGCTGTATGTGCTTTCCTGTGCACTGCTCATCGAGTAATAGATTACATGAAAAATTCTGTTTCTATGCAGTTGTTGGCCAACTGCTTCATGAGTTGTCCTCTAAAACTGAGGGGACCTTTGTCTCCAGCACGGTCATAGCTCACCATTCTGGCAGGACATTGCAAATATGACAACTTCTTGTTTTTCCTCCAATCTGTTACAAATGAAAAGAAAGTAAAGTTAAAGGTTAAGAATGTGGCTAAATAACTAAAGTTGATAAATTTTGAAAGGGCGTATTTAGCTTCTATTATAACATTTGGAACAATTAATTAGGGTGGATTTGACAGTTTGTGATTAAAACTGTGAAATACACTTTCTTCTTGTCTTTTAGCTGCAGAATCTCAATAAAAATGAAGACACTAAACTCTAGATTTATCATCCACCGGGTTTGTTGGGTATTTTGGGGGGGGGGGGGGGGAGGTTGTTGGTTTTTTGTTTGCTGACATTTGTCTATTAATACAATTTATCTACCAGCCTCTCTTTCCAATTTGTAAGTGGAAACCTGTGTTGTCTTTTTTTTTTTCCCCCTGGAGAATTGAAGTGTAAATGCTATTATAACTTGAATGTGTAGCTTGTTGTTCCAAAGCCTGAGCTGAAGTGGTTTGTTAAAGTGTAAGGCCTAGGTGCTTTTGATAACCTAAGCAAGGTGTATTTTCAGCATGTGAGTGTGTATGTTGGACACTTAATGGCTCATTTTTCATCCCAAGGAAAGGTAACTAATATGTACACCCTTTGCTCCTTCTAGAGCTTCCCTTACATACGGCATGGCAGCTTCTGCCTGGCACTTTATCTCCCTGAAGCAGATTGGATTCCCTGGACATTGAGTCGTGGTGAACTTGTAGTGTTTGCAAGGCAATTATGGGCTGTGAATTAGGTGCAACTGGTGCATCACTTACCCATTCACTCCGAACTAAGAGGTCTGAGAAACTCATAGAAGGTTTTCACATAAAGAAAGCGGCTCAGAAGCTGTCAGATCAAACACCTAAGCAGAAGGAGTGACAGGGCTGCATTTTGCTTGCGAGTAGCACGTGGGGATGTTAAACAGAAGTTATCCCTGGTCAGACTTTCTCCAAGGTAACACAGCTCCACAGTAACAGTGCCAGTGTATATTGTGTACATTGGAGGGGAGGGGGGAAGCCTCTTCTTTCCACTTTCCTCCCACTTCTTTCTTGAACTGTGGGCCATGTCCATGAACCATGGTAAAAAAAGCTGTGCTTGCCAGTTAGCAGGTCAGGTTTGATCGGAACTGTTCTTGGAGGGAGGCACAGCTTGGCCTCCTGTCTGCTTTGGAGGGGCACCTGTCCTCCAGGCACTGTGTGCCTGGGTGCTCGCAGCATGTCCCCATCAGTCAAGTCCCGTCAGACCTGCTCCTGTCACCTGCTAGCTCTCTTTCCTTTTGCTTGTTTGCATGTTTTTTTTTTTCTTCCCCATGGCTTTGTTTTGCATATGCAGGTGTTTGCTCCCTAATGCAGTGGGGGTGCTCACAGTTTATGTATTAGGCTTAATACTATGAATCACTCTTGCAGGCACCTCCCTAATGACTACATTAATTAAAGAGTGACCTTTGGAAGAAACAGACTCTTAATTTTGATTCTGTCATTCATGTCTAATTTTAATGCCTGAGATGGGGATAGAAAATAATGAATAGTCGAGGCTGTTGCCTTTTAGAAACTGAAATTTGTTTGTACTTGCTTGTAATTTCCATGGAGCCTTTTGTATCTTTTCCTCCCTTGTAGCCCAGGCTGCCAAAGCGCTGATGAGTCAGGGTGACTGATTACAGCCTACTGTACACTTATATGGAAACTCTCGTCCAGGAGTTACTAACTCAATTTTACTAACCTTGAGTAGTGCATGCATATATGGTAGATACGGCATTTTCATTTTAGAATGAAATGAGGTTTTGTGACATGCAGGGGCAGAATCAGGTATTAAATTCTATGTTTGACTTGTAGCCAGCTTGACGAAAGAGAGAAGATGCCCTGTGCTCAGCAGCACACCTCCTTTCCGCTGGGGTGTTGGCTGGCTCTGACGGTGGAGCTGTCAGCGGCAAGGGGGCTGCAGCTCTTCCACAGTCTCTATAAGATTGTCATTCAGCTGGGAGTGTGAGGAAGGCAGCAAATCTATTAAATTAATCAGGTCAAATAAGGAATAACCCCTTTTGTTCTGGCTGCTCTTTGCTGACACTTCTCATATGCTGGGATCTCAGTGAAGAAGCAGTTGTGTTTCTGCCCCAGGGACGATGGCAGAAAACACCTCAGGGCTGTCTCAGGTTTGTAGCAAAGAAAGAATCAGAACAGGTGGGAATGCAGGAATAGTTCCCATTGTACCACACACGTGAAGCCGTAACAACCTACAAATGGCCCTGTCACCCTGCCCTGGCACGGTGGTTACCGATAAGAATATTGGCTCAGTTTGCTGCCCAAGGACATTATCAGCTCATGCTAAAGCTCATGCTAAAGTGCCAATTCTTGTAATTTTTGTCAAGGGCTTCAGTGTATTTTGGGCCATAGCTGTAAATCGGAAGAGAACGGATTAAAGTGCTGCTGGTTTTACCTCAATATTTCAGTGACCTATTTCTTCTTGTTAGGTAAGCATTGTGATGGTATGAATGAAAACAGCTCCCTAGGTGGTATGGATGGTGGGTCTGCATGCTCCTACACCTTAGGGCAGAAGAGAAACTGATTTTTCTCTTTGCTGTTTTGTGTTGGTCTGGCATTTGTTTCAGCCGTGGGGAGTTTTTCTGATAAAAGACCCTTGCTCTGTTCTTGTGTATTTCAGGAAACAACCTGTTCTTTTCTCCTCATCCTTGTAGGATGGTGCAGCTGTCTTTGGATGCCAGGATGATAGCAGGGGAATCCATATGTCCTTTATGCTGCCTGTGCTTTTGGTATTCCTGATTACCCAAAGGTGGCCTCAGAGCATTCCTCAGTGGCATGTTGTTACCAGAGTTAGTGAAACACTGACGACATCAATCTGAGGGAACAAGCCCTTGCCAGCCTGTGGCAATTTTCTGGAGCGGTGCACAGATGACTGGGCAAATGAAAGTGCCCGTGAGGGGCATTTTTGTTTTGTTTTAATAGTCAACATTATCAATAAAGCCCTGTTACATCCATTAATCAAAGCTAATTTGGCACACAAGCCTTGCAAAACAATGAATCTTTTCTTTATTGAGAAGCAGGTCTTTTAGCAGCAGATTGAAATTACGGGATTCTCTGTTGTTTTCCCAGACTTTTTCTTCAGAATTTCTGCTCTAGCCTCTCTTTAAATTTAGGACCACCAGTCACTGTTTCCATATAATTAGTGTTCTTCTGGTCATGCGTTAAGGCCCTGTACACTCTGGTCCTACCCGCAGAACCAGGAATGCCCTCTTTGTTCAAGTTCTGTGGCAAAGAAATTCCTGAATGAATTTGGAGAAGTTGGTTACAGATTCCTTTCTTGACCTACAGCAGCTCTTTAAAAGATTTTGCCCTTTCTGTGCCCTTTGTCTGAAGAGTAAGGCAAACAAAAGATAAGGCGAACTAATTCATGACTTCATTGTGTTTGTTTTCTTCCTCACTTAAGGCAGAAGGCAGCCCATTCCTAAAACCATTTATTTTATTAATTTTAAGGCCAAGCACTTTGTGTCTGCACCTGCAAACACTGCTGGGTTAATTACAGAAGAACTTTTTGTTTGCAATAATCAGAAACCTCAACAGGATTTCACAAATGCTATCTGCAGTATCTAATTGAAAACTCCACCAGTACAGCTGTAGCTGGGGTAGGATTAAAAACAAAGTTGTTTCAGTGAAAATCATCTTTTGATGAAAAAAATACATAGATAAAGGATTTTACTTTGGCTCCTGAGTTTACATAGGACTAAAGTGGAACTGTGTCCCTCCTTCGAGTAAAAAGTCATTGTTTTAGATTTAATTCTCTAGGAAAACAATTTCGCATAGTTTCAGAGATTTTATTGGAAGAAAGTTGTTCTAATTATGGGCATACATTTTTTCCCCAAAAATATTTATATTGGTTCTGTTCACTCCTGCTCCTTAAAGCAGGAAAAAAAATTACATTTTGTCTTCTGCATTTGAAGGTTTGGAAAATTCTGTTCCTCATGCCAGTCTTGAAAGGTGGGACAAATGTTGCTGCAAATCTGGGAGTGGGAGAGTAGTTCTATACTAGTTGTTTTGCTGATAATTTTAGAAAGAACCATTCATTACGAGTCACCTGCCTGCATTACTTTTTGCAGGACAGGATAAATCTTTTTAGCTCCTGCTATGGTGAATACTTAGCAATTTGAGTTACTTTAAGTTACTGCTTTAAAGGACACACTTTCTGCCTGATCATTTGAGTAAGTTACTTGTTTCATTATGTTTGCTGTGACTTTCCCCAAACTATTTTCTTAATCTTAAATAATTTTTGAAATACTTCTTTCCTTCCTCACTGTATAAGGAAACTCCACCTTCAGTCCTCAAGTAGAATGGGTAATGTAATATGTGCTATCAACTGCAAGAGATAATAGCAAAATATTTTTCTCTATCTTCGGAGTTGTAAGAATATTTGGTTTTACTTATCAAAATAATGGTTAATATCTTTTTCTCCAGTGCTTGGTTTCCAAATCAGTGCTGACTTTAAAGATACGCTGCGGCTGACCTAACCTCTCTTTATCTCCCGTCTCTTATCATTTGTGGGACCACAGGGCTTGGTAGGTTCTGGGTCTGGTTTTCCTTAGTGCTTGAGCTGCCTAGAGTTGCAGACTAGATGGTGTGGCTTGTGTCAACCCTCAAATTGAAAATTTTATTTTTACTCCAGCTGTTTTCTTTGGATAGCTTTTCAGGGTGGGTATTTTTGTTAGTTTGGGTTTTTTGTTTTGTTCTGCTGCTTTTGGTTTGGTGTTTATACACAGCTTGAAAGGCAAACATGTCAGAAGAATTCAGGCTTTAGAAAAATGATAGCTGGCACCCATCCAGGGTATCAGAAATGGATGTCTCCAGGGATCGCTTTGGTTCTAGAAGGAAATAGGGCTTAATTAGATGTCCCAACAGCCCTGCTAACTGGCAATCAAATTGGGATGCACTCTGATGTGCAGCAACACATGAAGTGGGACAAAAAGAGCCTAAACCCTCATCATTTTTTTCTGCAAGCTGGGCAGGTCTGACCTGGATTTTGTTTCATGCTCTTTTTAATGGTACAATCTTTACTATCCAAAAAGTGGTGAGAGTATGTACATATTTTTCTTGAATTTATTCCCTTCCCATCATGTTGCATTTTCAGATTAGGGCAGCTAAGAGAAATGGCACTAGTAATGCTGTTTCAACAAGGGAAAAATGACACTGCAGTTTTTCTTCTAGTTTTGCTCAAAGAGCTAAGAGACATTTCAGCAAGTTGAGAGTAAGGGAGAGGATGAAAGATGTGGTTTGGTGTTTCAAAATTCCTGACTTCATGTGGTTGAAACATTTCTATTTAAAAGACCATGAGCATTCCCTATTAAACATGGATATATATGCACAGTTCTCTGTGTCAGTAGTGGTCTCCTCTATGGAGCCAGTCTATTCAGTGTCCATTCGGTGGGAGCAGTGCCCCCCCGAGAGATGGCAGTGGGAGATGGCATTATGGCAGCTGAGAGGTGCTTCTCCTGTCATGGGATAGATGTGGTGGGATATGTTCTTTCACATTTGTAGCTGTCTCGTGGTGGCCAGCACAACATGTAATGCTTTACAGAGTCAGCATGCTTTGTAATACGGCTGTTGGAAGATATTTCCACGTTTATTTCCATAGGGTTCACCCAGGTAGGATGGGGAAATTTCCCTAGTGTCATAGACTGCAAAATGCAATGCAAGGTAGAGGAGAATTGGTTCCCTGATGGGAATTTGATTTCATACTGCAAATGGCCAGGCAAGAGAAGACCTGGAGCAAAGAGCTCCCAGCTTCCTAGATGGGAAGGTCCACTACTTATGGGGCAGTCAGAGGGAGATCAGGCCTCCTTGGTTTTGCTGCTGTAAAGCTGCACCTGTGTCTTTGGATCACTCATCATAGAGTCCTGACACACTAAAAAAGGTAGAATAGATGCTGAACTGCTTTATGCCTCTGTGGGGGTTGATAATTCTGCCCCCTTCCAAAGTACATGAATTTTTATTTCACTTATTTATTAGTTTGTTTTAAGCATTCCTTTTCTTCCCCAGTGGACATCAGGAAAGTGGGAATCCCTTTCATGCTTCTTTGCTCTACTCCTGGTGAGGGTGTGAGGTGAATAGGACAGAGTGTATCCCCTGAGGAAGATACCAAGGGCCCAAACCTTCCCAGAGGAATATGTGCCACTGGTGTACGGCCCAGGGCAAATCAGACTTTTCAGCAGTTGCCTCCAAGCTGTGTCTGATTTTTCAGACACTATTACTGTTCCATACTTGCCTTACTCTTCCTTGTTATATTGACAGTTTTCCCCACTGCCCATGTGAAGAACAGACTGTTGGTTTTGTTTCATTTTTGTTGTTTTGTTTTGGGGGTTTTTTTTTGTATTTTCTACTTGTGTTTGTGATTCCCCTAGAATCTGCTGTGTCCTTTCTTAGTCCCCGGTGGAGTGTTGGCAGCTGCTCTCAGTCCCCGGTGATTATCACTGATGCGCTTCGTACTTCCCCCTCCAGGTAATTAATGAGTAGGTTTAACAAGATTGGACCTTAAAATCCCTCTGGTATCCAGGTAACCTTCCTCCAGCTACAATATGTTTTTGTTTATTTTGCCTCCATAAACTGTTTAGTCTCAGAGTCCTCTGAAAAGTTATGGTAGGAAAGAGCACATGCATGCCTGGAGCACCAGAAAATGGAATTAAGGAGAAAGGGCCCCTTTGCTTCTCAGAGCATAAGGAAATCTTTACATTAATCTGTACCCTTTCTAGCAGGACTTGAAAGAGAAAAGGCAGGCTAAGCATAAATGTTCCTTTTGGGTTTTGAGCTATTCCAATGTAATGTTTCCATTTTTCTGCCACTGCAGCCTAAAGCGAAGTAACTTTTCTTACATGAGGACATATACTTGAAATGTGATTCTTTAATATCGAAGCCTAACTAATGGTACTCAGCATCTTATTAACATTGCTTCATCTGGGGTCTGAATTGCTGTTTTCAAGGTATCTGGGCCAGTGTTTTTTTCTGGAGCTCCACCTAAAGATAACTTGTGTTTGCATGTGTTCTTTATTTTCATTTGGCTTTACATGGAGGATTTTAGGAATTGTGCTTTTGGAGACAGTTGCAATTCTTGTTTGTTCAGCAAGATAGGTTACCCTGACCCTTACCTTGCTCTGTGGTTCTTGTATTTCTTTGCTGTACAAGGCCAAGCCATGTAAAGGTTAGCCAACACAACACAGCTTCATTTAGACCCAAATACCATGGCTAAGCCCAGTGCTGGTGGCAGCTCTTTGTGACCCTTATAAAATAGAATGCTTACAAGGTTGTGTGCTTCTATTCCTGAAGGGCTTCTCTGCAGAAACAGGGAATAATGTAAGAAATCTTTTTAGCCACAACATCTCTGGTGCTGAGCAGAAGAATCATAGAATGGCTTGGGTTGGAAGGGCGCTTAAAGACCATGTAGTTCCAAGCCCCCTGCTCTGGCCAGGAACATCTTCCAGTAGATGAGGTTGCTTAAAGCCCCATCCAACCTAGCCTTTGAACACTTCCAGAGATGGGGCATATACAGTATTATTACATATACAGGCATATACAGTATTATTACATATACAGGCATATACAGTATTACAAAAATAAACATTTTCTCTATCTTGACAGTTCAGATACACTTAGAAGATTTTGGGTTATGAATAAACCCTATATTTATAGATGAAGTAGAAAACTGCTCAAAGCACTCTCTGAAGAGAGACCAGACGGGAAGGGGAACGATCACAAAGAGCAGAGTCAGTAATTTGTAAGGAACAGGCGAGCTGGATTACAGTGACTTCCGTCCCTGGCGCTGACCCCTGGATGCGCAGGAGCTGCAGGAGGGCAGTGACAAACGCTGACAGATGAGCTGCACCGACCCTTCCCAGGCGCGGCGGCCCGTCCCGTGAGTGGCCGCGCTCCTTCGCTCGCGTTTCCCGCGGGCCGGACGGGCGCTGCGGGCGGAGGGAGGCCCGGCCCCGCCTCGGCGCTGCCCGCCGGGCCGCAGGATGTTCTGCCTGAAAGGTGAGGGTGCTGCGCGGGAGGGACCGGCCGCCGCCGCGCCCGGCGGGGCCGCTTGCTCTGGGGAACAGCGCGTGGCTTTGTGGCTCCTTTTGTTGCGGCGGTTCCCATCGCTGCCCGGCGCGATCCTGCGGGAAGGTGCCGGGCAGCCCGGCAGACAAAAGGCTGGCGCGGTGCGAGCGCACGGAGCGGGGCCGGGCGGGTGCGCAGCCGCGCGGGAGCGGCCGCGGGGCTTCGTGTGTGGAGCATCGCTCCTGGTGACACCGCACCAGAGGCGAACTGGCCTTTATTTGGGTTTTCCCCAGTACGGGTAAGATCTCATGGAGCACCTGGAGAAGAGCAGAGAGCTAGCTGGTCGTGCTGTGGTATTGATAGAAACTCTGCTGCTCTGCTGAGTGATGCTTCCTCTCATTCAGAGATGGTGCAGACCGTCGGGACAACGAGAGTTCTTAGGTCCAATGAGATAGTCTTATTTTATCTTTTTAATTAAACTTCTTCAGCACGTGGTTCTGAAACTGAAAGACTAAGAGAAGCTTACTGGTTTTGTTTCACGCCCGTATTTCTGTTTTTATTAAAAATTGATATTATTGCTACTTTTCTTACTGAAGTAAGATGAAAGCTGACACCAGAGAGGCGTTGTAAGGAAGGGTTTAGGAGTTATAAAAAACCAATTTCCTTGGGAAAGAATAACAATTAGGTTAATTACTTAAGTGCTTATCAGTGCTTGCTCAGAGTGTTTTTCTCTCCAAGTCAGGGACATGGTTTAATGGTGGACTTGGCAGTGCTGAGTTAATAGCTGAATTCCATGATCTGAGAAGTCTTTTCCAAACTAAATGATTCTATGATTCTATAAAACATTAACTACTTTTATTCTACTAATAGCTTCTATTTATGCAAAGTTCCCACTAAAGGATCTTGGTACAATCATAAATTTAGAAAGACATTAAATATAGTTCCTTTTCTGCACATTTCAGAGTAGTGATCCAGTGTTCCTAGAGAAAACCTGAAAGAATTGCACAACACAATTTGCTATTCAGTGGTTTATCTTAAATGAAATTGTTCCTGTGTACAAAAAACCTGCACAGTTTAAAATTTTTAGCTCCACAAGAGGTTTTCGATTGACAACAATTCAGCAGATCACTGGAATTACAAAACAATAAAAGATGAAACTTTTGTTGAAGCATTAACTTAATGATACAGGATAGAAATTGTTTAAATGAAGAGTGTAATAGGAAAAAGCTTTTCAAGCCTGTTGAGATTGAGAGATTAAAAGAGATTATAAAAAGATTGAGACTTCAGTAATCTAGATCACCTGTCTGAAAATCATCAAAAAGTGAAGTTTTCAGACATTGTTCTATGTGCAGCAAATGAGCTTGTACAGAAGCAAAATATTTTTGCCTTGCATTATTAAATTGCATTATGGTAGCTTTTTTCTTTTAAATCTTAAGTAGAATGCATAGGAAAAGACTTTTCAACATTTTCAGGTTTTATTTGTGAGTAAGTTGCTAGTTCCAAGATTCAAAAGCCAATGTAAGGATTCTAGCAGTGTATTTTGGTATGTGTTGATACTTTGCTGTTTGCATACACTCTGTCACTGTGCTTTGCTCTGTTTTGATAGCTTGTAGTAGACTTCTCTCTATCTTCAGGAGCTGCAGCTACTGTGTATTACGTTATTGTGCACTGAAAGTCACGATCCTGAAATAATCAGCTGGAGTGTAACTATTGATAACCTCAACATGCGAAGGAGAAATGTTGTGACACACCCCTCCTTTTTACTGGCTTGGCGGTAGCCTGAGTAGGGAGAAGGTCTCTTAAACAACGGGACATATCTGCCTCTCAGGTGCTGCTGGCTTGTTTGGGCTCTGAGGGCTCAGGGAGAAGCAGTGTGGTTGTTCAGGCGCTGCCCTGGCTGCCAGCTCCCAGTGTTTGCTCAGTCTGCTTTGTCAAGCACACTCAATCTGATAAGTGAATCCCAGGTCTGAGTGTAGTCTGTGGGTGTGCGTGGGATGGGTGATGAAATCCACCCACTCCAGAACTCAGCCTCCATGAACTCCAGAGGTCTGCTGCCTCCAGTTTTTTCTTTTTAGGGGAAAATAGGTGCTCAGAGCTGGGTGTCTCTGCCTGCGCATGGCGGGTGACCCAGTGTCTCCTGTTCGCAGGCTGGCCCAGGCTGGCCCTTGCATGGCACCAGTCTGTGGGCAGCTCTCAGCTCTTCAGCACAGCCTTCGTGTGCCCCCATCACCTGAAACATGGGTTGTGTCGGAGTTTGAGATAAGTTGGGCACCTGCAGCAGAGGCAGTACTGCGTGCTAGTTACTGATCTTTGGGACTGAGGGAGTACAGATGGAATATTGAAATAAATTTCCCTGGTAAAGAATTAATTCCTAGCAATGTCATGAGCAGTTCATTGGCATGTGCTGAAAAATGAGCTCATGTTTCTGTGATACTTGCCTGGAGTTTCTCTTTCTTCCATAGCTTTTGAAAAGGGAGAACAGTGCCAAGAAATGCTGAAAAGCAGGCATGTGTGCTTACTGCTTGCCTGCACTTGGGCAGTATTTTCCGTCCTTGCTTGTCTTACAGCTGTGCATTTGAGAGGGAAGTCTTTTATACTAATAATAGCAAGAAGTTATGATAGAAGCTGTCGATGAAAAATCCCAGGCATGTGCTGCTTGCTCTCTGGAGAAGAGTTCCATGCTAGAAATGCGGATTTCTTTAAATTTTTTTTTTTGTACAAGATCACAGGGCTGCTCACCAGTTGTCTCATGTGTTGTGTGTATGTAAGGACATTCCTTGGATTCCTTTCTTGGCAATTTTCTCGTGAAATACCCAATGTTTGAAATCAGAAACAGATTTTCTCTGTCTTTAAATGTGTTTTCCAAGTTGAACTAGACAAGAAAAAATTTGTACAAGTCACTTTCTTTTTTCTTTCTGTTTAAAGTTTTACTTTTTTGTGTATATAACACCAGGCCAAAATGAGGAAGGGACTTAAAATAATCTAAATGAAGGAATCTGTCAAAGTGAAGATTCCTGGCAGAATCAAATGAGTTTAGTTTAAGCCTAGATGGATCTTGTGACATTTCTTCCTCTGTATTAATTTCAGTCTTTTTATTTCTGTTTCAGTTCTGCATAATCACAATGGGACCCATTCTTTTTGTAGTTGTTTTTTATATCATATGCATTATTTTATTAGGGTGAGTAACTTTGAGGACACTATCTGCAGTTCTTTGACGCATAAAAGCAGTTTGAACAAACACAGAATTAGTAAAGATTGACATTTAAGTATCAAGCATATGACTATAAGTTAAAAAAACCCTACTTCTTAGTTCTCAGTTACACCTGTGTGAACCTTGGACATGCCAGGAGAGCTCTGTCAGCACCGCCACCAAGAGGCTCTGTCAGACACGTGTTCTCATGCAGTGGGGAAAAAAAGTCAGTTTCCATTTAGCTGCTAGTGAGATCTTACTGTTTAAGACTGCATAAAGTTTGAAGGTTTTGTTCATTAAATGACAGTTTTATTAATTCACACTGAAGGAAGGAGAGGAGTGGAGGTGGGGAAGGATATGTCCATGGCTGAGTGTGGATAACAGTGTCTGGTACAGACCAGACTCTGTCAGGTGGCTGTGAATGGGAATGGCTTCTGTGCCTGGAAGTATGGAATGAAATTGAACATAACAGAAGGAAGATTATAGATCTGGGTAATAACATTCTTGCTGAAGTTAGTCCATGCTCAGAAATACTAAATATATACTTCTGCTTTTAAGTATCATTCAAGTCCTTCATGTATGGCTACAGTCCTATTGTCTAATGTACTTGAACACCAACAAAACACTGTTTCTGCTTGGATTCATTTACAATCTAAGTACATTGGAAGAGGGCAGCACATATAAAAACAAAGTGAATTTTCAGAGGTAGTGGAATACTTGGGTGGCAGAGCTGCAGCCGTGCATGTGGTGCCTACCCTGCTTGTTTCTTGGCTCTGTTTGTAGCAGAGTGGGCAGATGGAAACCCCAGGGAGTACTTGTGCCATGCTGACCCGCTGGGGGAGACTGGAGTACCCCAGCTCTTGTTTCTGGAATTCATAGGTTGCCTGTAAATACATTTAATCACCACAATGTGAAAACATGTTGTTCCACTCCTTGGAGCTGTTTCATTTGACTGCCTCTGTGGAGACCACCAAATGGCACGGGTACAGAACCTGTGGAATGAATGCCTATTGTTTGCTGTGGTTTTGCTTTGCTTTTTTTGGTCATAGAACAGGGTGTGGGTGCCTATTTTTTCCGTTAAATTTTTAAGAAGGTCAGTGGCAGTGGGTGAAGCAGGGTGAACGTAGTCAGCCATTAGATAAAAATCTCTTCCGGCAGGTACACCAGCCTTTCCCTGGGCACGTGGGCTTTCACCATGAAGTGGTCGGGTGACAAGGCAAGCCAGATAGATTCAGCTGTGAAATCAGTTAGTATTAAAGCTGTCCATCAGTAAATCTTTAGGTGATGATTGGAAATGTGGAGGTCAGGGCCTGGCCCTCAGTACTTGAATTCAGCTTGTGCTTTTCAAACACTGCGCAGTATAAACACACACTGACAAAAATACTTGGTGTTTTGTAGTCTGTTCGTTGACTCAGGTGGTATTCTTTAAGACTATGAAAATTGACTCCTCTGCTGTCACAACTGTAATTAAGACACAGCTTTTCCTTCATGTGTACATTTAACGCACAAGCTGCCTTTCTGCTGCACATCTGGGTCTTTATTGCAGGCTGCAATAGGAGCCATTTGCACAATTCACACAGCACTGCAATCCTGAGGAGGGCCTGTTGGTGAGTGAATCATAGGTAGAAAGATCATCTGCTGTTTTCCTTGACCTGCTAATGTTTGCTTTTAAGCAATGTCTGTTAACCCCCTCCATTGTCTGGAGGGCTGCAGTACAATGAAGTTGGCCATTGCTGTGCAAAGCAGTAGTACAGGGCAGTGAATTTCTGTCAAATTGCAGCAAGAAGCCAGCACTTAATTTTAAGCAGTAAAATGTGTGCAGGCTAGAGAACATTAAAATAGATGTAAAAGTAGCATGCACAGCTGATTAGATCCATAAGCACTGAAAGAATTTCATGTTGAAGTGGTCTTTGAGACAGCATACACACATATTCAAAATCTGTTAATATCTTCATGCATTTTTAAGTGCTTTAAGCGTAGTAATGATTGCCCGTTGTATAAATATTGTGTTACCAGATTTGTATTCTCTATGCTTGTCTCTCCTCTACGTTGGTTTTCTCCCCTAACCCCATCCCCCCCCAACAGCATTTTTGCAGAAGGCTGCTGTTACTTCCAGGCAAATGCCATAAACCTTTGTCAAATGGGAGACCTGCTCCCTGTGAAAGCACTTTACCTGGTATTAAGAAATGGAAATCTTGTTAATGCTTTTATTCAGAGTCCTGTCACAGATGTGATCTTGCGTGTGGTTAATGGCTGGCAAAACAGTCTATAATTACCTCAGGCATCTCTTTCTAATACTATCCCAGTCATCCAGAGCATCCCACTTTTTTCTAGCTATATTTAAAAAAAATTCAGAAAATGCTTTTGGCATTTGACGCTCTTGTATAACTTATCTGGACTTTCAGACCTTAAAATATTTTAAACTTAATTGCTGGTCATATGCAGAGGGATTTCAAAAGCATAGGTTATTTAGTCTAGCCTGTAGCTTGGGAGGTAAATACCACAAGGAGGGAGGAAACCTGTTGAAGTCCAAGGAGAGTATTGGCACAAGATAAATGGTTATGACTGTGTTCTGAATTAATTGAAGTCAGACATTAAAAGGTTCCAAACCATCTGAGGAGGGAAGTTGTGAAACAGACATCCAAACAGGATAATGTGGACAAAGAATGTTTTTAAGATGGTTCTTGATAATGCTGTGGAGAGTTTTTAGTCAGAGTTTCTGGAGCTGGTAAGGGAAGTTTGTGACAGAGGGCTACGTGGAAACTTTGGGACAGGATTGCATTTGCACTTTGCATACGTTGTAATCATCCCATGTTTAAGTGCTTCTCTTGGTCCCCCTGTGAAGACCAGGAAGAATTATCCCTTTAAATATGTAGTTGCAGCTTCTGAAGTTTCTCTTTGTTCTGCTTCACTGGAGGCTGGCTACAGGAAAAGGCTGGATGAGGAGCAGGGTGTGCTGCAGGTTCTCACGGCATCAAGCCATCTCACAGATGTGCCCTGCTCACCCCGTTCTTTCCTTTAGACTCAGCAGCAGGTATTGCTGAGGTGGAAATTTCCCCAAAAACTCAGCCTGGCCCAGTTTGCTGGACTTTTCCTGTTCTTTTTTAGTGCCAGGTGTGCTGCACTCTCCTTAGAAGTTTTATCTTACAGATTGCCTGCTTGCAAAGTCTCCAGACCTTGCTGACACCTTTCAGTTTTCTCTTGCTCTTCTCCTGTGACGCGCTGTTTTTACACATGTAGTGAGATACTGCTGTGTCTCACTTCAGGCTGCTTGTTACAAGGCCTGCGAAACCTTTGAATCCAGAGCCGTGTTGAAAATCTGCTCTTTGCAGCATAGCATCCTGGCCCCTTTCTGATTTTTAATCCATCTCCGCTTTAATTTAAACCTTCTGACACAGACATACAAGCCAGGAATTTTAGCCACATCCCATAGGTAATGCAAGGACTAACACTTGTGCTGCTTAAGCAGAGGCATCTCCAGCATCAGCAGATCCTGCTTTTCAGGAGAGTAATGTGCTTTCTGTCTGCATCTCTGCATCTCAGCCACGAAGTCTTGGATTATTTTGTGTGTGTTTTAGCCTTAAGAGAATTGCTGCATCTTTAACATGCTTATGTGGGATAAAGAAGCATGATGCTTAAGTAATGAGGAAAATCCAGCTTTTTCCTCCCTTCATTACTAGGGCAACAAGTTGCCAACTCTTGCCTGAAGGCTTAATTTGCAGGGAAGCTTGTGTTAAAATAGGATAAAATCTTTCCACCATCTGAATGCCCAAGTGGACCCTTCTTCAGTCATTCAGGTTTGCTTTTTGTTATCCTAGTTTCATTACCTCAGATGAATCCGAGATCACAAGGAGGTTTTTGTTGTTGCTAGCAACCAGAAGCCATCATTTGTGCAGCACCCTCTGGAGAGATGCCCTTCCTTATGAATACTAGGCTGGAAAACAGAAGATGGTGGGAACACAGAGTCTTTCTTGAGGAAGAAGGATGCAAGGGTCAGTGTTAACTTTACTCCTTACATTTTCTCCTTTACTTGCTGGAGTAAATGTGGCTGACAGATTAGGAGAACAGAAGAAAATGCAAAGCTGTGTTTCCTGCCTAATGGATATTTGGAAGACAGTTTTTGATTCTTTTCAAAGCCTTTTTTTCCTCAGTCTTCAGTGTGTGTTGTCATGAGCCAGTTCATGCTCTGGAGCAGTGTTGCTGGTGAGGGCAGCAGGGTATTGCTATGGTGAGAGATATCCCACTCTGTCAGGTCATGCAGCTTGTAGCTCCACTCTAAAGATCTTGAAGGGTTTCTCATGTTGTTCTCCCATGCAGAGGTTGCTCTCATCTTATTGCTTCTTGTCTTAAAGGATCATTTTCAAGTCAGTTAAAAATAATTTTACCTTTCTGCTAAAATTTTGAAACCTGTTCTTGAATTATCATGCTAATTTGTGTGGCTTTACTCTCATTTTTGAAAAAAGTCTAATGCAAGATACATATAAAGGCTGAGTGGTTTTTTTTTTAAGAACAAAAAAGTTTATCTGCTCAACTTCAAATTTATCTTGATTCAGTGGCCTATAGTCTGTCAAAATACGGAATTTTAAGAATACATAATTCTGGAATTACCTGAAGCATAGACTTGAAGAATTATATAAAATTTTAATGTCTTAGTTTGTGGCTTTGATATGGACCTTGTCATAACCAAGGCATTTTGCATTGCTCAGTCAGAATTGTTGCAGAGAAGATCCTTCTCTAACAGAAAGTTGGCATATAGGGAGGATAATCAGAAAGAAGTCTTATTTTCAAGAATATTCCTTGGAAATTCTGGATTAATTTAATTTCTTTTTTTTTCCCAGTAAACAGACTGAAAATGAAACCTATGGACAAGTGGGCCTATTAATTTATGGTCTTGTATACAGATGGCTGCTCTTTCCAGTTCATTTTGTGAAGCTCAACCATTTGACTTTTTTTAACAGAGCAGCAACTCCAGATACAAGAAAGAACAACCCTGGTGGGCTGCGTAGCAGCTGTAGCACCTGCATTCAATCATTTTGTTGGAAAATCAGTTGCTGTAAGAACAGTTGACTGTTGACTTGGTAACTTCATGTTCTGCCTGAGAAAGCAGTCTAGAAAGTTTGTTGTTAAAGACACAAAAATGACAAGTCAATATGAATTTTCTGTAAAAAACCGTCAAGACTGTGTAATTGATAGTAAAAAGTTCACACATCATACAGATCTATTATTGACTGGGACTTGACAGGAATGCTCTTCCTAGGGTGCGACTTAATTTTGGATTGAAATACTGCTAATTTATACTGCTCCTCATTAGCTTAATCTTTTCTTTGGCAAAGAGTGCGTATTTTTGTCATTATTCTTTCTAATGGAATTTGATGCATTCCTCTAGCCTGATCTGTAAACCCAAGAGTTTACTTACTCTTTTTAGAAAGCCTTTATGTGACCTGTTGGAAAGTAAGTGGGCTGTATTTAGTCATAGTTCGTAAGAAGCTAGGGCTAACTGGCTTATCTTGCATAGATATGATTTTCAAGTAAATGTGACACTTCAGATTAAAAATTTACTACTGAACCATTCCAGGTTAATGGGATTATATTTGATACAAAGTTTTGGTTTAGTTCTTTTAATGTAATTAATTATCTTTGCTGAGTTATGAACATTCCTTAGGCTGCTGACAGAAGCATGTGACAAGGTTACTTTTTTCATTTGTTGTGCTTTTAAAAATTATAAAACTACTTTATTTACAGCATATGCAATGATTAGGAGAAGCTATGTCTACATTTGCAAGTTACCATGACAGGAGGGGGATCTGTAGCATGCAGTAGGTGTGATATCCTTGTGCCTGCAATGGAAACCAGTGGCATGAGATGTGGAAGAGCATCTCTGAGTGTAACCACCGTGTGGCTGAAGTGTGCATCAATATGCAGGAAAACTCCTTCAGGCTGAAAATTGAAAAATATGACTATTGAAAAATATGACTATTTAAGTCCTTACTTTTAGGCAATTAGGTTTGCCATTCTTGCTCCTTCATTGATGTTTTAATATTGTTGCATTCTGATGTAGTGTGCCTGATGTATTAGCTGCTGCTTTGTTGTCTGAAAAACAGTGAATGAATGCTCTGCCCAGCAGAGCTGAATGATTGGCTCTTCAGTGTTGAATGTTGTGCCCTACAGAGTGGAAAATCCTGTCCTTGTGGGGCTGAGTATTACCTACCAGTTTCTATTTAAAATGGATGAGCAAAAGATCGGCTCATCTTTTGACATCCTGAGATTATTTTTTTACTATATACTGAAGCACAACTCTATTAATAAAACTGACTTTCACTTTATTTCCTTGCCTAGATTCATAGAATCATTTAGGTTGGAAAGGACCACTAAAATAATTTAGCCCAATGTTAACCCAGCACTGCCAAGTCCGTCACTGCCCATCACTGAACCATGTCCCCAAATGCCACATTTACATGTCTTTTGAATACTTTCAGTGATGAGGACTCAACCACTTCCCTGGACAGCATGTTTCAATGCTTCACAACCCTTTCAGTGAGAATTTTTCCTAATATCCAATCTAAACCTCCCCTGGTGCCACTTGAGGCCATTTCCTCTTGTCCTATCACTTGTTACCTGGGAGAAGAGGCTGACCCCCACCTGGCTACACCTTCCTTTCAGGCAGTTGTAGAGATTGGTAAGTTGTCCCCTGAGCCTCCTTTTCTCCAGCCTAAGCACCCCAACTCCATCGGCTGATCCTTATGACTTGTGCTCCAGACCCTTCACCAGCTTTATTGTCCTTCTCTGGACTTGCTCCAAGCACCTCAATGTCTTTACTGTGTTGAGAACTCGAGGTGTGACCTCATCAGTGCTGAGTACAGGGGGACAATCACTGCCCTGGTCCTGCGGCCACACTATTCCTGATACAGGCTAGGATGCCATGGGCTGCCTTGGCCACCTGAGCATGTGATAGATCATGTTCAGGCACTGTTGAGCAGCACTCTCAGGTCCTTCTTTGCCAGGTGGCTTTCCAGCTACTCTTCCCTCTGCCTTTAGTGCTGACTGGGGCTGTTGTGACCCAGTGATAAGACCTGCCACTTTCCCTTGTTGAACTTCACAGTTGTCCTCATACCACCTATACAGCCTGTCCAGATCCCTCTGCAGGGCCTTCTTGCCCTCCAGCAGATCAACAGTCCTTGCCTTTGGCATCTGCAAACTGACTGAGCATGCTCTTGATCTCCCTTATCATTGATAAAAGATATTAAACAGGACTGGCCCCACCACTGTTCCCTGTGGAGCAGCACTAGCAACCAACTCCCAGGTGGATTTAACTCCATTCACCACCACTCTCTGGGCCCAGCCATCCAGCCAGGTTTCTACCCAGCAAACTCTGTACACAGCCAAGTCATGGGCTGCCCATTTCTCCAGGAGAAGGCTGTGGGAAATTCTCGAAGGCTTTACTGAAGTCTGAGCAGACAACACCCACCGTCTTTCCCTCATCTTACACAGAGCTCAAAAGCAGTTCTTTATGGGGTACTTACTGAAACACTGACCGTGTAAAACCAAAATGTCTTAGAAGTACTCACTAAAAATAATGAATTCTCTCAATACAGATTTGCATTCTTTTTACCATTTTGTTGTTTTAATCCTGAAAGCCTTCCTGACTGTCCATGGGGCACCTGGCCAAAACAGGCCTTCCTGGGAGCATGCGTGTCCAGGAGATGGCACTGCGTTTTTGACAGCAGTGATGGTGTACATGAACAGAAGGCAGTGTTGTCAGACCACTTCCTCCAGAAGGAGGAGGGCGAGGAGGCTGCCGCCTTCTGACTGAAGGCTGCTTTCTAACAGTGGCTTTTATCACGTAGTGTAGGTTGCTTTGGCTTTTGTATTGAAAACCCCACTGTGTGTGAACTTCTCCAGTGAGCTGTGCGGGTGGCAGAGAGGTCGCTGCTGCTCTCTATCAGGAAGGTGCTTCCCTCTTTGGGCTTTTAAATCCATTAAAAAAGAATTGTGAGAGATAATAGGAGTGGGGAGATGACTTCTTTCTCTTCCTGTTACCATGGTAATAAGTTTAATGAGCAGACCTGAACTGGGTAATCCTACCCAACCCTGTCTGAATTGCCGTTTAATATGAACTGTAAAGTAAGCTGGTAGAATGTGACTCCTTTGCTCACAGAGCGTGTGGGTGTAGCAGTAGTGTCAAGACTGCCATCCTTTGTGGCCCCAGACTGGAAACCGCCTTCTCTCCCAGCTTCTGGCAGCATCATCTATTGCTCTGCATTTTCAAACGGATCAGAGATGTGTGGGACCCAACTGTTAGAGTAAGGCAGCACGAATAGCTGTTGTAACTATCAATAGTAATATCTAATTGCTTCTGTTTCACTCACAGCCCTGTCTTCTGCCCCAAACATGTATCACCCCCTTCCCAAAGGTGGTCCGGGTCACAGAATGCACCGACCAAAGTACTTTATTTTTCTTTCTGTACGGCAGCAGAGCTAAACGAGAAGGGCATAGGAAGGCTTTTCTGAGTTACCTGCTGCTTATCTGGCTGGCTTTAATTGCTTTCTTGTTTAAATATTGCAAAGCAGTGATCAAGAGTTAATATCAAACATACAATATTGCTTGTTGCTCTTAAGAAGGCTTTCTAATTGAAAGTAGAGATGAATAATTAGAACACAGAAGTGTATTTTAAAATATTATAGGACTGCCAGTAATGGAACACAAAGTATGTTTTTCTTGTCTAGTGTCTTATGTACTGTATATAAAAATTCTCATTGAATTAAAAAGAATTGCAGAGGGCTATTATATAAAAGCAAAGGAAAAATTAAATTAAGCTGTGAAAGAGAGGGTACTTGGTATGTTCAGAGTTGGTGTGGCAGAGGAAATACAGGCACATAGATCCCTTGTGATCCTCGTACATTTTGTTTGGTTTTATTGTTGTTGGTTTTTGTTGTGTTTTACGGGTGCCTGCTATAACCTATGGTTTGCAGATTCAGTGTCCTTGCAGAGGGCTGAGGTTGCCTAAGGATGACACCTTGAATCTGGAAGTGACTATTTGGGTACCAGGAACTGAGCTAGCCAAAAGCCCCGTCATTCAGGGATTTGCCTCCATTTGTTAGGTACACAGTTGCCAGTGACACTTGCTGTAGCTTTTTACAAGGGATATTTGCTTGTTAGGACTGCTCTTACCTGCTGTGCCAGTCAAGCTCTTTAAGCTGCACATGCCTTATTACTTACATCCATTAAAAAAATAAAAAAAGATCTAAAAGCTCATAGATGCAGCATGATCACAAGCATATGGTAAAAATACATCCAACAAAGTAGTAGGGGATAGAGCTAGCTAATGCTGGAGAGTGTGAATATGGCCAAATGGAGAGATCGTTTTTGGAACATCACCAAGCTTTGTGTGCATCTCTGCCACCCTGGGTCCCTTTCATCTCCCTTGCACCCTGATGTCTGCCAGTACTGTACAGGCTCCTCAAATGCTGGACTCGCTTTAAACACTGTAAAGCTGATACCTCCTGCTTGCTTCCTGTTTGAGAGATTCGTGTTCAGTTAAAAAGCAAACTTAGAGTACCTCAAGGTGGAGTTTTTTTCTCTTTGTTTTGAAATTCTTTAGCTTTTGTCTGCTGCATTTGTGTTCAAAGAACATGAGTTAAGACTCCACACACACTATATATACAGGAAAGAGGAAAGATACGTGCACGAGTCAGGAGAGCAGGACATCCTATGTCCAGTCTGGTCATTTCCAGTTCCAAAAGATACTGGGTGCTCCACCATGACGGACATGTCCTGATTTTTGCTGTGTCTTGAGTTGTCCATCTTTAAAAGGAGGATACTTCTCTCTGAGAGTATTATTTTAAGGCTTAGTTAATGCTATATGGTCTGATGAAATACGTTTAATATATAATTTTTTTTTTTACCTGTTTGTTTTAAAAATACCAATTTAAGTACAATTTAAAAGCTCCAGCTGCTCATCCAAAAAGCCCAGAACACATCAATATATCACTGCTAAAAATAGAATCAGTGCCTAATTAGGGCAAGTTTATCCCTGTGGATTTCTATGAGCTGTCTTTAATTTCCAGTTTGGCTGCTGGGCCTGCACCAGGAATTACTTCATTTGATGGTTTTGTTGTGCAAGGTGTCCATAAAAGTGCTGTTATTTCACTACATGGTGCATATTACATACAATTTGTAGATCCTCTGGATAGAAGGTAAAGACTAATGATATAATTCCGTATGTAGCATATTTGTAAAGACTATCTTAATGCCAGAGTAGGGCTGACATGACAATCCTTTGTGATTCCATATCCCCCAATAGATGTATCCTATATATTTTTCAAACTCCTATGTGTAACATTCATCAGTATCATTGCTGTTCTCAGAGCTCCGGATCATATACGCTTGTCTAATAAAAGGGATAATGTTTTCTTCGGTTGTTTTTTCTTTGTAATTTTGTTTCTTGTAATCCCTGAGTTAGTCACAGTTTTGTGAGTCTGTCAAACTATTAATGATCTTTTTTGTTTAGACCAAACATTCTTTCCAATATAAGGAAATCAGTGTTTTCTGTAATTATTCCTGATGATTCAAGCTCTCTCTAATAGAGCCTGAGTGTAAGGAGTTGGTTTAGCAAAAATGAAATATGCTGATAAAGATGAATATGCATGTTTAACAGCCTGCTCAGAGCATTCATATGTGCATTACTAATAGCTCCATTTTTAAAAAGCATGAAAAAGAATAATAAAGGAAATAAAATGTTAGTTTTGGGAAATCTTTATGTAAAAGATATAGCTCAAGGCTGAGAAGAATGAACAGCCTCACTTTTGTATATTTGGGAAAAAAAGCATCAAACTACAGCTGCAGTAGAATAAGTGAAGTTTAATCAAAAGTTTTGTGATAAAATTTAGACTTGATCAAACTTAGGGAGGTTCTTGCTCCATACAGACATGGCATAAAATAATAGAGGTTTTTTATAGGATTTTTGGGGGTAGATGAAGAGGCAATGTACACAGTGTTGTTCTCACATGAGAATGGTGCATCTTGGCAACTCTTTATGGTTTTACATTTGCTAATAGCTGAGACCATAACCATCACCCAGTCGTTTATCATTTAGGTTACCAAGGTCTTCCAGGCTTCAGGGAAGAACAGATTTATTCTTCAAGTAAAAAACTTGTGGGGACATTAATGCCTACCATATGGTAAATATACTTGTTAAACTGGATTTCAGCCATGATCCCATTATTGTGCATCAGCCTTGCTTCGTGAGCATGCATTGGAAACATGGATAATTGAGTATGTCTGTAGTCTAGAGAAGTGCATGGTAAATGTCATGGGGACTCCAGGGCAATATGTTATCCTGTGTCATTTTGATAAGTGTTTGGGAGCATGAGAGTCTGCTGAACACTGAATTTTGTTGGTGTCCCCGCTCTTCTTGCTTCTGTGTTTGTACTGCATGTTACCTAATAATACTGGCTTGGTGTGTAGATCAACACTGAACTTTTATGTCAAGTAACTTGATTGTGTAGGGACAGAAAGACTGCAAACATCAGCCAGTACCCTTTAGAAATGTAATTTGATAGCATGATTTTGAGTCATTAAAATAAAAAAAAAATCCATAACTGAAATTCTGATGTGATAAAAGATACTGTTCCTGTCTGCAGGAGCAACAAATGCCAAGTCCAAGTGCACGCTTTTATCAATAGCCTGGTATTGCTCTGAAGTTTTGTGCATCCTATCTATGGCAGTGACTCTTCCCAGGACTCTGATAATCACAGGGAATTGAAAGGGTGAGACAGCAGGCATGGTGGCTAGACAAGTGGGTTGACAGAGGTACTGTCCCATTAGGGAGGCATTAACAGGGCCTCCTTATGAACGTTCACTGACAGCACTCTTGGGGTTTCATTCCACTCAGGAGGACTGTCTAGACATTCATTTATTCTGGCAGACACAAGAATATCAGCATGGTTGATGAGTGAATTGAGCTCTGTTAATGTTAATCACAGTTTGTCTTTCTCATAGTCTGATGAGTAAATGTACTTGGCTTTGTAAATTTGTATTTGCCTCAAAGGCCTGTTTGCCAGTGTTCAGTGTTTGCCAGTGAGTTTCTACTATCTATACGGACAAGCCAATGGTACCAAAAGCTATTGCCCTTGCTCTTGGCACATTTTCCCCTTTCCACCCATATTTTTGCAGATACTTGAAATTGTTGTCAGAAAATGTAAAATTGCAGGCAGGGCTTGTTTCATCCCTATTTATTAAAGGTATCTGGCACAGTTCATTATAAGACCTGTTTCCATCTATTTGCAAGTTTGATGAGATTCCTTTACACTTTATCGTGAAAATTATTTGCTCAGATTGATGTGCAGAGTAAGAAGATGTTAAACAGAAAACCCAAACAAACAAAACCGCCTCACCAAACTAGCCAGTTTTTTGTAAACTTTCTATTCTTTGCCAGCAGTGTTGAGTCAGTGTTGCAGACAGTTTGTGCTGGATGGTGCTCTATGTTTTGTGTGTCTGGAGGCTGATGCCACGCTGGTGCAGTGCCTGTGGGCAGCTGGTGTGTACACCCTGCTCTCAGGCTGCGGCTGCCAGTGCAGGCGGCAGCCGCGCCGAGGCAGCAGGAGATGCGTGTGAGTGTCAGGGGGAAAGAGGAGATGTGCATCTGTGTGTTGTTTTTCTAAAACAGTGGGTTTGGTTTTTTTTTTTTTTCCTGACCAAAAGCTTATTGTAGCTGTAATACAAACAGCACGTGAAGCCTTTTTTAATATGTGTAAATACTTAGATTTTGCTGTTCTGCTCCTATATAGAGAGCAGCCACTTCCATGAACGACATGGGCTGCAACCAAAGGTTTTTTAAAGAACAGTTAAGGAAGCAGACTAAGAATTGTTCTTTGTTGTACTTTACTCAGGGTTTTGATATCTTCCCATTTTTAAAAACAAATGCTCACCCATGTTATCTTTCAAACAATGTAAAACTTTAAAAATTGCTGAAGACAGCAATTTATGCCGAATGCTCTCTTCATGTGACATTTTCCTTGCTCTCCCAATCTGACTGTGCTGTTACAGCCAATTCAAAAGCTTAGGAAGGGCAGGCTTCCTGAATCCCAGAGAAGAACAGTATGGGAGATTAGGGTTGACACTGCTAGCAGAATGTAAACTTGCATAGTAGTGCAGTATTTGGGAGAGGTGCCATGGACTAGTGACTTGTGGATGAGGCTAAAGAACTGAGAATACCTCGACTCTAATCCTGGCTTTTCCACTGTGTGGGCAGGTTACTAAATCCCTTTGAGACTATGTCTTCATCTTTAAATAAGAATAATAGCTACCCTCTAGAGGCATTGTGAGGATTTATGTATTTATGCAGTACTGCAGGCAAGCCGATCACTGCTTAATGCTTTGTGTTCCACATCAATGCAGTTGTAGTCTAACCTGTAGTCTGACCATCTTTTGGTGACAGTCATTATGGTTCTAACTTTGAAAGGGAGCTTCTTTAATAAAATCCAAATACTGAAATCGTGACACTGTGCTCTTTCGTTTTTTAGTCTGTATGTTTTTCCCGCTTCTGCATTCTAGAAGAAGGTATATGTTCTTCCTCTTGTCAGGTTCCTGCCCCGTTACGGTTCTGCAGCTGCCAGTGTCACAGCAATTATAGTAACTTAGCTTTAAATAAGCTTCTTGGATGCAGCCATCTGTGTGTGGCTGTAGTACCTGTTGTTCAGAGAGTGGTGAATAATCAGGGATAAGGCTTAAGAGAAGCCACAGGCTGGAGAGGAAGCAGAAAGGGAGTAGGCCGAGGTCTGTGGCAGGTGGCTGGGTTTCCCAGCTCTCCGCAGTCTCTGTTTTCCTGCTTGTGGCTGTGAGCTGCAGGCGGGAGGAGGGCAGGAACAGGGCAGCCAGTAGCTACGGTGAGCTGCTTAAGCCGGTGCTTGATTTTTTTTATTGTTTTCCTTCTTTTTTTAAGGACTTAGAGAACCCTATTCCAAACAGTTTCCAGGATATCCAAATAGCTTAGCTTGCCTAAGTACGAAGGAGGAGAAAATCTTTTCCTCCACAGCCTTTTGAATGCATCCACTCAAGGGTTATAAGCAGGCCACTCCCTTCTGCTCGGAACTAGCCATTGGGGACAGCAGGGACATCCTTGAGAGCAGCATCTCACAATGATCGCCTATGTGCACTGCCTGCCCGCCGACCCGATGGTCGGGTGCTTCGGCAGGAGCAAGTGGCAGCCCAGCTGCAGCGATGAGGAGGAGGAGGAACTCATCCCGCTGTATTCCAGCAAAATGGGCAACGCTCACACCAAGCTGCCTGGGCGCCTCAAGAAAAAGTTACTGAGCAAAGACGACAACTCCTTCTGGCCAAGTAAGATCAGTTCCTGTTCCTTAGCTGCTTTGGTCATTTAGTAATGTGTTGTCGTTACCGAGGAAATAAATAAATAAAACATAAACAAGGAAAATACTCTCATTTCTCTTTTAGAGGATGAAGGCATTTGGAACAATTTTCTTACAGTGTATTTCCCCTTCAGGACAGTGTATGTAAATATTGTATCTGATGGGGCTGCTAAGTTGATACAGGATGGTACTGTTTTGTGCATGTGGTATGTCTGTGTTTGAGAGGTCCTGAGCACTCGCTTTCAGTTCAATAATGCTCCTTTTCAGTAAAATGATTGTTTTAGATGAGTGGAGCTGTTGACGTAGCACTCTAATTGAAAGCCATAGGAACAATCAGTGGATGAAAAGGCCAGGAAAAATAAGAAAAAGGTCTAACAGACTCAAAAGGTGCTTAATGCAGTTGATGAGTACTTTTTTAAAAAAAAAAGTCTGCTTTTGAATAACCCTTGCTCTAAGGTTATTTTCCCTCTGAACTCGAGAAGAAAGAATTCCTGAATTGTGATGACTCTCCTTTTTTAATCTGAAGAGTTTCAAGTTTCACTGGCAAATACAGATGGGAAACAAGGAGAAAAGAGGACAGACAATGGTAATGTTCAGTTGTTTTGTTTTTAGCCTTACTGCCTGCCTCCCCTTCTTTTCTGACCACCTAAGCAAAGGCACCCAGCTGTTTGTGGAATGGTTGCTCTGAAAAGTCTATTTAAGGGTGATGGGGGAGAAATTTCACAAGACAAAGAAAGCTTTTCCTGCAAAAGCCAGCTGGCTGGCTATCTTGTGCCAGGTCTTTTTGAAAAAAAGGGGGGGAAAAAAAGGTACATGAGTATATTTACAACTGTATTGATTTTTCTTTTCCTCATTAGTCTCACGCTGACTATCTGACAATGGCTCGTTATTACCAGGAATTGAAAAATCCCCATCTTGCCACATGATGCTAACACTGGTTAGCAAAACCACCTGTATTTTGATTTGTGAATTACCATATTCTCCATTCATTACTAAGCAAGCTTCATTTGATGACCCCTCCTGTAGGAGGAGTGTGATTTACTACATGATTGCTTCAGGCCTTTTTCAAGAGGAAGTAGTTTTTTCATAATGCATGGAAAGAAAAATCCCCATCTTCTGCTGAATTTTTGTATTTTTGAGCACAGATCAATTCTGATTCATTCAGAGGGAAAATGAAAATTCTTCCTGTATGTAAAAGTGTATAGTCACTGTCAGACCTGGGGAAGCCCTGAAGAGGTCAGGGACTAGAAAGCAGCTACAGGGATGCTCTTAGGGAGGAGAATATGCCCCCCTCTTGCCCCAGACAGCCTACGGTGTGTGTATGTGTATTTTGGGATTTGTCTGTCTTGCTGGGTGACAGGTTATTTCATTCCTGCAAAGTTGTGACGTTGACTATCAGAGCTGGTGTTGCTCAGAGCATTGAGAGTAACCGCTCTGCTTGAATCTGCTTTTCCAGAGTGTGGAAATGGGATTGAGTAGCATGGGTAAAGTACTCAGAAATCCCTGCTCCCTCACTGCAGCCTGCCTCCTTTTTCTCTTTGTGCCCCTTCTCTCTAAAATCTTGAATTGAATTGAAATTATAAAACTTTTCAGAAGATAATTTAAAAATTGTGTGCATGTGTGTAACTTCATTGATTTATAGTACAGCATTTACATAAGCAATTGAATTCCTTGCCTGGTGATCTACCAAAGCTTTTTAATATAATTTTTGGTCCATAGCAATGAACTTTCACATGTTTCAGACGAAATTTATTGCTGCATCCCTTGTGTTGAGTTTCACTGATATCTGGTATGACCCCATAAATTTTATTTGTTCTTTTTGAATTCCAAATCACTGGGGTTTCAATGAAAATTTTTCAGTGAAACAGTGAATGAGAAAAGTCAGTCACACTGCTCTCTGCCCTGACTTTTCCCAGGAGAACCTCTAGTGCTTCAGTGGTGGTGTCCCACCACAGTACAAGTGTGTACATGTGGGACACCAGCTCTGCCTCACTGGCTCCTTTCTTACTTATTCCCGGTCCATAGAAACAAAAGAATAGCAGAGTAATTAAGCCATCAGTTAAAAGTGTTATGGGTGGGACAGGTACTATTTCTCTTTGACATAGGGAGACTCTGTCCCTTTAACTCTGTTAATGTTTATTTTAAGGAACAAAAGTGTTTAAGAGTGGAAGTGCTTTCTGGGACCAGGTCAAGTGATAACTGCAGAGCACAGCAGGGGATTATTGGCTGGGCTTTATCTCTGTTGATAAAGGCCTCCCTTTGGGGTCCTTATCCAGCATCATGAGAACTGTGCTTGGAGAGGTTTCACAGTGCTGATACACTCCACAGAAAATGCTCCCAGTAGTGTTAGGGTTGTTTGAAAACATAATACAGTCAAATTATTTGAACTGCCTCTTGGGCGGTGGGGGGGGCATCCTCACTGAGGGGATCTCAGTAGTTTGCAGCAGTAGTCCTGGTGCTCCTGCTACCAAATAATCAATAATCAAAATACTTGTGGTGTGATGTAGCAGCCATAAATAATCAGGTTACCATTTTAGGGTTTTTTAAGCTCTAGTAACTATTCCAATAAAACTGTTAAATTAATCATACTGTGAAGTGAAAGTTCTGCATTACCAGCTCAGCCTTGTTCCAGCATCTGTGGTGCTGTTCTTCTGCTGTTCTTTGCTGCCAGATTGAGTGCAAATAGACAATGTAGGATTAAAATCAGCCGGAGTGCAGCAGTACATCCTTTAACAGCCTGTCTGCCTGCCAGAAAAGCAATATTACAGTGGTGTAGGGGCTGTCACCATCACATGTTCATTCACGATTACAGACAGGCTTCAGTGCTGCTGAGTGTTTGGTAGCTGGTTTTCCTGCAGCAACGTTAAGCAGAGATACTCCACTAACTGGGTTTGGCAGAAATGTCAAGGGCTTGGTTTAGTTTGGTTTAAATGCCTCCTGAACTGAAACATGAGGCAGTGAGGCACTGTTGGCAGTGACTGCTGCTGTGGGAGGCTGTCACCTCCTCCTGGTTAGAGCATCACTTGCCTCTTGTAGTTCCCATTGCCACTTGATATTTTATCAAATTTGCAAAGTTTAAAGGTGTGGTATGCTCTTGCTGGCTTTTTGTGATGATAAAGTTTTGATAAAGATTTTGGGAGTTTTTTCTTTCTTTTACAGATGCAGGAGCAAGCCAGTGGCAATATATGATTACTTTTAATGTTTGTTAAACAGTAGCTTCAGTTACTGGGCTTTTTTTCTCAGTGTTTTGTTGCCTGCTAGCTCATGAAAGAATGCTTTCTTCTTTATTCATTACTGTCTCTCTAAGGACAACAGCTCTGTCTTGTCTGTAAAGCTGAGACCTGTATGTGTGATTTGTGTTTTGTGAAAAACATAAAATTTGAAATAATAACTAAAGTTATTTATAAATTAATACCATGTTGTGAACCAAGCTGGATATTATCCACTTTTTGCTATGGCTTTTTTCCGGGCTTCTCTTCCAATCGGTATGGGATTTAAATTTCCCAATTTAAGGATGTTATACTAAAAAAAAAAAAAAAAAAGCCAGCATCCTTGCAAACTGTGAAGATTCATTCTCTGCTTTCTCATTTAGCAGTGTGAAACAAAGGCTTTCCATCTCTGCCAATTCTGGGCTGTGCAGAGCACTGAGCAAGCCTTTGTGGCCTTTCGTGCCCTAAGTGACACACGGACTCAGTCTGTGTGGTGAATGGCTGGGACAGCCACTTACAGAGCCTCATGCAAGTGACTGGCCACCCTCATTCCCAGCTTTATCTGCTGCGTCCAGCTCATACCATAACTGCTGCTATATCGGATTGCATCAGGTAAAGCCAGGAACTGGTTTGTTTTGAAAAGAAAAAATAAATTGGATAGCATCTATATTGCATGTCTAAAAAATGGGGGAATTCCCCTCTCCCCTCCCCCTGCTTTTCTCTGTGTGTTCTTAATGTCTTGTCTTACAGCTGAACTTTCTCGGAGGTTTTGTTCATTTGGCTAAAACAAGCCATGGTAATGTTGCAAAGTAGGAGAACTTCTCAATTTGGACAAAACTACTTCAGGTCTTGGATAAACAACAGCTCTTCTGGCATGTGTTTCCATATGTTCCTTGCATTTCTTACTCAGTTTGCTGCACATTCTCTGCATGTTTTGTAGGAAACAGGCCTCCCTGCGCCTGTCCTTCTCTGGATGGGCCATGGAGGTCCAGCGCTTGGTCTCCTATGCCTTTTTATGCACCAAATGCAAGAGTGATGTGGGTGAAGGGAGGGATGAAGAAGAACTTGGAATATGATGGGTCAAATGATGTTAATGTTGGGCTGTCGTAAAACACTTACGTGAATCACTAACATGAGTATGAAGGTCTTGCTGAGTTTCCTTGCTGAAAGAAAACGCTTTGCTAGTCTGACTGCTCACTGAGGTGTGAACCTGAGCTTGCTGTTGCAAGGAGGTGCTGGTGGTGAACATTTCATACATTCCTCTCTGCCTGTGAGCCAAGAAACTGTGTGTGGTACTCAGGAGCACAAGGAAGAAGTGGTGAGGTTTTGGTATGGACCTCATTAACACCACTCAAGTGCATCTGGAGGAGCGTGAAAAAACAGAGTTCAGAGACATCTTTTGTGTAGTGTTTTTTTGCGACTGGGGCAAGGGAGCATCTGCTGCAATTAAGGCGGTAGAGCAATGTAAGTGCAAATCCACATGTGAAACAAGTAAGATTGGAAAGCCTGTGGCTGAGGGTGGTGGTTAATAGTACGCTGAATAAGGCCTTCAGTGCTTAATTTGATTAAACCTTCTGGGGTTTATGGATGCTGGGTGCAGTATGTTTGCAGATCTTACTGTGAGTTGCTTGTGAAGTCAAGAAATGGTTTTGAGCGCTGTAAGAAAATCAGACTCGGATTAAAGCAGAAACGTGGTGAGGAGAATGTGAAGTAAGGGAGGCCTCTGTCAACCTGGCTAATGGAGTCATACTGGCAATCAGAAACTGATTATGGCAACATTATCAAAATCCATTTTTACTTGCATCCCACCCTCCCCCAGGCCAGCACTTGGAGATGAAATGATAAAAGGTAACCAGGTTTCATAGCTGTAGTGTATTCTCTAGAGCTGGAGGAGTAGAGAAGCAAATTTTCTGATTAACAAGGCAGATATTAGTGTCATCCCTTCTGGAGCCCATTTTCCAGGACTCTGCAGGTTGGTGACTTCCACCCATCTCCTGAATTGGGTTATGTGCCTGTGTGTGCTGGGTTGTGGTGGTAGAGGGTTTCTGTGACACTTGGCACATGTGCAGTGCTCTCGCAGTTGAAATCTTCCTTTTCTTGTTGGCTGCTACTAAATATGAAAATCTTTGAAGGCTTCTTTCACACTACCTTATTTTTCTTGTGCCAACTGCTCCTCACAGTGTCCTTGCCCTTGTTTTTTTTTTTCTCTTCACACTGTTGGGAAGCTAGAAGCTTCAGTATATGACCCCTTGGAAAGGTATGTTGCTTTGCAAATACTTTAATTTATCAAGTATCGTGTTCAATGGTTTGTGTGATATGTGATGCCCCAATTTGAATGTAGCTAACCTCCGATACTGCTTTTTCAGAGGCCGTGATAGGTGGTAATGTGATGATTGAAACATCGTATTGCCATTTATGTGGTGGGCTTGATGACCTGTATGTAGTCAGAGGGAAAAATACGGGCTGTGCAGTGTACCAGTGGTGATGGGGATGTGGGCTTCTGCTGGGTGACCCTGCAGAGGCAAAGGGGTCTGGCTCCTGGATGGCAGCTCCTGTGGAGAGGCCTGGGGACCAGGCTGGCAGAGCACTGTTACCATCTGCGCCAGCACCTCTGCCCACTGGGGCATCAGGGTTGTGTAGATGTGCTGGTGCTTGGAGCTGGTGCTGTGGTCCCTGGTCCTCTGCTCTGCCATGGTGGAGGAGTCTTTTGCTCCTACTCTTAGCTCCCAAGGAGCTCAGGACTGTCCCTGAAACTGCTTTTCTTCCATATAGCTCCTGCCTAGGCCAAAATGACATCTTTTAAAGGAAAAGGCATTAGAAGTCTGATAGATCGCAACAGATTTTTAGGCTTCTGTTGTTTCCCTGCCCTAATCCAATGACACATCAATGACAAATGCCTGTGTTGCTGGATTTTCAAGGTTTTCAAACCTCTCCTTGGACACAGTTGTAGATCAGCTCTGCTTTTTTCACCCCTCCAGAGCCACTTGCTCCATCCTATGGGCTGTGATACTTAAAAGGTGCTCATTCTCTGAAATACATCACTTATCTCCTCCACTCTCAGATGGCTTGTGCAAACATCTCGGAGGTAAAGTAAACTTGCACTTTGCTGGCATTGGATCTGGTAGCATATAAATTTGGTTTATTCATACGTTGTAGTGTTAATAAAAAAAGACACGTTTAAAATAATCCCAAATGCCAATAGGCTTAGTGACATTTAAGCATGAGCGATGCTGTCAGTCCATCCACAAACAAAAGCGGTACATCTTAATTTGTCTAATTACGCTCTAACATGCAGGCCAGCTGCTGCTGTGAACAAAAGCAGTTGATCGCACCATTTTATTAATTGCATATTAATTGCCACATTCATGTTAACCATATGGGAGACAGTGGAGTAGAGTGAAGGCTACTTAATGATGGAAAAGAGAAAATGAACTGGCAGAGTGGTGTCTGCAGAGGACAAATCTTAGAATGATAGAGTGCCTGGAGCTTGTTGTTGCAATATGATTTTTACAATGAATCTCGGGTTTTTTCCCCCCACCTAAATTACTGTCTTTAAAAGTGAGAGGGATTTGAGTAGAAAGGATTGCATCTTGCATGGTGACTGCGTATTTGTGAAAATATTGCTGTGCAAGTTGGTATTGAATTTGTTTGGTAATTTGCAGAAGGCAGCCCTGCTGGCACGTGGCCATCTGCCTTTGTCTGCCTGCTGTGTCGATGGATGCACCTGCGCTGCCTGGAATCACTTCTCACAGGAGCAAGGCTGGAAGATCCAAGAGGAGTACAAAACTTGCTAGGTTTTAAATTTTATGCAATTTTGCTCCAAGTATGTAGTCTTTTTAGATAATAGTGGTAAGTCTTGAATAGAACTGGGCTTCTTAGAATGAAATACAAAAACCTTGAAATAGGCGGATTAACTGGTATAAAATACTTAGAGCAAAAAGCAAACAGTTGTGGCCTGGCCCACTGCATTTATATGGCATCAGATTACCTAGTAGGATATTTAATGATATTTAATGTATCTTCTTGAAAGTGAGACTTGAGAAAAATGCCCTCAAATTCTCTTTTCTTCCCCTTGCTTTTTGCTGTGTAGAGGCAGCAGCCAGTCTCAGCAGATGCGCAGCAGTTCTGTCGGGCAGCAGGTGCAGGCTGGAGTAGATGTGAAGTGATTTCTGTCGTGTCACCCCCAGACTGGACATTATCACGGTCTGTAGAACATCTCGTTCAGCAGGGCTGTGGGGTGGCTGTCTCCTGCCTCTGAGCAGCACTGTCCCGCAGGCGGGTATGCGCAGTAGGGACAAATTATATGATATGTGCAAAGGAAGCTTACTGGACTAAGACCTAAAAAAGCCCTCAGGGTCTACCTTGAGTTTATTTTCTCTGCCTTCTCCTTCATTTCTCTTTAGAAAGGAGAGCAAAGACCCATGTTGCAATTTTTAAGCCAAAGCTGCAGCAGGTTTGGTAAGAGGAAGGCCCAAGGGCAGCTCTTTGCTTTCTTAGAAAAGAAGTAATGAGTTAATGGCAGATCAAATGGAGATATGCCTACTGTGAAAGGAAATGCAGGACTAGACCTGGAATCTGGAGTGATTTAGAGAACTCAGTCTTGTCAATCGATTAAGTCTTTTTGCTTGGCTTTTCTAAAACAAGTATTTCAATGTTAAAGGCTTAGTCCCACCTCATTGCCAACAGATGGCATTTTGCTTGCATTTCCTATATCTCTCAGAAGACCTGGGATTGAGAGAGATTGGCTAGTTAAAAAGAAAGAGAGGGGGTCAGAGCATTTGTTTTAATTAACATATTGTTCCCAAAAACCTCCCTAAAAAACAATTTTCAAACTGTATTGGAAGGCACAAAAGGAGACACAAAAGAGTTGCACAGTTATGAAATTGCTACTAAGCAGTTGACAGGTAGATTGGATCTGATCTATTCTAAGACTATGCAGTGCAAACCAAACAATAATGGTGACATTCTTATGCCTAAGCAGAACTTGGTGCAGAGGGGCTGTTTTCTTGTGGGTTTTTTTAAATAAGAAAAATGCTTTAGGTGGCTCATTGCAATTTCGTCTCAATTGGTGCTGTAATACATGGCAGTGTGGAGTCTGGATTA
Organism: Oreocharis arfaki; assembly: GCA_013398015.1. Classification (NCBI taxonomy): domain Eukaryota; kingdom Metazoa; phylum Chordata; class Aves; order Passeriformes; family Paramythiidae; genus Oreocharis; species Oreocharis arfaki. Next base: position 2,110,092 of record VZRR01009625.1, on the reverse strand, counting down.
TAGGGATAAAGCATGATTGGAAAGGCACAGCTTGAATTTTGGATTGCAAGCAGTGCTTGCCATTACAGCAGTTACAGAAACAGCACCTGGTTTGTGAGCTGACCAGTTTTGACTTGGAGTCATTGGAAGGGAATAAATGTGGAAACCCCACGATGTCACCTCTCCAGTCACAGCATAAGGGTACTTAATCAGCCTCCTCGTGTCTTCTCTACTTGGGCAGGCAGGCTGGGGACTGACTATTACTAATGTAAAGGCCTAATTCCCCCAAAGTACTGCTTGTGGCTGTCAGACTGCAGCTCCTGGCATTTGCTTGAAAACTCTATCTCAGCATACTGGGGACTGACTAGATTACCAATGAGGGCTGATCCCACCGGCTGAGTGTGAACTGGTGTCACTGGAGAAGATACAAAAAACTTGTAAATGTTGTGGTTGACAGATAAATTATCTGACTGTGATGCCTTTTCTATGGCAATGCTCAGCTAGCCACTCTGTGCAGGGTCAGCGGCCGTGTGCTGCTCATCCCAAAGGTCTCATTCCCTGTCTGATTTCTGATTTGAGCCACAATGTCTATGGGGCAACTTTTTCTCCTCTGGTTTAGTGCTGTCATTTGTTTGTTGTCCTTTAGGTGGTTTGACAAGGAATTTAAGAACAGTGACGTTTCCCACACAAGGGCTGCAGAGCATACTTGTCACTGCCCAAAGGCACTAACAGAAGTTTATAAAACCATTTCTGTGCGGTTTCGTGATGTGTTCCAGGAAGGGCTAATTAAACTTGGGGCTGGGTAGCATTCTCTAAAGCAGGTTTGGCACGCTGCTTAACTGAATGATCCCTCATAGTTGTTCTCAGCATCTTTTAACCAAACCTGGCCCTCCTTTTGTTTGTCAGATGTTTGCCACAAACACAAGGCTATGGCTAGACCAGGAACAGTGAGCTGCTGTTTGGGGGGAGCAAGCAGGTCCCCAAGCAGATGCTGATGGCGGTGTTAGGGTAAATAATTAATAACATCAAAGAAAAAGACACTCCTTTATGTCCAGTAGCTGAAGGAGAGCACAATTTTTTTCCTGGGTGTGATGCTAACCTTTTCCTGAAAGGTTTAATTAATCCTAAGAGGAGCAAGATTCTAATTGCCCTGGCTTAAGAAGGAGTATTTTCAAAGCCTTATAAGAATACAGTGTTTTACTATATTTGTTCCTGGAGCAGGAACAACTGTGTTCTGTACAGAATATTAGATGTTGTGGGATGTGTCAGGTACTTTTAGTGGCTGTAGTTTCAAGTATGTTTTTTAAACCGTCTGTGGTTGAAAAACGAAGATGTAAATTGAGTTTTGGTGTCCATTAGCTTAGACAATTCCTTGCATGATGGCAAAGCAGGGATCCTGTTAGGTGGCGCTTGTGTCTAACTCAGGTGAACTGGGATTGAAGTTTTTTAATGCTGCATCAAAGCATCCTAAATGGGTGCCAAAGTCAAGACTACTTGTGTCATTATCCATCAGGATGGGAAAAAGGAAGAGCCTTTTCATGCATACTGTATACCAGTTTTGGGAAAATACTGCTGTGGTTTTATTGACTGGTTTTCCTGAAGGTGTAAACTTACTCACATTGACCATGATCTCCTATCTCCTTCATGTTTAAATGGAATCTTCTGCTCCAGGGGTCAGCCTTGCCCTGGAGCTGGTGTAAAATTTCACAGCTGATTCTTCCAGACTTCTAATATTAGGCTCCTTCTCTTTTCTCACTAAGTAATAATGAAAAATGCTCTCCCATTTCAATTCTGTAACAGCACATATATCAGTAATTAACAGTCTTGTGGACAAATCTGTACCCCAGAGTTCAATTTGGATTGTTGTGGCCAATGTAAAAATGCAGCTGCTGGGATACACAGTAGTTTTATCAATTATCTTGAAGTGGCGGGGTTGTTTGCTTAGTAGTAGTAAATTACTGATATTTCTTCACTGTATTCTTACTGTTGTCTTAACATCTCCTGGGAAGTTTCAGGAATGAAACTTACTCAGCTTATTTTCTGAGTGGGAAAACCCATGGTACTTCTGCACAGAAATTTATTTTTAGACTCTGCATAGTTGTCTCTGTATTAATTTGTGTGGTATCTCCAGTTAAGTGTTGGAAATCTGATTTGCAGTATCAATTCCTTTTATTCCACTAATTTCCTATTAGTGGGATGATATATTCAGAAGCTCTTCCACAAATAAATTGGAAGTTTTAATTTAAGTGGTGGTGACGTGAGTTGTGGATGCATGCTTGCATTTTAGTTGTCTTCAAGTGAGAGTTCACCACTGGAAGCAAGTTACACTGAAGACACGATGTCAGGTTGCACAGCCTGGGATCTGTTCAGAGCTGAAGTGGCAGTGATGGTGCTATAGCTGCCCACTTTAAAAGGTTTTCAGGTACAAATAGTGAAAGTACTCAGAGAAATAATTTTAAAAGTAGCATCAGCTGTCTCAAGTTTTATATTTACACTTCTCCAACTTCTACTTCAGCTCTTCCAACAAAACACAAACTTTTCTGCAGTTTATATTTCACTTTTCTGCAGTTTATGTTTTGTGCTTAGTGGGGAAACCAAAAATACTGAAAGAGATATTTTTGCAATTAAAAATGGTATCTTTAAATAGTGTATGTTAAACCCCTTGCTGTGTTACAACTTCTCTGTTTGGTTGGTTTTATGAAGCACACAAGGACTAATACAGCAAGGAATAACTAGTTTTTCTAAAAGAAGAAAGAGCATAGGTATCTGCAGTGGAGTTGCTGAAGGAAAAGCAAGGGATCTACTCCTTCCCTGTCTGGCAGAAAATGGAGGCAGAAATTGCAGACTGAAAGTGGGAGGGAAGAGAATCTCTATTTTTTAATCTTTTGTGGGTTACATTTTGATGAAGAAGATGGTGATGCCTGTTGTTTGCCTATTGCCCACACGTACTTTTTTATAGAAACCATTGCCACAATACTAAAATGCACAGTAGACAATGTGCTCAGTAGTGCCTTTGAAGATGCTTGGTGGCAAGGCACCTTTATCACTTTAACATCACTCAAACTGTTTGATGCATTTCACTAGCGACCCAAAGAAACATAACTATTATTCAGTAGTTAGTGCTTGTCTACCATGGCATATTGTGAGGTTTGAGCCTCTAGATTGTGTATGATTAATAAGAGATCTCTGAAACTTTTAATCAAACCAGTGCTATTAAATTTTTAGGTTGGTATTCACATTATAAATTTTGAAACTTCAACCAATCAGTCCTTTCATTTGGTTTTATTGAGGACTTCTAATAAGAAGATGGTAACCATGCAAACATAATCTTAAAAATAGTTTCCAAAATCTGTTGGTATTTGATCATGTCTGAGATCCACATGCCCATGGCCAGCCAAAGACATTCTCTGGAGATTCTGTGGTACAGATGTTGGTGTGGTTGTTTCCCTACAGGTTGCTGAATCCTGCAGTAACATTATTATTAGGTCATTGTTTTGGGAACTCGATGTCTTACTTTAGTTTGGTGACTGTTTTATTTCAGGGCAGATTGTGTTGTTCCTTAATTGGAACACACACAGGTTTTTAGATTTTGTCAAAAATCTTAGAGCTTTAGGAGCAATAGCAATTATCACTACAGTCCATTTGTGAGCCTTTGCTTTTACTCATCATTTTAGTGTTGTGTTGTGCAGATAACATTTTTCAGGTAAAGTTTTAAAAGTTTCTAATGAAGGAACAAATTTTTTTTTTTCAAGTTGCTGTGGAAGACAGTAAATGGGTGCTTGATGTTTGATTTCGGCATGAGGAGTTGTATGATTCTGTGCAGGTTGGTATTTTCCAAGGAGCTTAACCTTTTTCATTTATAGGTTGTAAAAGTTCTTAGCCAGCTAGAGGATGTACTTGCCTAATTTTAAGGGAGTGTGCCTCCAAGCTTAAATGAGACCCACCCAGAATTTATTGAGAGTCAGCAGAAAGACAAAAAAAGAAGAATCTGTAACCCCGTATAATAGGATAATCCGTATATAAATAAAAGTATGCCAAAGAGCAATGTTGGGCAGGGAGGCCGAGATAGGCTACAAAAAATTCTTTTTGTGACCTTTAAATAAGTGAAATGAGTAAGGAGCACATCCCCTTCAGGACACCCATACAGAGAATGCAGACTGAGATTAGTTGAAGATGTCTGTTGGATATTAGTTTGGATGCACAAGTGCACAGCTGCCAAAGATGGAATTACAGGGAGATTGTTTGGGACAGAAGTTCAGAAATGGAATTTTTGCAGTCTGGTTTTGTTGGTTTTGCTCCTAGTCCTACAGGATGATTCTAATGAGAAGACTTGCAAACTTGTCTGCCTAGCATTTTTTCCATCACTAATTCAGAAGAGAAGGATTTTCTCTGTTGTGCATTATGAGGGCAAGTAAGAGTCAAGATTTTGTAAACTAATTTACTTGCCCCAGCCAGTTTTGATCAGTTCTTTAGGATAAACTATAGCACAGGAGCATTCAGGTGGATTTGGAATTTAAATTGAGATTATTTCCTGGTGACATCCTAAAAGGGCATTATTCCCTAGGGAATGAGAAAAGTTCTCTGGGAGCTGAAGTTGCCTTAACTGGGGTTCAGAAATGGCCAAAGGAAAAAGGATTGTGCCCTGCAATTTAAAATGAAACAAAATTGCACATTCACTAAACGTTCTCTGTTCTCTTGACTGCCGTTACTGTGTGGGGAGATGCTCTAACCAAAAGAAACTGCTGCTTTGTCTGCCGGCAGCCCTGCCCAAATGCTGCCTTTTCTCTCCGCTGATGTGTTTGCATGATAGAGGATCCTGTGGAAAGATGTTTTGAATTGTCAAAGGAATGAATTAGCTTTATTGTGCTGTGACCTAAATAGGATCATCAGATCAATCAGTCTGCTGCTTTTCTGTCCTCTCTGGCTTAGGTTGTGTTGCTTCTCCTTCTCATCTTGCTCGCTCTTCCCTCTGCCCCCGCCGGGCAGCCCCTTTCCCAGAGCCTGCAGGCATAATCCTTTATGATCTTGGATAAAGGAGGGCACAGCCGGGTACCTTCTTTCCAAGCAATACCTGCCCCATAATAGCCTGCACAGGCCCAGGCTCAGCCCTGACTCCCCTGCCTCTGCAGTGGGGCACGGGTCCTCTTGGTGCGTCGGTGTGGTGGCTTTAGGATAAAATACTTTTTCTTCTTTGTTCCCGCTCCCCTGTGCATTCTCCTCCTCCTCTTCCTCCTGATCCCAGGTTTAATGAATTGTAATTTCGCAGTAGCCGGGGCAGTATCGCGCTTCACCAAGGCTGAGGTTGCCTTGAAAGAGGCCATTGTGAGCGAGGGGAGCTGGAGACTGGAGGGCAGCTGAATGCGGTGCCGCCTGGGACGGCCTTTGTGGAGGGAGCACTTTTGTTCTCCTCAAAGGTGCCGGGAGAGGGCCAGCCGGGACGAGGTCTCAGGGAGGGAGAAACCCATTCTGACCATAAATATTGACTTGTGTGCTCTGCAGGGAGTCCATTTAGGTACCAGCAAATGGTTGACAGCATGGGTGAAGGTGGTCAGAACAGGCACAAAGCTTGGGCGTGAGTTTTGAAAATACTTGAGGTGTTTGGCCTTTCTGATGCTTCTTCACGATGGAAGTCTCACCTAGAAGTAAACGTGCAGCTTTCAAAGCTGGGTGGTGTTGGTCCGAGGCAGGCAGGAGCCTTGTGACCTGCAGGAAGGGGTTTAATAGCCCTCCTCAGGTTCGGGCTTGCCCTGCAGATGCGTGGGTGCTCTGTGCAGCCTGGGGAGGGGGTGCGTGGAGATCACTTCCATAGCTGCACCCCTCCGGACACCGCAGCTGCTCAGAGTGGGTGGGTGGGGGTGGCAGGGAGCAATCCCGAGTATGTCCTACACAGACACATTCTTGCAGGCGTGCTGGAAACAACTGCCCTTCAACAGCTTCTTCCCTGTGCATCCCGCTGCTGTAGGATGGCACAGTGGAAACTTATTTAGAGCAACTGTGTGACGTGTCTGTAAAAGCAAAGCCATCGATTTAATTGTTTTGAGTACATCTGCTTGCCAGCATTTCCCCTTTCCCTTTTGTGCATTGAACAGAGACTCACTGGAAGAGCTCTCACGATACAGTTAGTTCCCAGCTCAGTTGGATGATTTTACTTTTTCTTTCCTCTTAAAATGTCATAAATGCTACGTAGTTGTTTAATGGAGGATTTTTCCATTGTCCAGATAAAGTTGCTAAGGCCTGCAACTTGAAATTTAGGTTTTGAGATGATGGTACATTTTAGTAGTTTGATACATCGTTTCCTTAATGAACTTGATATATCATGTGTTGGCTTTACCTCTCCTTCATGAAGATAAAGTGGTAAAATTTGTCTTCGTTTGTGGGAGGGAGCAGGAAAGCATTGCTTTAGCTAGTCTTGTGTTTTATTTGGTTTTCTTAAACTTAAATGCTTCTTAAATTTTTTACTGCATATATGCATGGGCTGGTGGTAGGAAGAGAAAGCTTATTTTCACTGATTCCGTAGTGTCCCTGTGGACACCTGCCCCTGGGGCTGCTGCCGGGCAGCTGCTCTGGCTGTGGTTACGAATAACCCAAGAATGTCACTTTTCAACATTTGCCTTTTTATAAAGCTTCAGCTTTTTAAGTGGATCTTGTGCACTGGTGCTAAGGTTCAGGGCACTGGGTTGTGAATGGGGGCTAGACATGAGAGCCCCTCTCCCCCAGGGGCTGGCTGGAAATATTTCTATGGAAGCTGAATATTTCCAGATTGTTTCACAGGCGCCGATGTTTTATGTAGCCGTGAATGTGGAGGGGTGGCTGTCCCAGATGGCTGTCGTGGAGCAGGTCAGCTGGAAAGCCCCTCTAAAGAGGGACAGAGCAGGGAGGGGAGTGAAGGAATGGCTACAGCGTTTCAGGCATGCCATATGCAAGCAGCCACTCTACTTCCCTTCTGCATATATGTGGCCTCTACTAGAAAATTAGAATCAGTTTAACCACTCAGGGATTAAAAACTATTATAGTTGAACTAAAAAAAGCGTTTTGCTAATGAATTCATTACACAGTTGTGATTTTGAGGATGCTGTTTGTCCCTGCATCTTGCGCCTCTCCGTTTCTTTGCTCCAGTCCCTGACTTTGTAGGAAGGAGTTTCTTCTGAGCCAAACTTTTGTAACCAGTCCCATCCAGTATGAAGTGAAAATTGCTATTTGCTGAACATCTTCTCCATGTTTTCTGTATTCCTTGTGATGTTCCTGATTCCTCTGTGTTTCTGTGATCCTTGTGCAGCAGCGAGTGAGTGTGATCCCTGCTTCTAAGGATGTGGTAACTCAGGCCGTAGGTCAATATTAACTTGTCCAAGGTGGAGTAGCCAGTGTGTCACACAGCAAGGTCTCCCCCGTCTACTGTCTACTCGTCTCTGAGTCATTAGCATTTAAAGAACTGATATCACAGTGTACACACCTACTGTTCATGCTAGGTTTATCTAGCTTTAACCAGCTTTTTAATTTTATTCTCTCAAGTTAATTTTAGGTGGGTTTTTTCTTGTTGTTTGGTGGGGGGTTTGTGAGTTCGCTCGATTGCCAGTGTTTGAGGCTGAAGTCCTTTATCTGTTTGCCTAGTGCCTATAATATAAATTTTCTCAAACTGCCCCATCTTTTCCTTTTCTTCTCAATGTAGGGAGGCTAAGTGCAGAGGAGCACAAGCATTTCATGCTTTAAGTTTTCAGAGAACCGCTGTTAGAAGTCAATTGTGGTGGCAGTTTCTTGAGACAGAAAAAGTGTTTACAAAAAGCTGGGTTGAGACGACGTGATGAATTTTACAGAAGTCAGTGGGTTTGTCTCAGGTGGGGAAGAGGTTTAGTTTGTTGCTGAACTAGTGCAGACTATAAGAGGTGCAGATGCGTAGCCAGACGGTGTTTCCTTTGGGGTAGTCCCTCATGATAGCCATGTTTGATGTCTGACCTCTTTAACAGCATGACCTGAGGGAAGGTGGAAGCAAAGTCGGGGCGGGGAGGGGGATGAAAGGCAGACATCAGTTTAGGTATTGTTTGTTGCTGGGTTTGAATGTCTGCCTCCGTGCCCGCCCGCCCGAGATCAGGACTAGAGGATAGTGGTCAAGTGCTTGTTCTCAGGCAGGAGAAATGCTCCAGGGTGGGTTGAGGATCCAATAACAAAGAGCACAATGCACTTGGCACACACTGTAGCCCGGGGTGAAATGGAAAGGATTCCAAAGTACCCAGGATCATGTTGATTCACAATGTCTTGGCCATAAAAAGGTAACGAAGTCTTGCTTCCCAGGGCTTGCAAGGCTCTGTTGAGGTTCCATAAAGACTTTTGGAAGACTGTCTCACTTCCAGCAGCCCACACTCCATCATTTTATAGCTTGAAACTTTCCTTTCCCTGTGCTCCCCTTCCTACATGCTAAGGAAGAGGCACATGTAGGAAGAGGCACTTCCTACATCACACAAAAGATCACCACCACAGTAGAGAAAAGGAATTGCCATCTCCTTGGGTTTTTTTTCAAATGGCAGTGTAGCTGGAGTTAGCAGTAGAGTCACTCTGCACTCACTTCCAGTGTGTGTCCAGCAGGCATGCATTTAAAGTGGTTTTATGGTTTGTAGATGTATAGGTAATCGCAAATGTCTGACAGGGGGTATTACTGTGTATTTGACTCAAAACCAGCACTAAATAGTGACCTTGTTTTCAGCCTTCGATGCCAGAGTAATTTTTTGTGTAAGGTACTGGATGGAAATCGATGCAAAGAGCAGAGGTGCCTTCCCTGCCATTTCTGCCATGACACTCCCTTTGGCAGAGCTGAGCCAGTCAAAATGTCTCTTGGACCAGCATCTGCCTGAGAGACCTGCTGCTCATGGTAGTTTTGATGTCAATCCCATATTGCAATTGCAAAATCTCTGGATTTCGAAAATATTGATAAAATGTTGATGATAGTGTGTTCAGACAATGATGAACAGATTTAATTTACAGTCTGTTCTTTGCAGTGCTGAGTCTCAGCTGTTTGGTGAAACTTAGAAGTTCCTGTGGAGCATCTGCTTTTTACTTGCTATACTCCAGAGGCTGGATCCTGCTGCAGGTTTGGGGTCAGCCTGAGCCCCCTGCTGCTGGCATTTTTCTTTTTCCTGAGGAAAAAAATCCTTCTCATTGTTAACCCGAGGGGGTTTCTTAAGCTTGCTTTGTGAGGGAGGGCTTGCTTCTTGAGCCTGAACATTGTGCGGAGGGCATGCCCTGCTGAGCACGTTCATTTGGTACTTAGAATTTTCTCTTTAACTTCTGCAAAATTGCAGTTCATTCCTAGGAAGGATGGCTGTGGACCTCTGTACAGATACGTTTTTTAAGACATGAGGATATAATGTGCATCTCAAAAAGCTGGGCTATTTCATCTCCCCGCACAAGTTTCATTTGATGAACAACAGAATCTCTATTAGCCTGAAATAACTCGATTTTGTTTTCCATGTATCTGGTCTGAGATGACGCTAATAAGAATAAATTAGGAGTGTAACTGAATAAAATTCAATATGTAAAATTAGTGTGCTGATGTATCAGGCAGTGGCAGTGACTGCGGGGGGAGCAGTGGGACTGGAAGGGGAGGCAATGCAGAGCCCAGACTGCGTGCTGCAGCCAGCTAAGGCACAACTCTGGATCCTTAATAAAGTGGGAACAAGAGGGTGACAATAAAAATGGGGTGGTGGGGGAAGATGGGGGAAGGCTGGGAGCGGTGGGAAAGCAGAGCATCCTGATTAGCACGAAAATGCAACACTCATTTGCAAGTGGAAGGAGGCCGGGGCTGCCCGGCCCCCCCGGCGGCGGCGGCACCGGGGAGGTGCGGTGGGAGGGGGCGGGGGCAGGGAAGGTGCCGGGATCTCCTGCCGCTCCGCCGGCACTGCCGGCTGGAGCCATGGGGAGGAGAGCAGGCACCTGCCAACTCGGGACTTTCTGGAGCAGCCAAACTTGGAGAGCGAAGGAAAGGTGCAGAACAAGAGCTGAGTAACTGCTGTGGACGGCAAGAGGGCCTTTTTCGTCCTGCGCAAACGTGAATAACAGCTGGAGCGCTTTTTTCTCCTGTTTTGCTTGTTGGAACTGGCTGTTTTCAGTCCACAAGGTTACATGTGAGGAAGAGAAATTCAGGCTAAAGAACTGTAAATTAATTCGTCTGTCAGAAAGATCTAGACATATTTAAAGTGATTTCAGAAAAAAAAACAAAACAAAAAAGGTAGCGGGGAGAAACCTGGAGAAGAGAAATTTGGTGTGCAGAGTTTGAAGAGATTCAGTCTGGCAGTCACTTTTGTGCAGCTCCTCTTTTCTATGGGATTTCGACTCCAGGATTGCAGTTCAGCAGTTTGAAGATGGTGGTTTTCATCAACACAAAGCTTAAATCTCTCATGAAACTTTTCAAGAGAAAGAGTAAGTATAGCTGTGTGTGCTCACTGTCCTTTCAGGAGGCAGCCCGGTTCGGAAGGAAAGTGCAGGTCCCTTCGACTTCACTTCTTCCTGCAGCCTCTTTTTAAAGTTGATCTCACTCTTTCCATCGTTTATCATTGTGGAGTGTGTGTGGGCAGCCTTGTGAGGGTCTTTAGGACCACTCCTTTGGGACGCTGTGGCTTTGTAAGTGCTTTGTCACGGTGATTTTGAAGGAGCCAAAGTTCTCGGTGTGAAATGGGCAACTCGGTGACAAGGCAGGGTGTGCCGGTGTGTCATGCTGTCTGTATGGTTTGTGAGACACCTGTCTGCTTATGCAGCTCTGGGCTTGTATCATAGAGCTATCTACATAAAGTTTATTCTGAGACAAGGTTTGTTTTTTAAAGATGTTCTAGTTTAAAGTGGCTTTTAAAATCACGTTCATCTTCCTTTAAGTCATGAAGGACAGACAAATCCCTCTGGAGAGAGTAGCTGGCAAATGTGCACAGCACTTCTGTTGACTCGTTTTGATAACCCTTATTGCTCTGACGAGCAGTAAACTTTGATCTTGGTGTGGCAGAACTGCAGCCAGACAGTGGGCTTGGCGGCAGGTGTTTCCCTCCTCCTCTTCCTCCTCCAGCCTAATCCCGCTCCCCATCCGCCGGTTCAGCCAGGGGATGGTGTGGGTGCCTTTCATTGACTTTAAGTGCACGTTTTCTGTTAGATGGGGGTGATTGATGCTGTAACCAGGTAGGTGATGACCTCTCAGTTTTCTGTGATTTAGGTTTGACCACTGGTTAGCAAGAACGGGAAGAGTGGGCACAGGCTGGATATGTGTCTGCTTTGTTGCAGTCTGTGAGAGGGTGGAGGACCAGACACAGAGATGAGGGCACTCACTGAAAGTCTTTAAAAACCTTTTTCGAGGTTTGAAACTAATCTAAAAAATGTAACGGGAGGCAGATAAGAACCTCCCCTCTACCCCAGGTCCTTTTAAGAAAGAGCAGGCATTGAGCATTAGGCTGTAGATAGGTTTTGAAGCGAGAGGCATAGCTTATTTTTCTTAAGGAATACCAATTGTTTCCATCTGAAATGATCCCAGCAGATACACAGTAGTGTTAAGGAAGGGGTAATTTTTCAGATGATAGGAGGCTGTTGCCTCCTTTTTGCTTCTCAGTTTTACATACCTCCTCTGCTACCGTAAGACCATCAGACATTTGTCTGATGCCACAGGCAGCGCAGCAGCGCCGCAGCAAAGGGAAGATGCAGAGCTGACAGCAAGGCTGGGAGCAGTGGAGCTGTGGCACCAGGGCAGGTGCTTGGAATGCAGCACATCTGTAGTGGCTTTTTCTGCTTTGGAGGGCTGAAAAGCAAGGATGTGCAGCATGCTTCAGCCTTTGGTTAAAGGCCAGAGGGTGCCTGGGGGATCATAAAATATGACCCCCAACTGCCCTTTTTCTGTTTACAGCAGGGTAGAGAGGGATAAGGCTATAGGAGTTTTTATTGAAGATGAACTTGAAACAAAAGGCAGTGGCTGTCTCTTGGGAAGCATAAATGATAAATCTTGGCAATATGTGCTTTGGCTCTTTCGCTGCTAAACTGTCTGTAGGGAACTTTGAACTTGAACAAGGTCTGTGTTTCATTTTCACATGTATATTGGCTGCAAAGAGGTGGCCAGAGATAGCCCTCTTCAGTGCTATTGTGCTCTGAGCAGTATTTGTCCTCAGAGTTGCTTTTGTTTAAATCTGCTTTCCACTCACGACAAAGGAAAGTTTATTTGCTTCATTGGAATCTTCTTTTCTGGTTTGAGCAAGCGTGAGGTCAGACAAGGTTGTTTCCCAATACAAATGAACTTGTTGTCACCTCTCACGAATACTGTCATATTCCCAGGGGCACCTTTGAGCCAAGAGGAAGCTATTCTGCACTGCACAGCACTTGCCATGATCAGGGAATGGAAAACTGATTCCTTTGTGAAGAGTAGGAGCTAGAAGGGGGGGGGAGGGGGAACAGAGTTGCAAGTTTACAGTAAATAAAACAGCAAGTATAAAAATGGGAAGAGCAAAAGGTTTTTCCTACAGAACGTAATTTTAGAGTAGAAATGAAGGGTTTTTAACTGTCATGGAAGTGAGGTTTAGAGAGTATTTTGATGGGTCTGCAGTGGCAAACAATGCTTCTTTCATTTGTAAATGATGTGTGGCAAACTTACATGTGAGATTTCGTGATACAGCTATCTGCAGTAACATTTAATTTTCTTATTATTGTGTCTCTCTGCAGCTGTTTCCAACCTAGATGAAGAGAGTAGATGGACTGTGCACTACACTGCTCCATGGCACCAGCAGGAAAATGTCTTCTTACCCTCCTCGAGACCAGCTTGTGTGGAGGACCTGCACAGACAAGCCAAGCTGAACCTCAAGTCAGTGCTGAGAGGTAAGACACTGCTACTGACACAGACATGTTCTAGAAGGACTGTAGGTTTTGTCACAGTCTTTGCAAACATATCCAAATTGCAGGCTTTGGAAGAAGTTTATTTGTTTTTCTGCAGCACATGTAGACATTAGTGGGATTTTCCCACTTAAATGAAGGGACAGGGGAAGAATTATTTTGCTATGAAGAGACAAGTAAAAGTGTTACCTGACAGAGAACTCCAAAATAGAAAAGCATATCTCTTAGTCATTTCCATTTAGTCTTTGCAGTGTTTCCAAAATGGTACCTTCAATTTCAGTAAGTCCTGAATTAGTCCACTTGTGGAGTAAAAAGCACATCAATGGTGTTTCATTTGGTGATTTCTTCTGTTGTTGTACAGTGTCATTGCCAGGGTTGTGGCTTCTTGTGAGAAGCTGGAAAAGGTGCTGAGGGCAAAAAAGGGAAATGGGGAACAGGGCACTCACAAGGACTCTTCCAGTAATAGAAGTGCTTTCTTGCAGAAGGGTTCAGCATGTTTTTAAGGCCCAGTTTTTACCCATAGTACCTTCATTGGGGGCTGTATCTGTGCAATCTGTCATGGGAGGCATTGTGTTGTGTCAGTGCAGCTATGAGAACAAAGCCGGCCAGCAAAGAGGCCTGCAGAATGTCTGTCCCTGGGACAGACATAAAGTTTAAAATAACAGTATAATGTTTGTGTTCTGGAGATAGTTAACCTAGATTTTTCTTTGCAATGGCTATTTAACAAAAGGGGTTACCCTGAAAAGAGCCAACTCGTTCAAGTCCCTTTTTGTTTTGGCAGGAACCGCAGGTACTTGATAACTCGCAAAGTTAACCTGATTTAAAAGAATATTGTATTTTTTATTTATTTAACATGACATTGCTGCCTTTTAGACTTGAAGAAGACTTCTATTTGTATGTCTGAATAGAGAAGTGTTTGACCGCCATATTTTATTTCTCTTGCCATTTCCCCAGTTAATTGATTTTCACTGTGTCTTACTAGGTGCTTTTTGTTATCATTTAATGGGGAAGTCTTGACAGCCAGTGTTATTGGCTCCTGCATGGCTCAGCAGATAGCCTGTGTGCCCTCTGTACTTACTATTGGATTAATACATTTGTGCAGTTCCTTAGCCTTGAAACATTTATTGTTCTCTTGCAGGCACACTTAACCAGTGCATTACAAAAAAAAAATTGCCTGCTTTAGATTAAAAATAATACTGATCCTTGTTAGCTTTTTGTGAACCTTAACCACTCATTCTAACATTTTTTTTCTGTTCTCTGTTTTGGACTGTTGTAAAAAAAACTTGCACAGGCTAAAATGCTGCACTGATTTTGTTGAGTTTTATCAGAAATGTATCTACTGCAGTTTCATGTTCTGTTTAAACAAATTTATATCTAATATATTTGTGTGAAACCAAGTAATATATGCTGCTTCCTCCTCTTACGTACCTGGAGTTATTTTGGTCTGGTGGGATTTTTCTCTGGAGGTGCTGCTCATTATAGAAAAGAAGCTATTCAGTACTACTACAATTTGCCAGTTAGCCATTTGTGTTAGGTAAACTGGCTTGTGTACATGATGTAGGACTGCTTGGTGATGAAGTGGGTTTCAGTTTCATGCTTTCAGGGTAGTAACTAAGAGAAGAAACTGTGGTGATACCTTCACCAGACCTCATACTGCTGACTTAGTGAACACAACTCATTTATTTATTTACTTATTTGTTTAACCTCAAGCTCCTTCCTTGAGCCATGTTTTTTTTTCCCTAAGTGCAGTTTTAAAATAACTCCTTGCTGTTGCCTCTAACTGTCCTGAGAAGTTATAGCCATGAGTAGTAGTAAGAGAGGCCCTGACTAAAGTTTTATCAGTTTTACTCTGCTGCTGCTTCAACTGGCACTGTAAAATCAGGAGGGCATTGATGCTTCTGATCATACTTCGAGAGCTCAAGTTAAAAGTTGGGTTAAAAAATTCTGTATCCAGAGCAGAGTTTCATTCAGTGTAACAGCATTGTCAGAATTGTGATATAATTTTGTCAGCTGCTGAACTGCTTTTCCACCTGTTTCTTTAGAAAAGACAGTGTTTTCTAAAGCTTCTTAATAGGTAGAAAGGAAATTCAGTGCCATGTGACCATAGCATAGAAGAGCTTGAAGTAGTCTCATGAGAAGCAGCATTGGGCTAGCATGGGGACTTTAGTTCTGCATGTCTTGGCCTCATGATAAAGCTTGCATTTTGCCATCCTTTTGGTGTGTCAGATTCTTTGGTTGAGGTAAACTGTGGAGCAGTAGGACCTAACATGCTGTATGGGCAGTGGGGAAAGAATAACACTGGATGACAAAATGCACTGTACTCTGTGCAGAAAGTGGGATGAATCCCTTTTGTCTCCAAAAAATGGTGGCACAAAGGGGAACTGGAAGGAAGCAGAACTAAAGCAGATACAATTTTTGCTTTATGCTAAGTCAGAAATGAAGCAGTAGACATGTTCAGCAGTGGAGAAATACGAGAGCAAGGATCCTAAAGTGCTCCTCATAAATTTTTGGGGCTATGAAGTAATTTAAAGTTTTTAAGAATAGGTGAGACAAGCACTACTCAAAGATCATTTATGTATATTCAATCCTATCTTACGAGGAGGTTGGGAAGGAAGAAAGAACCTCTGGTGGTCCCCTTGAACCTGATAATGAGGTCTTGAGGACTAAGTAAGCAGCAGTTGTTCAGATCATCAAAGACATGTTTGAAAGTTTTCCAGTCCTGTTCTTGTTCACATTATGAGAGCTGATGTTATTGGTACATAGCAGCTTGATTGAAGACTATTGATTTGTTGCTACCTGTGGCTCCCCTGTGAATTGAAAAGGAAGTATAAAACTTATGTGACAAATAGTAATGGACATGTAGAGCTCATGTAAACCACCTGTAAAAGTATCAAATGTATAAAATCTTTATCAAAATAATTCAAGCAAAGTATTTCTATCAAGGTATTTTTACCCATCTAATAGTAACCAGATGGAATCCTGGCTACCTTTTAAGACAGTCAGTGCAAGGGCAAACCATTTATTCTGGTAGGATTTTAACAGAAAATTCTTTACAGCATGGGTCTAATAAGAAAAATCTGATGAAGTAAATGACCTATCTGTTATTTAGAATAGTCTGATAAGCACCACTTAAGAAGCAGAAGCTAGTAAAGAATTGCTACTTAAATTGGTTTAAGAATAAAAAGTTAGAGGTATTAAAATAAATAGTATCTAACCTATCTTGAGAGAAATAAGTACACCATCTGCTGATCTCTGCATACTATTTCAGGAAGCAGTGTTCTGTTTGGAGAAGGAAAATATTCTTGCCATTAATTTTTGTGCAGTTGATTATTTTACTTTGTATATTATATATTGATCTGTCTCCTGCTTATCAACACTGTGGAAATGGATGCAGTATGTGACAGTAGATGTTGCATAGGAAGATATTTTAGGTTTTTACCTATGAACTAGCATTTTGCCCTTTTGAAATGTAGGGGAAATACTGTGCTTTTCCTTTATGAAGCTTCTTTCAGGTGTAAGTGGTGAAATCTTGCATTCCTGAGGTAAAGCTACTTACCCTTCTTTAGGCATGCAGGTGCTCTGCTGCCCTCTGAAGTTTTAAAAAGCAGTATTGTCCAGTAATCTGAATTAGAAAATGAAGCACCTGGAATATGGAAAATTTGTGATACATAGCCTATCTGTTCTTGAGAACTGAAGCTGCTTTATGTAACCTGTATTAAAACTTAAAGTTGTTATTGACTAAAATCAGTGGCTTGATATCTTAAGCCCAGGCTGTGTTACTTCACTGAAAGTACGTGAAAGGTCTCAGTGGCTTAATACGATGCCTAGGGAAGAAGCTGCACTTCGCAGTCATGGTACCATTGCAGTTTGATTTAAATGTTTAGAAAATGATGCAGTTCTTGGGTTGTGGTGATAGATACAGTGTTTTTTCTTAGTGTTTTGTTTGCATTGGATAAAGCAGACTCCTTTTCTTTGGGGGAGGAGCTTGGACCTGCCTGCTGAAGCAGATGGGGTGACACGTGCCATGCAAGATGCATGTTTTCTTACCCTCAGGGCCAAGCTGCTCTGGCTGGCCTTTCCTGAAAGCCTGTCCAGTGCGTCCTCTTCCTAATGTTTTCATGGTCACTTTGTGAAAGGTGTTTCCCAATATACAGATGTTCAGATAGAAACAAAACAGTACTAAACACTGAAGAGTCTTATGTGACTCTCTGCTTCACGTCACTGTTTTGTCCTCGGAAGTCATGAAAACAGGAGGTGAAGATGACAGATGGGAGGGAAGAGCTGAGGCTCTGAATGGAGCCAGGATCCTCAAATCAATCCTGTCCCTTGCTGTGTGCTCTGCTCCAAGGCTGAAGGACCTTGCACGAGACTTGTCTAGTCTCATGTTGCTAATGTCTGCTGAGTGGCTGGACTAGCACTGAGCCTGGTCTGGGCAGTAGCAGAGCTGCGAGTTTGATGTTGTTCAGAGTGACATTGTTTTTTAAGGCAGGCTGTCGTCTGTGCTGAAGGGCCCAGTGCCACATACTGCAGTGTTTCCTGCTGTGTTCTTGGTCTGTAAGGCCAAGAGGTTCAGTGGGTGTTCAACCAGAGTCAAGAGGGTAGCACTGTAAAACAGCTCCCATCCCTGACACAGTGCATTGGCAGATCTGGCTCATTGCATGGCCCTGTCTGAAGAAAAGTGTCTGAGGAGGTCTCTGAAGTGCGGTGGTCTTCAGCTGAGAGCACAGATAAAACAGCTGTAGTATATAGCAATTAAACAAAAATTTGGTAGTAAAAGTAAATCGAGACTAATCCTCATTTTGTGGACTGTTACACTCTAAAATGGACAAGCAATAAGGTGTGAAGCATGAAGATGGGGAGGAGGCAGCGCTGTTGTAGGGTTGCTTTGCTTAACTGCTTGGGGTGCATCATAAGTGTGCCTGTTTACCTTCAGAGCAGGTTTGCAGCATTACCATTGTGTTACAGGTGGAGGTCCAGTGTTCCAAAAGGAAAGCCTAAAGTTTAATCTGAAATGCACTGGCCTTGGATAATCTTGCAAACTATGATGAAGTGAAGGAACAGAAAAAAGAATTCTTACCATGTACCTGAACTCTTTGTTTCTACTTTTTTTTTTTTTAACTATTCTAAATTCTCCCTCAAATGTGGATATATGTCAGTTGCAGTGATGGAAGCCAGAATAGGGCATATATAGTTGAATTTCCTTGGAGCACCTCTCTTCCAGTTCCTGCGATTAGCAATGTAGAGCACTTTTGATTTAAAAAAAAAAAGTGGGGGAATGCAAGTTCCACTGTTGTGTGTTGTCATTTTTTCATGAGCTGGGAGACAACAGGCATAAAGGGCAGAGATGGAATAACTGTATTCACGTTAAAGGTCAAACACAGCCAGACTGAAATGATACCAGGCTGTTAGGAGATATCCAGATCCTGAAGAGTGTTGTGGACACTCCCTGCACTGCTGAAGTTGCAGATGAGGGGCAGTGTCTTGTCATACACCGCTGGTCAATGCCCAGACTGGTTGTCCTTTCCAGCACATAGCAAGGGGTTGGATATGTACTGAGGAAGGTGTTGATGTAAATAGTGGGAGCAGTCCACACCCTGACTTTCATACTCCTTTTCAGACTATAACTGCTGAAACGTCCTGCACCACTGCCAGTACTTTGTGCCCTCCCCGCTCCTCCCCGGGGTAATTGTGTTGACTCAAGCTACATACATAATATAGGGCTCGTTGTTCCAATGTCTGCGATGATTCATTTATTATCTCATCTTCAGAAGAGCTGGATTTGGCTGACTCTAGCTTCTGTTTAGCTTTGTTGGCCAAATTCAAGGAATGTATTTAAGCAGCAGTGATTGAAACACTTGATTTGTTTTCCAGAAGACATCTGGTTAGCATTGTCAAATAAAACCGGATTTAAGTAGTTAGTCATAAAGCCTCTATTATGTCTTGCTACAAGACCCTCCAGACAGGTATGTGTTTAGCCTTTGTTTTCTCAGTGCATCTGCCAGATCACTGTTCAGATGAGCAATATTAGGGTCAGACCTACTAGTAGATAATCCTGCTGAGAAGATTATGGACTTAAAATAATCTTATGTTTCATTAAAGAGCTGCAAAATAAGGGGAAACCACTTTATATTGACGATAGCTGTGGTTCAGGTTCAGAGAGATGTCAAGATGTGAACTCCCTACCAACTGGAAAATGTAATGAAGTAAGGGCCATTAAAGGCTAGGAGTAGACCATATGTTCTTGAAAGGCCTTGGAGCTATAAAATAAAAAAATAGAAATCAGTTTATTTTTCATTATTTCAGTTTCAATTGTCAAGTTACTATCAGAGCTTCTGCTCATGTATTCTGCTTTTTTTACTGTTACTGAATTAATTCACTGTACATCTGTTGATGGTTTTGGCCAAGTTCAATACTCCCAACTACCCTTTCTAATAAGGAATTTCAAAAAGCAAATACTCAAATGAAGTGAAACAGAATTTGACCAAGAGGCTACATGTGTTTGAAAGCTGCTCTTGTGCTGAAAAATTGAGCTACTTGGAAGCATCTAGGTTGCCTGGTTTTAGGTTTAATTTATATAGTGCAGTGCTGAGTGCAAAAACATAAAGAGTGGTTATATGTAGATTGATTGCAAGATACACACGAGCAGTGACAGCAATTCCAGTGAAAGGGTTAAAAAAAGATAAAATTTGTTTCGAAATAATACCGATGGTACTGGGTTTTTGTCTTAAACTAGATTGAATGTGGTTTTTTAGGAAGCTATACCTGAATGATTATTGAACCTGGTTCAGATCCATGCCTTTAGTAGAAAGAATAAATTGGAACTGTTAACTGTCTGTAGCACATTTAAGTGCTAGGTAAAGCAACTTCCATCACAAGGAATATTGAACTTCAAGTTAATTTCCTTTTTGCTTTTCTTCCTCCTTACTCTCTTAGATTAGGATGTTAAGTGCTTGTTGGCAGCATTTTAGATAGTTTTACATTTAGAATGTCCTAGGAGAAAAAACAATGAAAAATCCCTTCGTATTTTTACATTAGCTATGTTCAGTTGGCTAAGAAACAAAAACTGTCCATAAAAAATGCTAGAGAAAAAGCAGGGAGTGTTATTTTAATGCAAGCATCAAAGATATGAAAGGAAGCAAATACACTGTTAAACTTAAGGCATCTTGTCACCACTAAATGCAGTCGTATAAGGCACTTGCAGAAATTTAAATTAACTTGAGACAAACGGTGATAATTATTTTGAGCAGTCCCTAGTGACAGCTTGTTAACAAATATAATTTGTCATGGCTGTTGCATTTTGGTGCTATTAGACAGGTTTTCTGTATCACTAAATCATGCAGATCACCTGGGGAATTAAAGACTGGTATTAAATGCATTTGTTTTTAAAAAGCCTCAGGAAAAGAAAGGAATGATCAACGTGTTTGCATTTACTTGACCCTGTTAATGGTATTTTGACATTGAATAGTTCCTTTTAATTTGGATCCTTCTTAAAACACCTGCATCTGATTTAGACCCTTGAAAAGAAATCTGTCCACTTGCTTTCCTTTAGTGTTGTGCTTTCATGCCCCATATTTGTGCTGCTCTAAGTGTCTGCACAGCTGAGCCCTGAAGCTGCTTGGAAGGGTGGGCTTCCCAGCCTGACTGGCCTCTAGTTACCATGACAGGACATTCTTCCCAATATTTGTGTGTTGAAAGAAATAGACCTAACATGAATACGTTTGCTCACTTTCAGGAAGACTTCTTTGAAGTACCCATTCAACATCTCTGTCACACTCCAGCAGCCCTCTGTTAGGATTACCTTCATCCTCTTGGAGCCCAAGATATCTTTGTTTCTGGATAACAATGGACAGCATCTGACATTAAAAGCTACCTGTGTGGCTGGGCTTGGCTACTTACTCATGAGAGGGAACATGCAAAATAGTCTTTTAAAAAGTCTAATGGACCTTTCAAGTATGTACTTACTCATCAAGTAAGATGGCTTTTAAGCAAACAACTAAGTTTTGCTGGTGGGTTGAAAACTTGCCACTTTAAATGGTGCTTGAGGAAGAAATGTGTTGGTACCAGTGTTCACTGTCTCTGGGCTTGTCTTGGGCTTTTCTGTATATAGTGATAAAAGATCTTGAGGTATCAGAATAAAACTGGATTGTGGGGCAAGGGACGGAAATAATAAGGAAGTTGGCTGGACTGACAAAGGCTGGTACTAGCCAAAGCGCCTAAATTGAACTGTTGAGCTGAAGTTTTTTCAGCTGGGTGGCAACAGTACTCCATCTGTTGAAATCCCTGACCTGTTTAACTGAGAGTCTGAACAAAACGGTGTGCTGGATATATCACAGCTGAAGTTCATGAACTTGCTTTGCAGTCAGCATTGGTTACAGTTCAGTTGTTACACAAGTGCATCATTGCTGTGGCTTTACAACATATTTTAAAGCTTTGATATAGAAGCAGTCTCTGTGATAGTCAAGTTCTGCAGATGATATGGGGATTTATACATTTAAAGAAAATGGGATGTGATCCAAGCTGAGTGAATTTTTGGGAGGAATGTAAAGTGGTAGAGGCAAGCTGTCTGCTGCATATTTAGATCCAGGGACAAAAATAGGTGCTGTGTTGGAATTAAATCGAGCTGCTTTTTTTGAAGTCATATTTAACTTGAGATATTTGTGAGAAACAAGATTGCCTTTGTACAGCTGTGCTTTTATATAGCCTGTCTCATTCCCATACACTGAACTGTGCCTTCTTAACTCCCGTTTACAAATGAGGGAACCATAAAGGGGCACAGAGTGAAAGGTAGTAATTTTAGTTAGATTTACAAACCAAAGAAGCCTTTGAACTAGGGTGCCTGTTTTAATTACAGTCCCAGGCATAATCATTCTCAACAAGCTCTTTATCTTGAAAAGTTACCTCCCTGAAATTCCGCAGTTAACTGCATAGTCGAGTGTTACCTTGGTTTTATCCACGTCTTACCACAGTGCTATGAGCAAGCAGAGAGGCAGCCATGCCCTTTGAAGAGGTCCCAGTTCTGGGCTCAGAGTATGTTTCAGTGCTTAGCACCAGACCATATGACAGTCCCAAACAAAGCACAACTCTGGCTGTTACAGGTGACAGCCTTTTGCTTACTGTTCTGAGTACACCATTGCGAAGCTGGAGATTCAGCCTGTGCTCACCTCATCTGTAAAGAGCTTAAATTTGTATCTAAATGAAAAATACTTTAACTTGCAAAAGTACATCATCCATAGAAGTAAAGATGTTGATATCTCTGTTAGATTTTCTTGCCCCTCATGAGAAGGGCCTGCAGCATTGGACCCAGCTCCGGCCATTACTGGTGTGGTGGCGATGCGAGTTAAGACATCTTGAGTTCTTCCTTAGTTGGATTTATCCTGAGGTGCCATTTTGTGTGTTCATATGCGGCAGGTGGTGTGTACGTACCTGTTTGGACTCTGAATTTAGAAGGCACATTTAGATCATGACGTGTCTGTCTGTAGGATGCAAGTCCTTGACTGGATCTAACCCAAAGTGATTTGCTCAGATGCAGCGATGCTGGCTCGGAAATCCAGGTCTTTGACACCCACGCCTGTCTGTCACGAGCCCACAAGATCTTAGTTGTCTCAACTCAACTGGAAAAACAAATTCAAAGTACCTATCAAGTAAATTAAAATTATATGCAGTTACTTACCAGTGGTGAAAGTAATTTCTTTTAAAGCCAACACCAGTGATACTTTGATTATTAAAGTGCAGTGTAACCTATAAAATAAGAGGTAATTTTTGAACAATTTGCATTTACAAGAAAAATGTATGTTGTTCTACAGTCTGTCTGGTTTTAGGTGGAATTTTGAAAAGCTACTTGTAACACAGTGTTTGTAATCGTGACTTAGGGAGGAACATGGTTTGTGGATATTTACATAAGAAGTTGACTACAATGTTTGAAGACTGGGAAAAGAATAGTTTCTAACCCTGGGGAATAGAGTGGTTTTCCAGTGATAGGTGCAGTGAATGGATAAATGTGTTTTAATATACTAGTCAGCAGATTTAATTCTGTAGTTGACAGTTCAGCTGACTCGAGAAGTTCATAGCCTCTCTGTACTTAAAAAAAAAGAAAAGAAAAAAAGAAGGAAAAAAAAGAGATAGAAAAAGACAAGTTACAACGTGAAAGGCTCTGTCAAGAAGTCACTCAGACTTCAGCTGAGATAGTTTTTCCATCATGTAGATGCAGCTGTCAGCTTGTCGCATGTCCCTTCTTGCTGACGAGGAGACAGCAAGAGGTGGTATAAAATTTAGTGAGTGATGTTTGTCTGGTTTTTCCCCTTTCTGCCTCTGTACCTGAGAGTTTCTGTTTCAGCAGCTCTGGGCAGCTCTGCCAGGCAGGCAGTGCAGCTGCTCTTGGTCTGACTTACATTTTCTCTTTAGATTTTAGCAATTAGTCTTGAGTTGCAGGTCCTGTTCTTGCATACAGGGCAAATTCAGATGTTTCCAGGGTATGATTTTCCTGTCGTTCGTTGCTTGACCCATGCAATGGGATGGGTAGTTACCCCAAGAAAATTGGAGCTATTCAGATGTCTGAATAACTTGGATGCCAAGTTTCTAAGTTTATACTAGTGAATATCATGGTAGTTTAATTCTCTAACCAGTGCCTTTGCTGGTTACTAATAAATATTTAGAAATGTGGATTTTAGTTTTTTAATATTAGACTCTCCAATATAGGCTTATGAGAGTGTGCCCGAGTGTGTTCATGTGGATGTAGGCAGCTACAGAGCTTAAGGCCTGATCCTGCAACAGTCGTGTGAGCAGTGTTTGCTTACAGGAGTAATCTGAGTAATCTCATTAGGGCTAATTTAGTGAGTGATGGGTGCACTTCCAGGCTTGAGATGTGAAGGACTGGTCCAGGGTGGTGGCATAAAGCTGGGGCTCTGTGCTCTTGCTGGGGCTGAGCACATCAGGCTCAGATGGGCTCTAGCCTTGAAAACCAGCACCTGGAGGCTTTCTCCCTGCAGACAGGTGTATACGAGGCACCCTAATACTGACAGGCAAAATAATTGTTTTATGAAGAAGCTTGTTAAAAATAACACTTAGTCTTGCACAGTTCGTTTACAATAAGAAAAGAATTAAGCACAACTTCTGGAAATAACTGAATCCATCTCCCTCTGACCAGTTCTGCTTCCGACAGTGTGGTGCATTTTCCTTCACATAAACTTCAAGATACTGCAACAAGTTTTACTGGTAGGAAGCTCAGCAGGTACAGAACATTACCAAAGTTGGTTAAAGAAGAGGAAAAGAGCCAATGCATTCGGTCCCCTCCCAGCAAACCCAGCCTTCCATCTGTCACGGCACGGTGTGGTGTGTAGGTCTGACAAGGTAAATGTTAATCCTGCTTTACCATGGTAATACCATGTCAGACGAATTACTGAGGTATCAGTGCTGTGCCTTCTGTTCACTCTCATGATTTGTGGCTCAAATTATCATGCAAGAATATGGTTTCAGTTGTTGGAAAAGCAGTAAATCGCCTCTGTGTGTGGGGCTTGGTACTGTGTGTTACCAGCTCAGGGGCACATACAAGTCCTTGTATGAAATAGAGGGAGATCTGGTGTGAGAGGCCTTGGAGGTATTTTCTTAAACTTGGCCTGACAGTCTGTCACAAAGGCCATAAGCTTTTATATGGAGAGGTTGAGTTATTCACAGCTGTGCTGAATTCAATGCCTGTGGATCAGAACTCTGGTGCAGAATTGCACGTGGCTGGTTGAAGCTTTGGTCTCAGTTTGGTGCTGCAGGTACCTGCCTGTCCCCCAGCTTATCTAGCAGGAGGGAAGAGAGCAGAGATGGGTGATGCACGTGGGACATGTGCCCAGTATGGTTGTCTGATGCTAAGATTTAGCAAAGGCTGCAATACTGCGATCCTGAGCAAATATACAAGTGTTTAGGTATATAGCAGAGACTTGAGCATGATTGTATTTGGCACTGACAGCTTTAACACATTTTCTTTGGTTGTATCTCCTGAAGCCTGTTCTAATAACTGTGGAAATGATGAAGGGGCCCTTAAAAGGGTTTTGACTACATTTCCCTCGCACTTTCTTCACGCTTAACTAGAAACACCCTGAGAACAGAAAACACAAGGAGAAATTTCAGGAAAAAATTAATTTTTTTAACTTGTGCTACATAAGTGGAAATAAAATATAATATAACGATTAATTTTTAAGCAATGCTCGTAAAACAGAGGGGGTTCTGAAATTTATTGTATCACTAGTATAGAAGGAAGACAAGAACTAATCTATGGTTTCACCTAGCCAGAAAAGCACTTGCAGGGCAGCAGAAGGTGACAGGCAGTGTTCCTGTGCACTTAGCCCCAGAAGTAGTCAGGAGATGAAGGGGAGGTAGCTTCAGACTTCTGAGTTGTGGCACTACCCAGTGCAGCCACTGATAGCAGTTGCCAAGGCAGTGACACTCTCCTGATCTTCCTGGAATTAGTGTTTGTGTGAGCAAAATTGTTTCATCTAGGGCATAATCATATTGTGGCACATTTCAGATCAGATTCATGCAAAAATTGTGACTTTGAGCTTGTGCAGCTTTGGACTGGCAGGCACATCCTCAGGAGCGAGTGTTTGTGTCCTGCCTGATGCTGTGTCCTGGGGTTCAGCCTGGCAGTTCTTCGGCAGAAATATGGAAACACTGTTCACAGTTTTTGTGTTGCATCATGTGGGGAATGGCATCCCTGCTGCTGGGTCCAGCCAAGAGTGTTTATGTCCCTGATTCAGCTGGCACTAATGTATTGTCATTCTTTAAAATGAAGATTTTTAATAACTGGAACTGGATGGATCCTTCCGTTACCTAGTCAGCTTCAGTACAGACATCTCTGAAATAACATGCGTAACTGTAAGAACTTTTTCACTTAGTGTACAGTGCTCTTTTTGGGGTTGTCAGAATTATGACAACGTATTGCTCCTCTGGGAAGAAGGGAGTCTTTCGTAGAGTAAGTATCTGGAGTCTTTTCCTAGAGGAAGTATCCCTGGTTTCTTCATTGGTGTTTTTTTACAAAAATTAAAGCCCTACAGCTGCAAAATATGAACCTGATTGCTTACGGAAGACCATGTGCATCTTTAATAATGATAAGGAGGTGGAGGGGAGGAGCCTCCAGCTAGAACAGTTTTTGAACAGCAGTTGCCTCCTTTGGTTTGACAGTGACAGTACCTTCAGTCAGGTGCAATGTTTGACCTTGTGTTGTGCTTGTGGGCTGTTGCAACACGAAGTAAAAGATACCTGCCTGATGAGGTTTGTTGGCCTTGGGTGCCATCCACACCGTGTTTCCTGCTGTGCTGTAAAATGTACAGGGACAGTACATAAATAGAAAAGCTGTTCTTGGGTAGAGATCACCTTTTTCTTGGTTTCACCTAGCAGTTTGTAGCAATTTTGGCTTCATCAGCAACGTTACTGCAATAACTTCTGAAGCTACATGGATTTTGTGTTTTTGTGGACAGCGGGAGGTTGTGAGCTTGATAAGCTGACAGGTTGTTATTGTCAGTCCCTTTGAACTTATGGTGGACGTGAGACCTTCAACGTTGATTTCCTTAAGTTTTGGGAGCTTTTCTGGGCTTCATGAGGTGCATTATTCATCATCTTCACCTTCTTGTTTGGGAAGATGAATAAGGTCAAACAATTAATATCACAGCATTCATCTATCATGCTCCAGTAGAGCCTGTCACTTCCAGAAGAGTCCTGTGACAACTGTCACTCCATGGGAAGCCCGCATTGGAGCAGGCTCCTGGCAGGTCCTGAGAATCCATGGATAGAGAAGCCCAAGCAAGAGCAGATTTGCTGACAGGACTTCAGGCCCTGTGAGGAACCTACACTGTAGCAGGCTGTTCCTGAAGGGCTGTACCTGTAGGAGAACCACTCCTGGAGCAGTTTGTGGAGAATTGTAGCCTGTGGGAAGGACTCACATTGGAGAGTTTTTACAGGACTGTCTCCCATGGGAGGAACTCCACACTGGAGCAGAGGAACAACCTCCCTGAAGAGGAAGTAGCAGCAGAAACATGATGATCTGGTCATAACCCCCATTCCCCATCTCCCTGCACTGCTGAGTGGGGAGAAGGTAAAGAATTGGGAATAAAGTTCAGCCTGGAAATGAGGGGAGGAGGGGATGGAGCATGTTTTTTAGGATTCGCTCTACTTCTCATTATCCTACTCTGAATTTGATGAGTTATAAATTTAACTAAGTCCCCTATATCAAGATTGTTTTGCTTGTGGTTTTAACTGGTGAGTGATCTCTTCCTGTCCTTTTCTCAACTTTGTCTTTTGTTAAATTTTCTCTCTTGCCCAGCTCTCTTCAGAGGAAGAGAGTGATATAGCAGCTTTGGTGGGCACCTGGCATCTAGCCTAGGTCAAACCACCACAGGTATTTTTTTGGGACGTACCGTGATGCCGGATGAGTTGCAGGAGTGGCCAGCCAGGACTTTAGGCCTTAGTCCGAAAATGGGAGGAAAAATAACTGCATTCTTATGCGCCCTTTAGGTTGCATTCATGTTTGTTTGCGGTGATTAATGATTGCTCTGAAGGTAAAAGCTGCAGTGTCTAAGTTGACAACTTATCGTGTTAACCCATGCTACAAGATGGTGCAAGTCTTTGGGCTGTCTTGTTCTGCCACAGTCTGCTTATCCCTGTTCATTTGTAGCTCAAACCAACAAAAAACCCGTCAGGGTGCTCACATCTGTGAGTGTTATGTGCTGGATCTGGCTGGATCCAGGACCAAATTTGGAAAGGTGGTGGAGGAATTTGCTTTACTGTGGTTGCTGACAGTCGTTTTTCACCCCGCTCCTGAAGTAAGGCAGCAGTTTGCCAGATGTGCACAATGTCAGCATGCTCACACATGTGAAATGGGTAAACAGGATTACCAGCCCTCTGTTCCTGAGATGTAGCCATTGATTTAGATCTCAAAACCCACACTGCCACTGTTGGTCCTTGAATTGAGAGAGAAGGGAAGGTTCATGCCATACTGCCCTTTTTGGTACCATAGGGATACATAGGCAAGAACGTATGTCTGGCACTGATAGAAATGGCTAGTTGTCAGACTGTAAGCTTGCCTCCTCAGTGTCTGTGTACAGATCCAGGGGAGTCTTTATAGATTAAATCCTCGCAGAACTGTGTTTGTTGTAGGTCAGTTAACTCATCAGCACGAGTCCTCCAGACCTCAATCTCAGAAGCGTCTGAACATAACAGAGGACATGTGTGCTGGAGGTGCAGATTGTAACTCCACCTAATCATTTGCCAGGCAAAAGCCGCTCTAAAACCTTGCCCTTGGTATAAACATTGCATCTTTTCTATTTTAAGAAGTATTCAAAAGATCAGGATAGGCAGACAGATGATATAATCACAAAAAGTCTTTCTCCAGCAAGTGATGATACAAGTGCTTTGTGTTGTGATAATGCCTGTGTATTGTGCAGAAAGTTCAGTTCCTTAAATGGAAATACACCAAATACTTAATTTTCTTCTTGCTTTCATCGTCTTTCAGCAGATTCAGATATCTGTCTTTGGAAATATAAAGCTAACTGGTCTTACGAGTTTGATTGCCACATCTTGAACGTTTAATTTTTCCTTATGCTCTGGCGTCTGTTATTCTTTAGCACAGTCACACTGAATATCAATTAGGAGGCAGGAAGATGATTGTGGAAAACTTGGTGAGGGGGATGCGATGCTGACTGGAATTTTGGCTGTTGTGAGTGGGGATGCGTGTTTGCTCTGAATTCTTTCTGAACTTTAGAAACTCTTTGTTATTAAACTACATGTGCTGTGCAGCAACATGAGATACCCGTGATTTGCATTCATCTCTCCAAAATTACAGTGAATGCTCTCTTCCATGGACAGGAAGACAAGACAAGTGGTCAGTGCCAAAGTTATTTAGCAGATGGTGCTTGAGTAGCGAGCAACATCATCATCATTTCAAGTGTAAGGCATATAATAGATGTCTACCGGCCTGGTAAATGAGACCCCTGGAGTTACTTGCCTGCATCCGTCTCCCATCCTGCAAGATGCTGCCATCTGTCAAGACACCGAGCCAGGCCTCACTAAAATAAATAAATCTACTTCCCCCTTCTTTCCAAAGCACTTGCCATCGCCTGGGTTAATACGCTGTGTGGGCTTACGTGTGTCATACATGTGAGGGAGGAGGAAATATAGATACAAATATGAGGAACGCGCCCTTGGGTTCTGTCGCTTGGGGCAGACAATGTTAATGCACGGTAAACATTCTCAGAAAGACATTCAGTACTTAAGTGCCATTGAACACCAAGCATAAACAAGCTCTTGCCATGATTTAACCTCCTGTTTCTCTTTCTTTCGGCAGAGTGTGACAAGCTGCGGCGGGATGGCTACCGGAGCTCACAGTATTACTCTCAGGGCCCCACCTTCTCCTCGTCCTCCAGTGCAATCTGTGGAAGTTACCAGGATGATTATGAAGAAATTGAACAAAAGGTAATGGTGGGGGGCAAAGTGCTGGAAAAAATACTTGCCTGGTGCAGTTTAATTGCCTGCCATAACACTGTTCAAATAAGGCAGGATTTTTAGAGGATCACAAAGATGTTTATTCCTCTGAATTACAGTGATAGTAGATCATCTGACTTTCATGGGCTCTTAAAAATCTCAATTCTACCCATGCTTTGATAATAAAGTTCCCACTGGCATATTCAGAGTGTGAAAGCAGGGAGGGGTTTGGTCATGTTCTATAGGGAAGACCCCCCAGCAAGGGTCACTGTTAAGTGTTTACATTCGAGTAGCAGGAAGAGCTATTCAGCAGCCATCAGCATACTTGAATTGTAACTTGGATAGGTGCACACTTTGAATTGCTAATACAGGCAGTCTTTCAGTCAGGTAGAGGCTTTGTCCTGATGCATCACAACTGTTTGGTAAAGGCATCCAGAAAATGAAGATTGCCCACCGAGTTGGGTTTATTGCCTTTCTTTCAGTTTACTTCATTATTTTCTTGCTTATGTCCCCACATGTCAACTCCCAGTGTGCTTAGCTTAGAATCTAGAAGTAAATGTAATAAAGAGAAGGAACAGTGGATCACAAATTTTTAAAAAGTTATGGAGCCATATTGCTTCATATATAAATTTATATAGGTTTCAGTTACAGAACTAGTAAATTGCATTATTATTCTGAAGAAGAAAGGAGATTTTGCTCCTCTGTCTTTACTTTATCCTGTTGTACCTGTGGGCTCTGAAGGAAAAGTTGGCTTTAGTGTTGTGGTGTAGGATGTTACTGCTGGGGTGGGTGGCAAGATCCACTGGAGTGTGCCTGTCTAAAGCCAAAATGCTAGAGCTCCTGGCATTTTCAGGATAGATATTGTAGAATACTTTGCCAAAACCTGCTGTTGCTTAGAGAGTGGGAGGATGTCCTTGATTGTAACACAGTTTAATTTCTTTGAATTGTTGCTAAAACCATATGTCCCTCTGTAGCATGGGCCAGATAACTCTATAAGCAAAATGTGCAGACCCTGAGCATGCACTTTAAAGGGCACAGCGTTTGGAGTTTTATCCTCCATGGGTTTTAGTCACATAGTAAAAGGTGTTGTGGAATATGTAGAATCTCTCATCCAGGCGGTGATTGCATTTTATCTGTGTATTGGCAGGGAATGTCAGAGCATCTTGTTTAGCTGTGTGTGGTATGTACTGGCAGTGAGCCGGGAATGTAAAGCACATTCATACTGTGGAATGCATTATAATGGTAATTTGCAAAACCTTGCTGAAATCAGTGGAATTACGATTTCCGCCGGGGAAAGTATTAACACCTTGTTAGTTGCTATTAATGTAGTGCATGTAAATGCATACATATATATGTCATCGACTTGTCCTGGCAGTGCTGTGCAGCGTATAACCATCTGCACATGCAAAACTAACGAAACATTTAAAAAATATAAATACATTTTCCTTTAAACAATTTGAATGAAAGTGTATAAGCATGGGTGAGGATTCTTGGAGACTAAGAGCTGTCATCCTTTCTTGGTTAAGAGTTTTTTTGAGTGTTAACATAATGTGTTACTAACAATTTCTGTGCATTCTGGAGAAAATTAATGCAACTAAGTATGCTTTAAATACAGGATAGCACTTCTATTTCAAATTGGAATAGGTTCCTTTAAATATTGTAGCTGAAAGGATGATTCAGAGCTGTGGAGAAAGATAGCTGCCAAACTGACAGTCTTGGCTGTTACTGATTATCTCAGAACCTTAACCTTCACCCTGCCACTCTTATTTCCAGCTCACAAAGACATTAATTTCTTGTGAACTGTAGCATGATTCTTCATTCATACTGTATAACTCTTTTGTGGAGTCTTTTGACCAGTATCTTTGTTTAATTGCCTTTTTTTTTTATTTTTAAGGGTGTGAATTTTTAATCTTTCTATAAATGAATGTTTACCACAACAGATTTCTGAACTTGAATTATTATCCTACTGGTAAAGAGCCAAGTAATTCTAAGAAGTCTTATGCCTTGAGGGACTCATATTTCAGCTGTCAGGAGAGTTCTTCAGTAACAGTGTGGAACTGGGGTCACCAAAAATCCTGTGATTCAAAATGTGAACTCCTTACCACTAGATGAAAGCCTTATAGCTTTGTTGTCTATTCGAGGCAAAAAAGCCAACCTTTAAATTCTGTGCATGCAGTACTTAATTGAAATTTGAGAACAGCATAATAATGATGGGTGGATGAATACCTATTTACTGTTCACAAACTTTGTAGTTGATAAAATTGCCAACTTGCAGAAGAAAAGAGTGAGTGATTTCACAAAGGAAACCAGCTTTCCCTGTTATTTTTAATCTGCTTCTAAAAATAAAAACCGTAGCCAGATATTTTGCTTGTCTGTCTACACTGGAGACAATGTGAAACCATGGCTAGGTGGTGCAAGAGGAGACCTCTACCCACATGCATTCTCAGGTTTTGTGGCCATGGGTGTCTGTCAGCAGAGGGTAATAGTCTCGCCACCAAGCATGTTTTTTCAGTGTCTTAGGCGATGTCTAAGATAAGCAGAACGTGTGCTGTTCCAAAGGAAAACCACTAGGGAGAAGCAGGCACAACTCAAAAATGAATGAACAAAATTTAAAAATGTAGAAAACTTGGAGTCTCTGAGTGAAAGTTGATATAAAATTAAGTATTTGGATCTGCCCTTTTAATGTTGATTCTTACAAGTTAGATTAATGGAGCACGGGCCAAACTCCAGTGAAGTACTGATCCTAATTGAGTTTGTTGGTGATTAAATTGGTTTACCTGGATTTTACATCTCGGTACTGTGACCAGTCTCCTCCTTTCTCATATCTTACATGCTGCTGTTGGTGACACATCTTGGAAGGTATTCCTGTCCTTCGGTATTGCTCTGTTTTACCAGTGTAAAAGATGTTTTGAAATGTCGCTTTCAAACTCCAGTTCTCCTTATGTTCTGAAATGTGTGCATGTGTATATTAACTGTATTTGTCCTTTGTGGTTATTTTTTTTTCTTACTCCTTTTTCTTTCCCTTTTTACCACTCATTCTCTTTGTTTCTTTTTCTCTCACTCAACAGTCTAGTCTGTTAGACTGCATCTCTCAGTCTTGCATTAGCGCCTGCTGTAACTTGGTTCCCTGGAACAACAAGGTACTTTGCCCACGAGTGGGACCATCCAGCCGCCATATCTGCGGCTTGATGTTACCTGTAGCATTTTAGCATAGATGCAATCTTATTCTGCTCTTAGCCTTCAGTTGTTACCTGCTGCTTTTTTCTGCTTAAAAAAAGAGCAGCAGTTAAAAAAACAACCACTCAGCAGAAGAGTCCCATACTAGATTTGTTTCCTTTAATTTTCCTCTGTGCTCCTTTCTGCCTGCAGTACAGTATCTTGTATTTACTTGGTTCACAGACTTTTTTATTCTCTTTTTTTGTCTATTAACATTTGCCTCCTTTGAAACCCCTCCCCCAGTGGACACTGTCTTTTATTTAATTGGCTGCTTCATTATTTTTTAATTAGCCAAGGAAAACCTCTACTAATTTGGAGGAATGTATTTTTCTTGAATGATAAATGTGAACTACAGAGAACACCTGCTCCCAAGCATGCAGTATTGCATATATTATTTCTTCATTCCATTTGTGAAAATGTTCATGCACCCAAAACTCATGGCGTTTTTCCCTACGTCATGTCATTTGGCTTGTGAACTTTGCCTTGATAGTTATGCTTTGGGTGAAAAAACACTTATTTCACTTACTTGGGGGGGGCAATGGGGGGAGAGTGTATTTTTGCCGCTGTTCATCTGAACTGTTAGTTGTCTCTCCAGTATCTGCAAGAAACTGTTTAGTATCCTAGGTGAAAACAAGTGCACTGACTGTATTGATTTGAGGTAGTCTAATCCAAAACTTCGGTGTTAAGAGGCAGTAAAGCAGTTGGGCACTTCAGTTTTGGGGGTAGGAATGCCTAAAAAGCCCTGAGGCATGAGGTCTGGCAGAGCTGAAGATAACTCTGGGTGATGGTGTCCTCAGCTGGCCTCCCTGCCCCTCTGCTGCAGTTGCATGGTGCTGCTCTTATAAGCACTACGTGTATTTTATACCATTTGCAGGGGTTTGGTTTTTTAAAATACTGCACCATTTACTGCACTAGAACAGCAGCTCATAATACGTGAAATGCCAAAGCATTAAGGAAGCTGTGTACAGAAAATCTTTGAACAAAGAAAAGAGGATAATTCTTCACTCATTGCATGCTCAGACTGTGCAGCTGCTGTGTGAATTGTGGGTGCTGAAAGTTTACGTGGGCTTAGACAGCAACTGGGTACATTCTTGAAGGGCGAGGACTCCATCCAATGCTGAGAGAGTATTCAGGAAAAAGTATTTCTCTATGCATCCTCAGATTTGAATTTCACCTTGATGTCATCGACTAGCCATTGTTTCAAGGCAGATACTAGACAGGCTTTCAGAGCTCCAGACAGTACAGATCTTCGTGTGTTTTTTATCCCATTACAACAGAGTAGAGGAAGAAGAAAAGAACATTTCTGCAGTGTTTGTTAAGGTGATAATTTGCTTGATAGTCAGTAATTTCGACTGACAAAAAAGTTCCTTCCTTACTGAGACATAATGAAGGTTATGAAGTGAAGAATTTGGTAAGATGGCAGTGCTGGCTAGTGCCACTGGAGATCTGTGTGTAGAAGTAATAAAATGGAATATTCTGTGAATACAGGGGGAGCTAGACTGGTGACCTTGGTCTAGAGGACACCAGGTAGAGTCTAATGACTAATTCATCTGAAGTGTAAACTCATGTAAATATGTAATGTGGCAGTGTTCCATGAGACGGTGTGGAACTCCATGGATTGAATTAGGCATGGGAAGTGCCATTCTTAGTTGGCCAGGTTTGGGTCTTGGGTTTCTTTTCCCTGTTACTGATTGTCTTGATCCCTTGGTGTTTGGAAAGTGGCACTTGAAGCCATCAAATCTAGTGAAACACTGGAGCAGAAATAGAATGTTGGCAAATATAATGGACAGCTGAACTGGTATGGCTGCTGTCTCCAACACTGACTTTTTTTTCAGTATTTTGTTTTTGTGATAAATTATGATTTTAGAAGTGATTTTAGTAGACAGTAGGGTAAATGGCATGACTAGAAATTTGAAGTCTCTTTGCTGAAAAGTAAAATTTATATGGATTGAGTTTTCCTCCTGGAGGTTCCATCTTTTTTTAAACACTGTAGTATAAACCCCTGATATATAAAAAGGATTTAGAATAAACAGATTATTTAGGCAGAGAGTGCTGTGAGATACATAGCATAAACTCATTTGTCATCTGGGACCTCTCAAATAGCATGAATGTGCTGAGATAGTGGAACCCTTTTATTGTATCTCAGCAGCTGATTTGGCTGGGGGACAATATGTCAACAAGGCGTCCGAGAGGCTCCAGCTTACTGAGCCATATAGCTTGTCTATAGGATATTTATAGGCCATTTTTCTCCTGGATTCTCCATTTTAACTCCCATTTGAAGGTTCATGCTTTTTCCCCCCTAGTGCATGTTTGTGGAAACACTTCAAGGTCCAAGGCTGCTGCTTTCACATCCCACCTTTACCTCTTACCATGTCCGTGAAAAAGAATGAATTCCAACAAATTTTCCTCCAGAGATGAGTGTAACAACCCATTCCAGAGATTTGGCCATTTAAGTCTAGCAGTAAAGTTACTATGACTCAGAGATGCTTAAGAAAAGGGACAAGTACTTCTGTTATGGACACAGAGTTTGTTATCAGCTTTTCCAGGCAGATACATCTCAAAGTACTGCCTCACTCTACTTCTGGTGTAACAGACCTGACTGGAGAAGACTTCCCTGCCACACAGCAGCAATTCACTGTGTCTTCCAGCAAGCTTCCATGCTGTAAATCTGGGAATGTTTGCTAAAAATATGTGAATCTCATTTTCATCCTAATTATAGAGGTAAATGATTTTTGTCTGAAGAAGGCTGAAAGATGAGCTCCTGCATTCCTCTGTGTGTAATAAAGCTGTGTACAGCTTTGTCATGTCTATACCATTATCACTGAGAGTACTTTGGAAGAAAGGATATAAGTAGAGACAGTCATGTTTCTTCAGGATCCGTGGGAAATGTACCTACAGTTGAAATGTGAACACTTGTTCCTACACCTAAAACCACCTCCAACTCTTTTACTGAAGTATTTTGTAGAAGTACATATGTGTGTGCTGTGGCAGGAGGTCATTCTCACTGACACTGCCTTGAACTCAAATGCACCATTGAGTTTTCAGTTGCTTCTGATTGGTTGTATGCTCATATAACCTGATTCATTTCTGTCTTACTCCATCTGTCCCCAATTTTCTCAACTTCTAATTCTGCAAAATTCCTGATTGATGTTCCACATTCTTTGGATAATTAGGATTCCCTTGTAGCAGATGCTTCACTTCTTCAGTTTTTCTGTTCGTATACTATAACAAAAAACCTGTTCTGCTTGGCTTGGGTAATTTCTTTGAAAAGGAAGGATGGCTTTGTAACCAGTACCTCTGCCACTTGACATACTGGAGTAGCCCTTAGAGACTGCAGTATGACAGCTGAGACCTGACACTACAGTACAGTCTGAAGGTGACACATACTGATGCTGACAGTATCAACCAAGCAGTGTATTTGAAGGTCACTGGTGCTCATCCTCACCCCAGACAAACTGCAAAACTATTCTTGAGGTGTCTTCCTTGGTCTCCCTGACTCAGGTGGAGAAAAGTTCGTTGTAGAACAGGGAAAGCAGTATTTCTTTGCCTCACCCCTTGCTTACTCCTTTAAGTGCATATACTGCCTGCTGTGACAAGTGGGCTATCACCCCTCCTGCCGTGTTCCTTGCAAACCCTTTCTCTCTTGCCCAGTTTTTAAACCTAACTGAGGGGAAGCATGGCCTGGAGGCAGCTTTGCCTTCTTCAATGGCATTCCTGTCCCAAATTGCTTAAGATAATGAGGGTCTTTATGAATTTGGGTGATATGAGGTGGGAAGGTCCTTGTGTTTGTAAGTACAAATATATGTGCCCATATTGTATATGTATATAAATTGGGTATGGACACACACTCAAAAAATGATAAGCACTCACATCGTATTATTACTTGATTTTAGAGCCTTTTAGAAACAGCAGAGGCTTGAAAAAATATCGGTGTCCTCCAAGAATGTTGTACTGATAGAGCTGCTGGGGCTTTCACTGGGCTGAGCCCTTACCTACAGAGCAGCCTCTATCCCTTCCACAGCCCCTCTAGGAAAGAAATTCTAGGCTGTCAGAAATGGATTATATCCTTGAAGAAAAGCTCCCGCGTTTTGAAGTGTGGTTCCAAACCACAGAATGACATTACTAATAGTTTCATTGCCTGAAATGTTTTTTTAGTGTTGCCTGAAGAGGTTTTACTTTTCTTTTACTTTTTGCCTCAAAGTTGCTTTTATTTTTATTTTCTATTTAATAGAATGTTGGACTTTGTCCTAAAGGATGTACAGTCAGTGCTCAACAGAATAAATAAATGGTTATTTATTTAGAAACAGTGGGAGCTCCTCATAGTAACAGGAAGAAAATTAAAGTCAGAAATGATAAACAGCGGTTGCAGCACAGTGTTTGGGCATGCCTTTTGTGTAGCACTCAGCTTCAGGAGAAAACAGATCACTTAGACTGAACACCCACAATAATAATAATAATGATAAAAAAAATCCATCTGTTATAAAGAGCTGTGATGTTTCATTCCGTGCCTGTGTGCAGCAGTGACAACCCTATTCTGAGTAGTATTTGGCTTTCCAGAGGGAGGGAGGAATAAAGAAAAGAGAGGGGTAATTCTGGGCTGGTGGTAGGGAGGAAGGTCCCAAAGCAAACTCCTCTGAAACAGAGGTGTCAGCAGGTTGCAGAGAGATCTCTGCTAGTGCTGCAAATGCTATGCAACTCCTCTTCCGTGTTGTCTTCTCTTTTTTGTTTTGTCGGGGGGCAGAAGGATACTGTGGTTGGTTTTCCTCCTGGTCTTCCTCCGTCTCCTGCTTCTGATATTCCCTGGAGTGCCTTGCTGGCAGGAGTGAGGAGAGAAGGCTGCTTCTCTCAGGTTCATGTGCATTTGTGACCACCTGCTAGAAACCCCAGTGATGTCTTCTGCATGGCCTGAATGTGCCTGCCCTCAGTGTTTGCCATGGACAAGGACTGTCCTGTCAGTAAAAAGCTGGGCTATGGCTTTCTCTGCCATTACTGCCATGCAAGCAAAGACCTCGTAATGAAAACAGATTTGCTCCCCAAAAGGAAATTGTTTTTTTGGCTTTTAACTTCAGTGGAGGGATTTGCACAAGCTGTCTTTTTCTTGTGGAGAAAGTTTTTTGTTTCATTGGTTGGGTTTTGTGTTTTTTTTTTTTTTAAGTAAAACACTCCATGGAATTGAAATCTGCCACTTTGAGAAGAACTGACTTTTAAAATTA
Source organism: Oreocharis arfaki (assembly GCA_013398015.1). Taxonomy (NCBI): domain Eukaryota; kingdom Metazoa; phylum Chordata; class Aves; order Passeriformes; family Paramythiidae; genus Oreocharis; species Oreocharis arfaki. The sequence continues at coordinate 2,072,386 of VZRR01009625.1, read as the reverse complement.
CCACTCTGTGGCTACTAATAATATTAAGTGCTTTACCCCTGAAAAATGAATAACCCCTTGGACTGTGGCGAGTTTCTCCAAGACCAAAGCCAAGTTAATTTCTGCCTCACTGATCCATGGCTGATGATTTTGTGGAGTGTGGTGATTGATTCTTTTACTCAGCTCTACTAAAATCTGTCTTTTCATGGTAGGCTTCTTGCTGAGACCTTACGCATTTGTACAGCCTAGTGCAGCTGGAGCAAAGCAGTGCTCGGATCTCATCTTCTAGTAGGGCATGGGGAGGTGAGGGGGAAGGGAAGGCAAACCTTGGTGCAGGGAGAGAGGGGTTAATCACTGCAGGAGCTATGTCAGTGTGTAAGGTGTAATTAGGTACTGTGCTTTGCTATGCGCTGAACCAGTCTTTTCCCCTTCGTTGGTATATATTCCTTAGACTAATCAAATGTCTTGAAAAAATACAAGCTAGGTGTTTTGTTGTGTGGTTTTTTGTGTGTTTTTAAAACTGCTCTTTATGTAGGTCAAAGTGTGATATTTGTGAGGGTGTATTTTGCTCCACAGGCAGTTGTGCTGGCTACAGCAGCAACACCTTAGTAATACCCTAATCCTACCTTTTTTTTTAAGTAGTAAACTCACATTGTTATATGTATTTCTGTTTGTAGTGTCCTGTGTCTCTCTCTGAAGAAGAAAAGCTTATTACCATCAAAAGGCCTAAAAGTCCAGCTACAAACGAGTTATCAGATATCAACACCCAAACCAACTGGACTAAGTCTCTTCCACTGCCAACGCCAGAAGAGAAAATGCGACAACAAGCGCAAGCCGTCCAAACAGATGTGGTTCCTATTAATGTGACTGGTAGGCTTTTAATTTCAGTAATTGCATTACACTGATGAGGGAGGGCAGAGATGAAAGGGGATCCATACAGTTGGCCAGTATTTGGACACTCGTATATTCAATGCATGAATTTTAAATGACTTACCACACCTTTCTGTGAAAATCGTTTTGCGTTTAATAGTCTGAATGTGAACTTAATTAGAAAACATCAAAATCCCTTAAAATTATCATTAATGGAGATAGTTAAAATATGTGGGCTTGAAACAGCATTAGATATTCATGAAATGCAAGAAGAGGACTAATAAATAGCAGTATTTTGCTGTGGACTACACTGAGGATATGTAATTGAAAATCATGTTTTATCCAATGTTGATTATATTTCAAGATATTGTTCTAGGAATTTTATTTAAGGAAGGTTGTCAGGAGCTTGTGTCTTCCAAAGACTAAATGTTACAAAAATCAAGAAAAAAAGCTCTAGGGTCTAATTTTTATCAGCAACAAAAGGTTTAGGTGTCAGGGAGAGTAGGGTTAGAACAGCAAAAGTTAATGAGGCTACACCTTTGAGCAATACTGTAGGTGAGGCACTCCACTTACGTAACCACCATCCACATTTTCTTGTTATGAACTGTGTATTAACTCTTCATTTTGAAAATGCTCTTCGATTTTACAGTTGCAGAACTCTCACTCTGTGGAAGTTAAATTATGTTAAAGCCTAATGCCAAATAGATACTTTGTTGTGTGTAAAACAGAATTTCCGTCAAAGATGGGATTATCGCTTCGATTTAATAACCCCTTTTTTTCTGCACAGTATCAAGATTGTCTGTTATTAGTTAATTCACATAACTGACCGCTTGCCTGCCAAAGCCAGGCTGATATTCAATATCCAATTTATTTCAAATGCCATATGGTGTGCTCTGACTCCGTGCTTAGTCTGCCAATCAATAGCTTGCAATGTTTGGTTTTGTTTTCAAAGTGAATTAGTTTCTCTTTCCCTGCATGACTAGCAGTGCTTTTTTCACCTGTATTTTTATAAACTAGTTCTTTAATAAGTATTATTTAATAGTATTTAAATATTCTAATCATATAGGAGCAGGTCATCTGTGACAAACATCAGCAAACTCTGAGAAATCAACGAGAAATTATTTCTTAAATAAACAGCAGAAAATATTTGAAGTAAGCAGATGAAGGCAGTATGAAATCTTGAACACCTCACCTCTGGAAAACTAATAGAAGGAAAATATATGCAATGCTGAAATGTTACTAGGCCAGTTGGCATTATCTAGGGAATTTAGGATACGGATGCAGAAGGCCAAGTTATGGGAACAACGGATAATCTGACAATCAATGAGCTTGAGTAGGGCTTAGATACTGTGACAGCAGGACCACTGTATACTTAGAGAAACAGTAATCTGTTGTTCAATGTAATGACCCTGCATACTGCAAAAGATATGGGGGGAGTAAACAGATGGAAAGAAAAATGAGGTAAAGGGATCAAATAACTCACAGATTTAATTCATCATCATGTAGAACATCACCTTGTTTAGATAAATTAAGTTTGTGACTTCAACCTGCGTAATTTGACTGGTGTAGCAAACCTTGTGTCCCCTGAATTGTTTAGTTCAGCACTAAATTGTTGGTAACAGCACTCAGAAAAATCAGCGATTCTCAACTTGTTTGATTGAAATGATGCACGTGCATATTTTACCTCGCCTTTGTGGAGTGTGTGGTTGAGCACTTATTCCCTTATAAACAGGGTAACTGGGAGAGGTAGAAGAGGAGGGCATTAAAGGAAGACTGCTGTTGCACCATGTGATCTGGTCTCCAGGATCCACCGTTCCCTTTCCCTTGAAATAATTATATTGCTACTGTGAAACAAGGCAAGCGAAACAAGCCACACACAACATACAGAAAAAGCTGCTGTCCTTGTTCCTCTTCAAAAAGTCACAATCTGCTCCCCTCCTCTGCTCTCCCACACACCGAGTAATTTTATTTTGTGAAGTTCCTTATGTTACTGCACAAGGCAGGAAAAAAACTGACAAGAAATTCTGTGCTGTTTGTTTAACATAACATGGAACAAACCATTGAGGATTTTTGTTTTGATTTGGCTTTTCCCTTCACACACTCTTTTTCTCACTCTCCCAGAAGAGAGGTCAAAAAACTTCCATTTTATTACTCCAGGCATGAAATAAAAGGTTAACCTCTGAAGAGGCTGCTAGCAATTGGTAACATTTTCAGCAGTGCATTAGTAGTGATTCTGCTGCAAAGGCCTCTCTCGTGGCTGTGCAATAAATGCTCCATGAGTTCAGCTTTCAGGGCTCTTTGGTGAACAGATTGCAACTAATACAGTAGTCATAAAAATCTGTTGGATAGCCTGAAGGTGCAGGGGCATTGTATTAGGCTGACAAGCTGCTGACTAGACATCCAGATTTGGAAGCAGTTTCGGTCTGAGAGTGCCTGGGCTGAGCTTTATTCTGGCCGGGAAGGGGTTGGACTGAATTTTTCAGTGGTGGCCAGTCTTTGCATTTATATATCCTGTGGGTTAAAAGATATATAATGGTGTCTGTTCTTGTGGGTTTTCCGGAACTAACTTTCTTTCCAGATGGAGGAGTCTGGTAATGGTGGAGGTGATCAGTGCCAGGCTGGATCCTGAAAAATATTTAAGCATTTGCTTGAGTCCAGCTTGACTGACTTCAAGCTGGTGAGATTTAAGCACATACTTAAATATTTTCGGTGAATCCAAAGAACCTGAGTATACTGCATGAGGGACAACTGAGTAAAGTATACAAGGAATACCTAGATGATTTAATACAAACCTGTATTAAACCTGTAAGAGAAGGAGAAAAGTATCCTTAAATCTGTAAAATATACTTAACATTGACATAGATATTTTCTAAAATGAAAAATATGACAATGAAGAAAGAAAAAAGGACTGAGACATTCTGATTTTGCTTGTTGGATTTCATTGAAGTTGCTGTTTTAGAATTCTGCAGATTTGCATAGTGCAAATCTGTGTATCAAAAGCCATTAAAGATGGATTGGTTGAGTTAGCTCTTAGGTAGCTCATTTGGAACAATTTACTGTGGATCAGTTGGCACAGTAACATTTCCCCATGGCCATCCTGTTTGTGCTGTCTGAGGCATCATGTAAAAGACTCTCTCCTTGTTTGCACCCTCTGCTTACCACTTAATGTTTTATTCCAGGGCATTCAAAGCTACATTATAGTTTTCTTGCAATCACCATCTCAGGCATAATTGTTGGCCTTTGAGTGGATAAAGATAAGTTCAGAGATGCAAAACCTTCTCCTTCAAATCTCTTGGATGCATTATAATGTGGCTGGAATTATTTTTATCATCCTGCAGGACAGGATAACCTAATGTCCTGACTCTTGCCCAGTATGGGTCCTAACATCCTAATGCTGGTACTGCCCCAGGCAGTGGATAGTCTGTCTCAATATTTCAGGACTTTTACTAAGCCATTGGGATCCATAGCTCTAAATTTTATAGTTCCCTTGGTGTCTAAGGTTTCCCCTCCTCCCTTAATCTGATTTCAGTCAATCCAAAAGTTGGATGAAACTGGCCTTTTGTAACTGCAAGGATTCCACTCAGCACAAGTGCAGCCCATGGTCGATGCTCCAGACAAACACAGTCAGAGTCTTTATATTTACAACATGGTGAATGAAAATGCTACATTTTTTCCTTGCATTTTCTCAAGTCCACATGCTATACTTTAATATATGACTGTATCTTTAACTGTTATAGAGGTAGTGAGGTTTTCTATGCTACTCGCACGATGCACATCGTACTGATGCGCAGTCAGCCAGGGGTAATTTTTATGATGTATTAGTTACCGTGCATTAATCACTTTTCAGAGGTAAATAATTTGGTCATCAGTTTTCAAAAAACGTGTACAATGGAAAAAAACATGTACAATGTATATCAAGGATTTTCTGCCTTTAAGTTTTAAATGGGCCATCTAAAGGACATTGAGCAGTGCTTTAAAATGCTTAAACTTCTAAAAAAGGGAACTTATATGTGAGCTATTGGGGGGGAGCTGTTAAATTTTTAGAAGTGACAGAATTAGCTCACAATCTGTAGGGCAGTTTTTATCTTAATACTAGTAAAATGGCCAAATTATAAACCTCTAAACAAAAGTGAATTCCTAAAGAAAAGCTGCTTTATGATAGTGGTGCTTCTGGGTCCCATTATGATACAGCACATGGTCATCATAAGGCTTTGTCTGGCAAAATGCACTTACACATTTTTTCAGCTTTTGCCATTGTATATTTTTATAATCATCTGTAAAGTTTCCATTTTAAGCAGCTTTCACTCTGAAATATTTATGAGTCCACAAGATCAGTTTGATCTCTGCGTGCTCCATAGTTCTTATTTGTATTCGTGTTAAAAGATCAACACCAGAAATGTGGTACACTTGACAGGTTCAGAGCAACTTGGAATAAAAAGAAGGGCCTCATGCGAGTTAATGATGGAGTTGTGCAGAGACATCATAATAGCTGTTGCCAACAGCAGTGTCTGTTCCTGCATAAACCATTGAGATCTTTCATTTTCATGAGCAGATTTGCTTTTTCTGCAGCTCATTACTTAAAAATAAATTAACAAAACCACAGAAAAACCTATAAAGGGCCACATTAAAGCAAGGATTCTCTTTGCTTGTGGAATTAGAGCTCCTCTCACCAAATATGAACTGGCCTCAGGAAGTCAAAAATCCTTTTAAAACAGGCAGTACTGTGTAGTGGATATTTGTGTGTAAAGCCTTACTGTGACAGTGTGCTGTATCTTCCTTCAGTGTAAACCTCCATTGTAGGACCAAGCTAACATCATTTATTAATGCCTTTTTTTTCCATTTCTTCAGCAAAACTAGTGGAAGAAAGTGCATGATGTCAGTGTGCTTGGAAGTAATGTTGCTTTGCTTGTTCTACCATGTATTAGGGGAGAATTTCGACCGCCAAGCCAGCATTCGGCGGTCTCTAATTTACACAGACACGGTGGTAAGACGGCCGAAGAAAGTCAAAAGGAGAAAGACTATTACAGGAATCCCTGACAACATACAAAAGGAGCTAGGTATGGCTCATCAGAACTGTATTCCATCCACTGTTCATTGTCACTGCTTATCATTACTCAACTAATAACATTACCAGTGCTCATGAAACCAATACAGTCTGATAGCCTATTTCAGTTCCAAATACGCGTGTGCCTCCTTGCCACCTCTTGCATTGGGAAGTTGGGACCTTTAATCTGTTGGCTTCCGTCTGTTAAAGGGAGCAGGGTGTTTGGAAAATGGTGTACTGGTACAATGAAAATCTGCAGGGATGTAAGGTTTCTGGACTTTAATGCTTTCCTTCACATTTGGTCGTCTTCTCCAGGATGTTCACCAAAGCAAAACTGAAGTGGCAGGCGTATTGGCTTGTGAGTAATTACTTAGTGGAGTAAATCAGTTCATGGATGCCTTCCTGAATCTGCTGAGGATTGCATCAAGAGTGAAAAACCTATTTTCCAGTTCAGTTTTGGCAACCCCTAAAGTATCAATGTTATTTAATTGACAGTAATTTACCTGGGTTTATTAGCTATTCCATGTGTTCTAAAGGAAAGTTATCTATTTGGTCACATTTACACTACCTCAGGCAATCTTCCTTCACACTTTGTAGCAGATGTGAATTCAAAGCTAATGAAGCAATCTGAATTTTGGCAGACCTTTCAGACACTTTTTGCAGAACTCTTCGATTTAAATTGTGTTATTCTAGTTTATTTTTTGAAAAATTATTTCAGTTTTTCCCAAATTATAACTTTACAGATAAAAGTATGCCCCTCTCCCCTTTTTTTTTCTCAGTAGAGGAAGAATATGTTTTAAAATAGTCTGGCAAAACGTAATTTTGGTGCTTTACATGTGAAACTGTCTCACATATTGATGATTTCAGTAAGTTTTACTACCTTGCATTTTGCATCTATTTCTTTTTTAATTATGTTTTCAATTCTTGGTTATTTTTCTGGATTTTTCAGAAACAGAAGCAAAAATCTGTAGCTTGTCTGGATGGGTTTGAAATGAGCTAGAGGGTCAGGCATAGAGAAAGCCAAGAAACAAACAATTACATGCAGAGAAGTTTGTTAGTGGAACTGTGCTCCTTCAGCATCTGTAATGAAACAATGCTTTGCCATGGGAATCCTCTGCCTCCAGAAAGCATTTACAAAATGTAGAGGTTACATTTGTGACCACTTCAAAAAGATGTTTCATGCTTGAAAACATCAACTGTAGTTTTATTTGGTGGAGTAAACTGAGAATGCAGTTGGCATCTATCCTGAGAAGAATTCTTCAATTAATGCCTTAAAAGAAGTTTGTGACTTTTGCCAATCTGTTCGCTAAGGGTGACCAGTTTTATACCTTGATTTTTGTCTTTCATCTCTGTGCTGAGCACGTTGCCTGTTGCACTGCCTGAAGGTTTTCCTTGGCTTCTATTTCAAGTTGTGGACTGGCAGTATCCCAGTGTAGGAGCTCTCTCTGGATGGTTCCCTGGCCCACAACCTGCAGGCACATAGAGCTTCCGCCATCTGCCCTAATGGCAGAAGTTGTCTGAGGAGCTCCATGTTGTTTCTGTGGTGGTTGTGTCTCTTCCAGAGAGCAAACTGTATGCCAGGAGAACTCGGTGACGGCAGTGTCCGTTCTGTCAGCGTGTTGGTTTCCATCACAAGACACAAAGTGCACTTGAAAAGCGTGATAGTGTCTTCATCTTACACCTGGGGAAACCAGACGTTCTGCAGTGAAGTGACTTCGCCAGAGTCAGCCACCAGGCTGCTGACAAGGCTGGGAATACCTGCAAGTCTCCCTCATCCCTGTTCAGTGCTCTTTCTGCCTTTTCTCCCCTGTCACTCCCCAAATATTTCTGTAGCAGTCCATTCCCTGTTTCTCTTACGCTGTCCCAAAACAAACAAGGAGTTGTTTTAAAACATTCCACAGTTCATTTGATCGGAACAAGTATCCGGACTAAACTCCAAATCAAGCAATTGCATTATGCCTATTGACATTCTCCCTGTGGTTTCAGCTGAATAAATCTCTTTGTTTCTCCCCTAAAGCATTGCTGTGAATGGCTATAATATTTACACAAAGATTAAAATCCCTTGTTACACCAGAGTTGCTGCATGCAGGCTAAATAACCAACATATACAGCAGACTCTTGTAACCTCTTGTTTATCCTTCAGAAGGAAGCAGAAACTTGAGAGAACCTCAAAGCTTCATCCAGGCTTTGGACTATTTTCGTTTCTTGTGAGAGAGCCTGGAAGAACTTCTGCCAGGTCAAGCTGCTGGGGTTCTCCCCTGGCTGCTTTGGGTCCTTTGGAACGTAAAGGACCAAGCAGAAGAGAAAGCTTGCACTGGCTGCTGGCCTCAGCTCAGCGGATGTGGTACCCTCATAGAATTTAGCCAGATGTACTGAAAGGAAACATTAACTGCACCCATGTGCTTAAAGTATCATTAAACATTCCTGCTTTTTAGCATTGAAATGCTGTTGTGTTTTCACAGGTGTCTTCCAGTGATGAACCAGTCTCTCTGTGTAGACTGGAAAATTCTGCATAGAAAATTCTGCATAAATAAAATGCAACATGATAGATGGGATTCTGAGAAAGAGTAAGAATGTGAGGTGTCTACCAATTTAGAGATAGCAGTTACTTTTTGAAGTTGTTTTTCAACAGCAGGACCCTCTCAGTACTATTTAGCAGAGTGACACCAAAGTAACAGGAGAAGGCAAAGCATTCTTCTCTCTGCCAAACACAGCAATGAAAAAAATTAGTTCTGCATACTTCTGAATTACCTTCCTTGTCTGACAGAACGTAAATACTACATACATATTTAATGGGAGTCCGTGTTGGATCGAAACTGCAGAAAGAACAAGAAACTTTGAGATGTTTTACTTCAAGTGCTCTTGGTTTCTCTGCTCTGTGTTGCCATTATTCATTGTGACTAGATGTCTTCTTCAGATGGTACCTTATATGCAAACCTGCATTCTCCCCTCAGACGAGAAGGTGATTCCCAAAGAGAAGTTTTGTTGAGATGAGCACCTGTCTGGAAGAACCTGTCACTGGCCTTGCTCATTTCTTGGCTCTTGGTTATCATCAGCTCCCTTCGTGTGTTCCAACTCTCCAGATGAAATTAAGGCAGCAAAATGCTTTCCACCTTTCCATGGGCCTTTCTTTGTGTCAGTGCTCTAGGGTCTGGCTAAGACTAACTTTCTTTTTGTGGAGGTTCTGAGTTATGTGGTTGTGAGTGTTTCTCCAGAGCTCTGCACCCGTGCAGTTCTAGACACCAGTGGGCAGCTTCTGGTGTCCCAGACTCCTTCCCTGTCTTTCAGGAGGAGCGGGTCCCAGACTTGAGTATCAGTTCCACCACAGTTCCTAATACACATACCCCACCAAAACAGGTGAGAGGAAAACATCTTCAACTTTTCCACCTTTTGATTCCTCCTTCTTCTGACAAGCATTTTGATTATTTTATTTATTCCAACAGAAAGTTTCTGTCCTCTTGGTTTCCAAAAATGTCTTTTAATTTTATGCTTTGTATGTACTTCCTTTGGATTATTTAAATCCTTTTTTACCACTTTACAGATGCAATTCTTCATTTTTTTGGCTCTGGGATTTTTTTGCCCCATGTATTTTTTTCCCCCTTCCTGACCTAAGGGTTCAAAGGGTCAGAATGACCTAATACAGTTTTTTCAGCTTATTTCCCTACCTCACTTTTTCAGTAGCTCACAAAGAGTTGTCACCTGTAGGATCTCATGTCAGTCATCAGGATGGGTATGACTGACACCTGCACTGTCAGTCCTTCCTTTGCTTTCTTGCCAGACAGCTCAGACCCCTCATGGTACTAGTTGGTGTCTCAAGTATTTGGGACTCTTGAAGACCTTCTTTGACATGCCTGAGAGGAAACAATTCCATCTCAGCAACGTGGGGGCAGATAAGTCTTTTTGATCTCTGGAAACTCAGCTGTTCTATTAAAGACTCCTCTTAATTGATACTGTTCTGAGCAGTGACTCAAGTTACAGGTCCCATGGGCAAGAAGAGTCCCAGATACTCATTGGTACTACAGAAATACCCCACAAATACCCAGCTATTCCAACCAAGTCATTCTGCACCTGCTTCTGTTTGCGACTTTTAACAATCTTTGGAGAGAATATCTCTGTTTCAGAGTTATTGTGCCTTTTGACTAATACTGGCTTTATACCTGTAGTTTTTCAACATTGTACATTTCCAGCACTATGCATCCATAGATCGGGTGTTAGAAAGTAGGTATAATCTGCTTTTTGATACTGGGAGGATGAAAGACCCAGATGCCAGGAATATAAGCTTCACCAGAGGCTGTTTGGTTAGCAAAATGAACAGAATCGGGAAAGCTTGAATTCCCAATATTTACATCAAAAATCTCCCTCTCAGGGTGACAGTGATACATGCACGCATTCAGGATATTTTTAATCTGGCAGTACTGAAAAGTTTCACAGGATTCGCTGCAGTATTTTTACTCCCCTCTGAGAGATTACAGATGCTTCATGGAGCACAGTGAAAATTCCCTAAAACTGTCATAAGCCAAATGTACTTGTCTGTTTCTTGTTGAGTGTCTATTAAAAATCACTCAGTTTGTGAATTCTGGGGTAAAGAAGATTAAGAATCTCTGGGGGATTTTTTGTAACGCTGAATTGTGGTGCCTGCACAGTGACTTAGCGAGTTTACCAGGTTTGCAGGAGGATTGCTAGGTGGGGCATGAGGAGGCAGTGAGGGCACCCCACCTTAGGAATGTGCCTGTGGCATAAGAGACAAGTGTTTGCGTTAGAAATGGTTAGTCAGAAGGTAAGAGACACTACTTCTTTGTTCTAGTTGAAACAAGAATGCACTTTGTGACACCAACACACGCAGTGTTTATCTTTTCAAGCTCTCGGTTTTCCATGCTCATTTCAATGCAGAGGACCTTTCATCTGATGCTCTGTAACAAGCTGCTGGTGCCACCACATAATCTGGAGTCACAGGGGGGTGCTAGTAGCCAGTACCTGGCCCCAGGGATTATGTGCAGACACACTTTCTTTCTCAGCAAATTTGACAAATATGTCATTCTCAATCCCTGTCCTCTCTAATGAGCAACACCAGTGACTACCAGAGTCGACACAGTGGGTGTTCTTTACTTGCTGCTGGAGCCTGCACTAAACATGTGAGTTAGAGAAGAGCATTTACCCTAAGAGAGATTTTCAGCATAGTAGGGTAATAAAGAAAGAAAAGAGGGTAAATACAGGTCTGCTACGGTGGACATAGCACTGAATGCAGTGCTGCTGGACACAGGATAATATAAAAGGAGGACAGGACAATTACTGCTTTCAGCCACATTTATCATGAGCCCAGTTTGCAGCTACTTCTGACTTCTTGATGTTCAGCATCTGTAACCTGATGTCTGTTTCTGCAACAGTTGTTGCTGCTGTCTGCTCACACGTTGTCACTGCAACTAGATGGATTTGTGAATGGTTTTCTTTAAAAGATATGATTCAGTTTAAGAGTTTTTGTGTTGCAGGTAGAAGATATCTTCTGACTGCCACTTATTTAAGTAGATGTTTTCTGAGAAACCTAGCATTATCAGTGTAGTAGTCAAAAGTGTGAGCTGTCCCTTAGAATGGGAGTGTTTGTCTTCTAGGTGCAGTACCAACAAAGATTTTAGGGGATTTTGAAAATCCTTACTTTTCAGTATTGCTGTAGAAGTGAGTGAGGGTTTTACAGTGCATTTTTAAATTGCAAATAAAGTACTCCTCACTACCCTCCTCTGAATTTCACCAAAATTATAAACACCTCAACATTTTACCAGTATACCTGAGTCTTAAATGTTCCTCTGGTTGGTTTTTTGAACCATTTTCCGTGCAGATTTCTGTTGTCCCTCTTCAAAAAACAGAACTATAAAAAGAGTAAATCCTCACAGCTTTGCATGAGATTGTCCATACATGTAAAGCCATAACCAAAGCTGGAAGAATTTCAGAATATGCTGCATTTCTACTAAAAAAAATACTTAAAACCTCAAAGTTATGTTCCTGTAATAGTAACACCCGTGAAAAATTCCTTCTCTGACCATATCCCATCGAGTGATTGAAGGATGTAGCCCTGTAGTTTATATTTCTGAAGCTAGGCTGTCTTGCCCTCCATAATCCTGTGTTTATTTGGGCTCTGAATCATTCTGACTAGAAGAGGCCTCGCACCTAGTGCAAAGACTTGCCCTGATGGGCTTCCCTGCAGTATGGAGGTTGTGAACATTTACTGCCATTGAGTCAATTTACGCCGTTTCCCAGAGCGTATTAGGCTGGACCCTGAATTACATCGATTCTGGTAACAAACCCAGGGTAAGCACTGGTTCTCAGCAGCAACCTGCAGTTGGTTGTTGATACTGCCCTCTCGTTAGCAAGCTGCTCTGGCACTGTTCTGGCTGGGGCAGCCAGCAGTGCCCAAGCTCCTGCTGGGCCCTGTGTGCCAAGGGATGGGGCAGGAGATGCTGTGCCAGGCCTTTTGGTATAGCCGTCACTGACTGCTTTTGTTCAGTGGCCTCTTTTATTCAGTGCCATTAATCTTCTGTTTCAGACATCACTGTGCATTTGCCGTGAACAGTATGTCCCAATAAATGCATTGTAACACTCCTTCTTTGGGAAGGAGGGAAGGGTGAAGTTATCAAGTCCAGCATTGGTCCACTTTGCCATTTGCCTTCTCTAGCAGTAACATTTTGAACAGACAGAAAACACCCATCTGGATTTCAGTAATTGTGAAAGAGGGTGCATTTAGCTTCCTCTGTGAATACAGTACAGACATAGCACATACTGAAATGAAGTTCTCTCAGCCACAGGTCAGTATGTGACAGTGTTAGATACTTGCTGTAGTGATGGCAGCTTCATTCTCCACCAGCACCATCTTTTTGTCTCGTCTGTGTGTGTGTATTTGTGTGTGTGTGTGTGTGTGTGTGTATTTCACAGAGGCAGAAGAAGAAAAATACCCCATCTCTTTGGTTATTTACGTATCTTAGCATGCAGATCTTTATTACCAGGTATTTTTAATTGACCAGCAGTTAATGTCAGTGATGTCATGGTTCCAGAAATATTCGTAATGTCTACTTTGCTCTTTTTCTCTGTCTTAACCAAAGGGGTGCACTGATTCCAGAGAAACAATACACCTGGAAAGGAAGATTATTTTTCTTACTGTACAGTTCTTAATAACTGTATACAGAATATGCAAATCCCTCTGTTGGTTGGCTGCAGTAGTCCATCTGTTCTGACAGTATCTCGTATTAGATTATCCAAGACATTTGCCAGCATCTGAATATCTAGCTTTGCAGCAAACCTCTACCAGAAGCAGAAAGAGGCTGCATTTTTGTGAGAGCAAGAGAATTTACACAAAGCAAACTAACTAGGCTTCAAGCTGCTGAAAGGCTGCTTGCATGCCCGAGGAAAAGAAGTAAACAATCTTTTTTGTGTGTGCTGCTTTAACTGTAGCCTTTTCAGAGCCGTCTTTTCCTTACCCTAAATGCCTCTTTTGCCTGCCAAGAAGCAGGATGATTAAATGTCCTTTAAGTGGTGTTTAAAGATGCATGATAAGAATACCTATCCTCCCAATGCAGTTTCATATGGTAAATATGAAAGGAGAACGTTCCTTTCAGGCATGCTACTTCATTGCTCCTGAGACTCGCAAAGGCGGAGACTTGAAATAACCAGTTTTCCCCCACAGTGACATATGTGTAGCATCCTTACCAGCATCTCCAGCAGCACGCCTGCCTCTCTCTTGCTATTTATACAGCAATGCAACTGAATTCAAAAGCAACAGCCTTACACAGACTAATTTTAAAGCAGTCCTCTGGTTTGTGATTTTAAAAGGCAGCTACCAATAAACCTGTACATTTGAAAGAGCCCTAGAATCCTTTCTACTGACCCAGTGATAATAGTATTTTGAACTAAAACTGGTTTTCCATTGTCTTCAAAGTTGGGGGTGGGGGAAGTTATGCCAATATATGATTATTCCTTCTTGTAGAAAAAGTGGATATTTTTTTATTTCCTGATGGTGCTGAGGATGAGACAACCATCAATACCAGCTGTTTCTTCTCCCCAGTTCTTAGAATTTTTCCTTTTTGAGAAATAGAAAATAGAGTTGTATGGAGAAGTGTTATCTAATGGTTTTCTTTGCAGTGTTGGATAATGTTTGTATAAATGCTGTTATAGCGTATGTATTATTTGTGGTAAAACAATGCGTGTTTCCATGTGTTAGCATTCTTTCAGACAAACTGCAGGACTTGGAGATCTTTCTGTGTCTCCTGAAATATTTTTTTCTGAAGTGTAATGCTTGTAAAAAAGCAGAATTTTTATTCATATTAGTCTCCAGATTTCCTTCCCCTTTTCTTTATTGCACGAGGCGTTAGCATGGGAACACACTTCACGTTTCTCAGGCTTTTGTCTGTTCCTGCCGCGTTGCCTACTGGAAGTCGAATAGTACTACTTGGTTTCTGACACAACTGATTACTATGGAAATTATTACCATGTCATAAACAGAGGATTTCATGTGTCGAATGTGCGGCAGGAATGCAGACGATTCTGTAAGCAGAAGGTTCCTGGTAATAAGGAAAAAGGGAAGAGAAATGCAGAAAACAGACGATGCCTCTGAAAAATCCATTGTTGCAGATTCTTCTTCAGAAGGCATAATCTGCAGGAGCATGGGGATCGAGCAGTTTGCTGGGTTGTTTTTTTTTTGAATGAGTGAGAAGATAAATGTGAATTTGCACTTCAAGAAGTAATTATTTTATTTTGACTCCAGCAGTTGGTACTGGCCAAAGTGATTTCCGAGGGCATTCGATGTATGTCCCAGATCACTGTTCCACGCTAGGGAGACTAGACAGCTATCGCTCTGCTACGCAGCGCTCTGAAACCAAGGACACCAGCTGCCAGACGGAGGAAGTTAAAGTTGTGCCCCCTTCAATGAGAAGAATACGAGCACAGAAAGGACAAGGCATTGCAGCCCAGATGTCTCAGTTCTCCAGCTCATCTGGAAACATGTCAGTGATGAGTGATTCTGCTGCAGTTATATTTGCTTCTCGCCAGAACAGCGACATAGGTTTTCACAGCTTGCCTCGGGTTGGGGCGAGAGTGTCTCTGCAGTCCCTAGATCAGACACAGAGCATGATGTCGAGGCAGACGGAAGACATTGCTGGCACTTTACCCCACCAGATAAGTAAACTGCAAGTGGATGATAGTGTTGTGCATCTGAGGAATAATCCCACAATGGGGACCCTGTCAAGGCCAAAGTCCCAAGAGGTGAGAAGCTGTGATAGCGAGAAGTCCTCAAGCCCAGCATGTGTGGTCTCTCCTCATGCCACCTACTCAACGAGCATCATACCCAATGCAACACTGTCATCCTCCTCAGAAGTTATCCTTATTCATGCTGCCCAGAGTGTTGGATCGTTGGATAGTAAAATTACCAGCTCCGCTGCTTACCCAAATCCAAGAGACAATCCTGCTGCCAGCAGTGCAGTAAGTGGGAAAGAAGATCATCATTCTTCAAGTGGTAACTGGAGTGAGAGTAGCTCCACACGCCACTCACAGACTTCAGATACCATCCCGTCTAACACTGTCATGATGCTTTCTCTTGGTGACTCTGCTGTCTCTCTTAGCACTCCTGGGAATGCAGAGGCTGGGTCTCAGAGCATGAGCTACAGCTGTAGGAACACTGCTGCTTTAGCAAGCCCTTCCCAGGACAGCGATGGTCGGAGTGAATCCAGCTATTCTGGGGAGCGAGCACAGGCAGCAATGAGCAACACGGAGCATTGGTTGTACAAGTCTTCAGAAAATAGCGAGACCCCTTCACGCAAGGTGGTTTGTACCACACCAGGCTGTGCCACGCCTGGCAGCAACCTGAGCAGCAGCAGCCTGGAGAGGACGTCGGTCAGGGACGATTCTACTTCCCTGTATTCTTTGGACCACGATGGCTATTACGGCCCCATGCATATGGACTCCGGACTGAAGTCAGACATGCCATGCAACAGTACTAATGGTTTTGAGAACCCCAGAGACAGCGTGATAAATGTCTTTGAAGGAAAGGAGAGGAAGCATCAGGATGATCAGTCAGGCCAAGGTGACAAATCCCTTGCAAGAAACATCTCATTGAAAAAGGCAAAGAAACCACCTTTGCCACCATCCAGAACAGACTCGCTCAGAAGGATGCCTAAGAAAAAAGCCCAATCCAATGGACAGGTACTTGATGAAACCCTCATTGCCACCCTCCAGCATTCTCTGCAGCTGAATCTCAAGTGCAAAAATGGTAGCTCCCCTTCCCAGAGCCCCTGCAGTGATTATGAGGATCCCTGGGTGTTGCGCTCCCGCAGCCAAAGCTCAGTCAGTGCGAGCAGCAGCATGATGTCCACCACTGCTCCAAACCTGTACTCCATCTGCACAGTCACTCCCTCCCAGAGTGAAACAAGTAGCATAAAGTCGGAGTACGCTGACCAATGGGGTTACTACAGCGACTATGCCGCAGTCGCAGATGACCAGGTGAAATCTCCAGTGACCCATTCTGCCAGCACGTCATCTGCTCTCAGCGATTACAGCATCAGCCACTTCAGTGATGGCTCAAGGGCTTCTGTGCCACAAGTGCCCAGTGGACTGGCCAAACCAAAGAGTGCTTCTCCAGAGAAATCCCACCGAGTCACATCGCCATCGAGTGGGTACTCCAGCCAGTCCAATACACCCACTGCGCTTACTCCAGTGCCTGTACTTGTAAAATCTGCATCATCAGGAAGTGGGAAATCCAAGTTGAAGCCTAAAGTGCCTGAAAGGAAGTCCTCTCTTCTGTCGTCAGTCTCCATGTCTTCGTCATCCACTTCTCTTTCTTCAAATACATCTACTGAAGGGAGTGTGAGTGTGAAGAAACTGGACCCTGCTCTGAGCCCTCCCCCAGATTCTGGTGCACCTCCTCCACCACCTCCTCTTCCAACACCTCCACATTGCTCTGAAATTTCTCCTCCCCCTCCTCCTCCTCCAGCAGAAGTCATGGATCTGTCACCATTGTCGACCTCTCCCACATTCCCCCCTCCTCCGCCAGAAGCCAGTGTAAATTCTTCCTTTGCTCAGACTGTCCCATGGTTTCCTCAAGAAGCCTCCATCAGTTCGTTCTCTTCCCCTGTTCCTCCTCCTCCTCCTTGCTCCATAGCTGTCCCGCCACCAGCACCACCGCTTGATCCCAAAATAACAAAAGGTGCAACAATATACCCACAGTATTCTTTTAAGAAACGCAACCAAGACGATTCTTGCTACAGTCCAGTGAAACAGCCACTCAATAAGCAAGAGGCGTCGAGGCCTGTGATGCCATTAGTAACCACCAAAGCACTGCAAATGGTGCAGTTGAGGTCTGTGAAAAAATCAACAGAAGGTGAACCATCAACTGAATCTGCTTCTGAAACCACCTCTCAGGAAAAGGATGCTGAAAGTTCATCATCACGGTCTTCACTAAAGCCATCTCTCTCACTAAAACTCAGTAGCAGCTTAGGCAACGAGGAAATGAAAACTCCAGGTGCTTCATTTAAAAATGCAGTTCAAACACTGTCTCGGGGTTCTCCTCTCATTCTCTCTGATAACAGACCTGTACTTGACAGTGATCAAAAGCCTGTGAGTGCAGTAGGTCTAAAGAAGTCTTCTGAAGCTGATGCTTTGGGGTCAGCCACTGACGACACACCTGAGTCCTCAGTGCAGAGTGAAGACTTCCTTTCTGGCATGTCACTTCAGGGGTCACCAACATCTCCTGACAAGACTCAGATTGTATTGCCAAGCAAGAAACCACCTCCTATTTCAAAGAAACCCAAACTGTTCCTTCTCGTACCACCTCCACAGTTAGACCTCACAGTGGAGAAAGCAGCTGAAGTGAGTGATACTGCCAGAAGCCCAACTAAGAGAGACGCTGTGCTTGCACACTGTGAGGAGGCGAGAAATTGTCTTACAGATGGACTCGGTTCTAGCGAGATGGACTCTGGCAGCCTGGTTCCTGAGGGAGGAGCTGCTGGATTCACCTTCTCTGAGACAGTGGGAACGAATGCCTTTGTGGTACAGCCTGCTGCATCACCAGTTCAAGAAGAACCCAGGCAGGAGGAGCAGTCTGCTTTTGATGAAGGGAGCAGTTCAGGCAGCAGCCAAGACAGTGGCAGTAACACTGACGGGCACCTATCTCAAGAGAACGAAAGTGGTGAGTCTCTTTTCTCTGACTAATTCAGATGTAGCAGTAGCTGTTCTAAAGAGGGTGGGGAGTGAGAATAGCCATCTCAGCATTGAGGTGGGATTCTGTAGAGGGCAGAATCTCTTGTGATTCCTAAAACTAAAACAAAAAAAGAAAGTTGCAGGGATCTGATTATATTTCATGAGTTTTCCTAAAATTCCTTTCTAACTTTGCATTGTTGCAGACACGGGAAGAAAATGATGCTTTATTTAACCTTGCTAGTATTAAAGCATGCTATGAAAACAGATAATTTGTTAATTTTGGTTTTGTGTATTAGTGGAAACCATACAAATTTTCTTTTGTTACTGTTCTCCGCCTGTTGTGTGTGAGCAAGCACAGGCATTTCATGCACTGCAGTTCCCTAAGTAGGCGTTGATCTGAAATCACCATAATGACAGCACTGCCCTCACTCAGTCCATTGGATGCTTCTCCTTGGAGGCTCTGAGGGCTGGTTTCAGGATTATGTGCCCGTGGGGTTCGCATGACAGACTGACTGTGTTGTTCGTTCTCTTTGCACAGTGGAGGTGTTTGAATCAGACACAGCCACCAGTTCGTTCCTGCCGAGCAGTAGCTATGGGGAAGAGACGGACGGAGTGGCAACACCAGCGAGACCAAGGACTACTGAGGATCTTTTCGCAGCCATTCACAGGTACTGCAGAAACTGCCCTTCCTGTACTGTGAGGTCCGGTAGGTCTCTCAAAAACAAATTTAACATTGTTTTACTAAAACACCCAATTACAATAGTCATTGCTTTAACAGAAAGCACATATTTATCAACTTTCTGCTAAGGCTATATGTGAAAAAGATGAGGAAAAGAGCTTTTGTTTTATTGTTTCACAAATGTGTTTAATCCATGCTGAACTAAAACCAACCTGATTAAATGGATGTAGATTGTATTATAAATACCTTGCCCTTGAAAATATCAAGTAACGTCTAGTATTTATTGTACTATTCTCAATCTGCCATATTAACTCTACTGTTGCTTTTTCTGTGTATCTTTTTGTTTTCATTCTCGTTCTTCTCCATCTCTTTTTACTCTCTTCGCTGCTTATATGGTGCAGTTTGGGACAGAGGCTCAACGCTAATGCTTCATGGCAAGCGTGGCTGAAACTGGCAAGTAACACAACATGTCAGTCATATGGCAAAACATATGGCAAACGCTGGATTATAGTTTGCCATAATCCAGCCTGAGGTCGGGTGTTTTGTGTCAAACTGATTCATGAATGAAATGTGCAATACTGGCTCTGTTATTAATGACATTATTCATTTCCCTTGAAAACAACATCATCCCGAATGGCAGCTAGATTTTTGTGCTGCTCACGTTAGGTGCTCAGAAAGAAAAAAAAACAAAACAAGAAAGCCCCGAGGAAAGGGGCGCGCAAAGGCAGGGCAGGGAACGCGTGCTCCCTTCGAGCGGCGCTCCCGGAGCGCGGCCGGAGCCGCCCCGGGCCGGGCGGGGCGAGGCGGCAGCGCCATCGCGTGGCTGCGCCGCGCACTGCTCACCGCGGAGGGGCCGCCTGCCTGCCAGCGAGCGCGGGACTGTCCCGCTCTTCAGTCACTGCGCACGTCTGTGCCCGCGGTCTGCGTCGGGAGTGAGCGATGCGGAGAGAGCAGCTGGGAGGCTGCAGCGTTTGGGATGCAAATTCTATTTTTTTTTCCATCTTTGAAACATGTCCGTTCCAGACAATACAAAAATTACACATATATGATACTGACTTTTTATAATTTACTGTTACCCCTTAGGACTTGGCCTGTAGGAGCCGTTCTGAAAATGATGTGTTGCATTCATGTTGCATGGCGCTCGCTAGAACTGTGGCAAATCTGGTTTTAGAATGAGATATTCTGGCCAGTAGCCTTTCTCCATTATGTCTGCAGATACAGAGTGGATCTCTGTGTATATGGACATACCTGTAATTGATGAATTTTTGGGGAAATGGACAATGGAACTGGATTACTTAGACTTGACACATGTTTTATTAAGACCTTGCTTTTGCTGGCTTTGGACTTAAACCAGTATCTTCCATGGTTGTTAATTAATGAAAAAGGTTTTGGTTTGCTCCCACTGTTTCTAAGAGGTATTATTTCAGTAGCTGGCACTCTTGAATATGTGCTTTGGAGCAAGACAAGAAATTTAGTGGTATGCACATTAAGGACAGGAAGAGCAGTCCTAAGTTTTAAGTCATAGTTTTGTTTGAACATATCCCCTGTCTGTGTCTGAAAAGCCACCAAAACCAAATTTGGTTCTGAATTTCATGTTTCTTCCATAATTCATACATACTGAGAAAAGTTGGCTAGGTGCTGACAGCAAACTGACTGCTCTGCATTGCTTTCACAGTCTTACCAGATCACTCCAAGTTAGGATAACAGAGTCTTTCCCTGCAGATCTTTGCAATTGAAATTTTTTTCCCAGTGTAGTTTGGGGTTTGGTAGCAGTACACCCCAGCGTTGCAGTGTTTAAAGATACGCATAGGCAGCCAAAACCCTAATGAAGGAAAATCTTTTCCCTGTAACAAATGCACACGTGTGTTCACATACAGACTCGCAGAGCATCCGAGCACCAAAACCATCTGCTGCCTACAGCACTAACTCACACTTAAATCTAGATGAGGTTCCTATATTGGCTGCTCCTGAAGTCATTATTTTATCCCTTTGCTGTCTTCTGGTGTCCATTCATCCTCAGGCTGAATGGACACTGGTATTACATTCTTATACCAGAAAGACAGGTGGAGGCAGCAGCAGCTGCTGTAAATAACAGCTGGTACAGCTGCCTGTGGGGGTATCACAAGTGAGCTGTGCATAAACTTCACCACTTAGGAGAGACAGGATCACTCCAAGGTCTTGGCACAGCCTATGGCAATGTCTGTTCCTGCCACCTACTCAGCTGATGGATCTTGCTTTTTTGGTTTTGGGGGTTTTTAAATTATTGATAGGCTGTGATGCATGAACACATTTGAGCTTGCCTTGGCAAAATCTTAAGGCTTTTAAGAAAGTGAAGCTAAAGATCCCATTAAGTAGGAATCTGTTTTACGAGGGGAATGGTCTGGATTGAACATACGATTGATAAAAATTAATACAGAGTTTTATAGCATGATAATTTTATATTTCTAAGAAGTCTGTTGACTTGTTTTGAACTTCTGCCAAAATATCGTATTTAAAATTAGGCTTTATACAATATTTTTTAATTAATTCATGCTCAGTCAGCAAAGAAACAAAGCAGCTGTGCTACAGATACTAGGCATGTACATTTCTTTGAGATTTTTAGTAATGTGAAAATGAGGCAATAAAAGTCCAGTTTCCACTTATTCCCAGTTCCATGGTTATTTCTTTTTTTTTTTTTTGTGTTGTCCCTTCACTTTGCATTTAAATAGATAAACAGTCTGCTTTTTCATTTGGAAAGATAACTTTCTTCTCAGGAAGTTGGTCTCTCCTTCATTTAGTCGAAAGTTCCAATGACAGAGCACCAACATAACTGTGAATTTTGTCTGTGCATCTTGAGAGGAGCTGGAGAAGTTTTTTGGCTATTTATTTAATATTTGGGTTAGAGCGGTTCTTTTTAAAAGGTATTTAATCTAAAATTGTTACATATGGCTCCCTTTTCTCCATCTTCAACAGCAGTGCATTGCTGTCCCCTTTTTTCTAAAGTGCACTAAACTACACCTCTAATTCTCCAGAGAGTGTCAAATGGAATCATAAAATGAAACAAAACAACCCATATACTCTAGATGACATATTTTGCATCAAGTCCCCAAATTAACAGAGAAACAGCATGGTGTATAAATCTTTACAGCGCATTAGTCTGAGCAGTTGAATACTGACCCCAGAAAACACGATTCACTAAATTTGCTGAAGTGTTTTGAACATCAGTACTGCCAGTTTTAGTAGTTTCGTTGCTCCAGATTTGCAGAAAAAGAGTAATAAACTTTTATCTCCAGTACCTGCATTAGTGCCTGTACAGTTCTGGTGGTGTTCTTACTCATGCTTTAGATTGAGATCACTTCTCCCTTTTCCCTGTCTCTGCTTTAGCTTAATTCATTGTCATCCATCTAAACTGAGTTTAATTAGGGGAGGTAAAAAGTTTCATTTTTGTGTTGACCTCTCTTTTTTTGTGTGTTTCAAACTCAGATCCAAAAGGAAAGTCCTTGGCCGTAAAGATTCTGAAGAGGACCGTACCCGCAACCATTCTCCGTCACCCCCCGTAACTCCCACTGGTGCTTCCCCAAATTTAGCTACCCTCAAACAAGCTGGATCTATTCAGAGAAGCGTTCGCAAGAGCAGCACCAGCAATGACAACTTCAAGGCCCTGCTGCTGAAGAAAGGGAGCCGCTGTGACACCAGTGCCCGTATGTCTGCAGCAGAGATGTTGAAGAACACTGACCCGCGGTTCCACCGGACAAAGACAGACGCCTCTCTTGACCTTTCTGACAGCCCTGCCAGCTGCTCACCCAGCAAGAGCAAACGGGCCCAGGAAGAGTGGGCCAAGAGTGAGGGCGTGATGCCAAGGAGCATGTCCTTCTCTGGCACGAGGTACGGCCGGTCACGGACACCCCCGTCTGCTGCCAGCAGCAAGTACAACGTCCGCAACCGCATCCAGAGCAGCCCCATGACTGTCATTAGTGAAGGAGATGGGGAAGTGGTGGAACAGTCGGAGGGCAGGGTCCGCAGGACTTTGGAAGAGCAGCAAGAGAGGCAGCTTGATGTGTTTAGCAGTGATGAAATGGGCATGAATGACTTTCCGTATGCTGAGGAGGCAGGCTGCAAGGAGACCTTGGATCCAGCCCATGTAGACTTAATGACTCAACCAGGTGCTTCAAGGAAGTATCTAAACTCTTCAGCTGAAGAAAGTTAAAAGGCAGTATGACAAAAGGCTTTGGATATTAGTCTAGAAAATCACAGGGACTAGATTCCAGAAGAAAGCCCAGACCAGGACAAGGTTACTTTGCTGAGCATTTATTCCATGAACTGCATGTGTATATTTAAATGCTAAAGCGATGATGGTTCTGCATGGTTGGGTTGGGGTGGGGAGCACTTGCTTTGAATGAGTGGTCTGTGGCTTAAAGAAAGTTAACAGTTGAATTTTTTGTGTAAAGCCTTAGAAGTCCTCTTGTGGGGTGGGGTGGGGAAGTTTTCTCAGAGTCTGTAGGAGTGTGAAGTTTTTCTTTTTCTTGAGACTGCAATTGTGCAAGCAAAATTTAGGAATAAGCCTGAAGTGGGAAGGCTCCTGTGGTACAAGCTGGATATTTGGTTCAAAAGCATTGTAATTATGCAGCGTAGTGCATTTGTTAAGCAGAGAGAGGCACCGTGAGGCACATTCACCTCTGAGAGAAGGTGGTAGGGTTGGTGCTGGGGTTACATGGCTCCTTAGTGGGGTATGGCCCCGTGTTCGATGAAGCGTGTCCTGCTCGAGCAATGAGCTCACCAGGTTATGGATTAGTCCAGGGTACTGTACTTTTAATTCTTTTTCCTGAGGGAAAATGAACTATGTAGTTGACTTGGAAAAGGGAGCTGATTTTATAACACACTACTAGCTGCTATGCAGCCACTCATGTACGCTCGGTGAAACACTCATTTCCAGGTGAATTGCTTCCTCGACTGGAGTATTCCCTTAGAGAACTAGAACAGCCGGATGTGTGCAGAGGGTGCAAGCAGAGAGCAGGAACGTGGGAGATGAATGAAGCAGTGTACTGACAGAATTTGGAAGGGTTACTGTCATGGTTTAGGAATGGTATTCCCCAGTCTAGTGTTCCCACCAAAACACTCCAAACCATGTACCACTCGCTCACTCCCCTCTCCTCTTACCTCTGTGGGTGGCTGGAGAGGAGCATTGGAGGCACAAAGGGTGAAGGTTGGGAGCTGATAGAAGACAAGTCTACTGGAAGCAACAGTGAAATAAGAAAATGGACAGTAACAGCAACAATAGTTAGAGTGCACACGTAAGAGGTGAGTGGTTCACACGTGACTGCTCACCACGCAGAGCAGAGCCCGGTAATGTGTGACCTGCTACCCCTCTTCCTTGTCCCCAGCAGTGTTGTGAGGTGGTGTAGAATAACCTCTGTGTCCTGGCCACAGCCCCTCCTGGCTGCTGCAAAAAATTATTCCTGTCCTGGCCGGAACCAGGGCAGTTGTGTTTCTGAATTAGAAAGAGAAATTTGACTTGCACTACAAAGCTGTAGGTGGAGCCCGTCTTTCAAAACTGAAACCTGGGAGTTGTGTTTTGCCAGAAATCTGTCTTTCTTTTGTCAAAATGGGGAGACTATTACTTTTCATCACTTGAAATACAGATACTTGCTAACTTTTGGTTACCAAAGAATAAGTTACAGTTACTTTCCTTTTTGATTTGCCTGCAGTATTGGTCTTCTTTTTTAACCTTAATAATTTAGTGAGGTTCATTTTTATTGTATATTTTACAGATAATAAAAACATTTAACAGTTTTCCAATTGTAAAGAAGACCATTAATTAAAACTGAAATATTGGCTGGAGTTTTTGGTTCTTGGTAGGAATGAAGCTTTTAATTTTTAATAAGAATTTTGCATCATATGATGGCATGCGCAGTTTTTGTATTGTTTGTAAATATTGAAAGTTGTTAAAATATCTTTTGACCTCCTTACCATAGAATTTTTACATTTTTAGATTGCTTTTAAGAAGAAAAAGCACTCTTTGTAGATTATTTATTTTAGAGAAATATGCTTGTAATCTCTTTCTTCAATCCTTTACTTGTTAGTTATGTAAATTTCAGGGGCCTTCGTTTTAACTCTTCCCTTCACAAGAGGGGAATAGTGCTGAATATGCTGTGACTTTGCTTCAATAAAGAAAAAGCCTGCCAGTTGCCATATTGTCTTTTGAGTCGATTAAAATCTCCGTCAAAAGATGTGTCCCACAGCGTATGGCAACCCACTGAATGCCATAATCCATGCATCCAGCTACTAATCTCCAGTTTTCATTGCAAAATTTACTAATGCACTTTAGAGATAACTAAAGTGTACTTACACATCCATCTCATTTTGGTATCTCAGTTCTGAGACTAAAGAAATTGAAATAATCCTAAGCTTTTTCCAGTGTCGTGTGAGTGTTTCTACTACTTCTCTCCTACTTGCAACCTGTCCCAGAAAACTAAAATTCTTGGAGAACCAGATTATAAGCAGAGTGAGTGAGAAGTGAAATGGACGAGTTGAATCCAGCTGCACTCAGTGAAGCAAGGGTGGGATTAACTGGTGTGCAGCAAACTTTCTACCATTTTTATATGCAAACTACATTTAAAGAACCATTGGAGTTTTAAAATGAAAAAAAACCTAATTGGATAAAGTAGATTGTTTCAGATGTTATTAATACTGATCTGAACTATGTTCTGTTATAAAGAGATAGCAGTGGCAGAATGTTTTGCACTAAACATCTTGTGAATGTTGCTTTGGTCTGTCTCCCACAGCTGATCGTATGAAACATGAAAGGACTATGTCCTTTTCTCAGCAGGTACTGTCCCTTTGGAAGTCATACTAAGTGCTAGCCGGTCCTCATGCCCCCATCCTGGCAGGATAATGTGTAATAAAAAATACTCAGGCTTTGTTTTGTTGTTTACAAATGGGAAAATCATCTAAGTGAAAAATTGATGCACTGGGGAAAATGATAGCTCTGGTGCCTGCAACTTCTGCAGCCCTCTGCAGCATTTTGCATCAAGTGCCTGCAGGAGGGAGCATAGCCAGCTTACTCCCTGGTTCTGGCCCGCTGATGCTGCCAGTTGTTTTTATGGGCTATGTGGGGAACTCTTTGGAAAAGCCGGGCTTAAATGCACACCATTTTGTCAGTGCAGGTAGATGAGATTAAACTTGAGTGTTGCACGCGCTGAATTTCCTCTCTTCCTCTCTGGCCACAGGTAGCCTTGATGCCCCTCTAAAACCCCCATCTGATGTAGGATGGGCTTTGGCTGAAGCTCAAGCTTTGACTGATATGTAGAAGGCAACGTTTATGCAGCCCTACTGATGTTGCTGCATGACTACATTTTGCACAGTACAAGATGCAGTGAAATACCTTAAATGTGCTGAAATATGTTTAATGGTGCTTATACTATTTACTTAGGTAGCTGATGGAACTTTCTTATGGCGATGTCACCGTGTCATCTCCCGCAGGCAGAACTGGTTAATTATTTTGTCATGCTTACAATTTCAAAGTTACTTTCTTAAGACAGTAAGGTTCCTCCATAGGGAGGTTTTGCAGTTGTGGTTTTATTGGTCTACAGTTGTAGGTTAAGTTTAGCAAACCTCTGCTAAAGACGTCCAGAGCAGGAGAGGAGGATGTGTGCAAACTTGGCTGTGCTGAAGAGAAAAAGCAGACTTGTCATCCTGATGTTTAATGCATCGTCATACTGTTACAGGGCTTGTTTGGAGTTTACAGCTGGTCTACAGTTCGTCTCTAAAACAAGAATCTTTCTTGAAGCTAGATGTGAGATCAATTTCTGGTTTTCCTTTTTTGGGGAATTGTTTTCAACTTCAGTCTTTTTCTAAATTCTGCCCTATATTAGTTAATTTCACGTTTCCTTCCTTTATGTTCAAAGTTCTGCTGTCAGATGTAGGCAGCCCCAATTCCCCTGTGAATTAGAGCCCTTCAGTTACTCTCTTAATACATTCACAAGGCTCTGGGGCATTTACAAGCCTTCACTACTGTTTGTATACAGGAAAGGTGAACTTAATACTTTAATTGAAATGACGGAGGTTGTGCAAGGAGCAATAGCTTGGTGAGAGGAGGTTTGGAAGGCTACTGGATATCAGTTAAAAGAGTTGGGAAAGAAGTAGATTTGATGAAGACAGGATTTTGAGAAACCAGGACTGGGACGCTGCTTCATGCATAAGGCTTGGCCTGAAAGAAGGTGCTGGCAGAAAAGGTGAAGCAAGGAGATGACTGAGAAGTACAGTGAATGCACAGAATAAGGTATAGGGTGGGCAGGCTAATGCAGATTCTGGATGATAAAGAAGTTTCAGCAAGTACAGAAGGGAGAAAAAGGCAAAGGAATGATGGAATAGCAAGGGGAAAGAGAAATTTTAGTCTGTGTGTTTCATCCTGATCCATAGGGTGCAGAAGGCTGAAGTCAGTCAAGCATAGGAAAAAAAAACACCAAAACCCCTAGCAATTTAGAAGAGGAAAATGCAAAATTGGGTGAGCTTGGAGGAGCGGTGATAGGCTGAAGTGAGGAATGCTCTGGGAGACCTCAGGCAACACTGGGTAGGTGACTCTTGGGAGGGTTCTGTAGAAACACCAGGCCTGAAGTCTGGAAAGAATAAAAGGGATTGGGAAGATCAAAGCCCAGACTGATCTTGTCTAATTTCTACCAACAACTCTACATCCAGTGGTTCCAATGGACTGGCTACAGGTCTCCAGACACCTCATTGGTATAACTTGCTAAACCTTCAGTCGTTTCCTGAAGCAAAGAGAGGCCGCTCATGCATGCAACACAGGGATGAATGTGTTGGTACTACTGCAGGCAAATAGATCTTGTCAGGTTTTCTTTGGATAGCACAAAGTTCTGGAAAAGCCATTTATAGCAGCAGTCACTGTTCAAACAAAGCTGTTGCCACAGGACATTTAAGTGATTCAAAATGATGCATTGTTTGCTTTTATAGGAGAGAATTAAAAGGATGGACTTCAATGGTCAAACAAAGTGTTACATAACTTACAGTGGCAATGAGAAATCATTTTACGTGTTTTATTTAAAATAACTTAAGTACTCACCAAAGGGAACACAATAGCTATATAATGTCCTTGGTAGCTTTCTGAGTTCCCCGCTTATACTTTATTTTCTGAATAACTTTCAGAAGTGATTTCTTGCATGGTTAAGACTAGAAAAGTCTTCTGACAAAACTGATCATTTTCTTGGTTCTAAAGAGGTGTTACCAGCTTAGAGTGCAGCATTAGAATCTTGCAACTGTTCAGTGCTGGATTGTGACTGTGGCTACACTGGTGTGAATACATTCACTGGTGTGAATTAATAAACACTCAACAGAGTAAAATAGAGAAATGTTTGATAAAGATGTGCTATGTCATATATTATCCTGAAAAACTAGGTAAAAGCCTTGATAATGCTTCCCCAGCAGAATGCTGGGTACATTTTATGTTGCAAATTTAGCTCTTTGCATTTGGATTCTTTCACAATCCAAGCAACCAACCTTTTAAGGGCCAATCAATGCTTCTCCCAGCAATGCTAATGGAAAATGTCATTGATTTTTAGTAGGAAATTGTCTGTTAGTAGTGAATCCAAATGTATGTGTTATAAGCATGTGGGGAGGTATATAGAGAAGAAAGTCTAATCCCAAGGTTCATGAATTGCTTCTGTCTGTAGTATACTGCTCTATTTGTGCACCAGCCTTCAGTATAAAACCAGAATTGTTAGCTACTGAAGGAAAAAAAGAAGAAAAAAAAAAATTTGTCAGGACACATAAGGTAGCAGAAGTTTCTGCATTTTCACTACCTCTGGGAAAAAAAAAAACAGTAAAAATATAAGTTCTGTGTTTAGATGGTAAAAACTAGTTTGGGAGGAAAAAAATACTTAAATTACAAAAACAAAACCGAACCCAAAACAAAACAAAAACCTCAAAAAACCCCCAAAACACCACAAGATTACACCCTACAAACAAATGAGAAGTACAAGAAACTGAGTGACCTGTCTGTCATCTGAAGAGAAGTATTACTCATGTGCATCTTGGTAGTGCACTAATGTCTTCTGTGAAAGTCAGTCAAATATCTACTCAGTTTACTTTTTCCAAATGAAATTACTGGCTGTTCCTAATACTGGGTTGCAGAGAATGGACACAGAAATTCCTGCTTTTGGGAGTTAAATTTCGAAAAAAACCCTGATTTCCAGGTCAGTTTAAAACAGGTGAAAGAGCATTACAGTGACACAAGAATTCGGTGCCCAGTGCAACATCACCAGTTGAGAAGCTGCCTTAGTAAAAGATGGTCCCATCCTTTTTGCCTTAATCAGGATGTTTTAGTGTGCTGCCTGGAAATGGTGATTGTTGCAAAGTGCTGTGCCAGCTGGGAGCTGCAGTGTAGTTAAAAGGATTTAAAAAGCAAAGCCCAGGTTTGTATAGTCAGTACAGCTGTCACAGACTAGGGAGTGATAATGATTTTAATGTATTTACTTTTTTATAGAGTCCTAATGGAAAACAAAAGTACATTTCAGAAAGGAGATCTTCAGGGAAACGTGCACAGGGAGCATGTGGCTGTGAGCAGAGGTCACACAGTTGCACAGAAGTCAAAAATTTGGGTCTGAGGTAGCTGAAGTCCATTGGTGAGTCATGAATACACAGTATCAAACCACTGGTGATCCCAAGTGAGGTTGGCATATTCCCATACACAGCACACTTGGATCTTTAGGGCAAAGATCAAACAAACTTAAATTCCACAGAAAGGTCTCTTGTGATGTGATATACAGGGAAAAAAGTGTACTTCAATGTAGTATTCAAGAGACAGCCCTTTGTTTATTCCAACATGGAACATTAAGACTGATTTCTCCATTCACTGATGCATTTTCTTGCAAAATTTGTCAGAATTTAAGATTGTGGCCTCTGGAAACATGAAAAGTAGTTGATAGGTTATTTCTGAGTTTAAAAAACCACAAGCAGTACTCTGGGTTTAGACTGTCAAGCACAACCCAAGGCAAGCAAACTGTAACATAAAAGCTTTTTCTCAAGTGCAGCTTTGAAGTCCAGGACTGACTGCAGCAAATTAGTCATCAAATTCATGGGATGAGTTTCTTGCATGATGTGGCAACCTCATGTGAAGCCATGTTGGATTTTGGGAACAAAGAATCTAAAAAATTATTTTCTGTGCCACAGACTTGTTCTCTCAAATGATCACTAGTGTCTGGGAAATTGTAGTGACCTCTTTGAACTAAAAGTCCATGTTAGAAATTATCTAAAATACTTGCTGAGGAAAGAGGGAAGAAAGTGTCTTGACAATAAACTGAAATGTCTTTCTCAAAAGTCATTCTGGTTGTCACTCTTGTTTGTTGGACTTTTCCTTCTTTGGATAAACCCAATTTTGTGTCATCCATTAATTCTTGTAGGGTGCCTTAGCAGTACTCTTCCAGCAGGTATTTCCTCATCCTGCTTGAAACACTTTGCTAGCATCAAGAGTCTTTGTGATACTGATGTATCTTTTGAAAGGCCTGCCAAGAATAATAAATATGAAGGAAATCTGAGCTTGATTGTCCTTTATGCCCTAGTCTGTAGACCATGGACTTCCCAAAGTTCATCTGTCTGGGAAAATGCCATCAGGTGCAGCAAATCCTGCTTCTGTGCCAGTCCACGTGTGTACCTGACAGCACAGGGGCCTCCAGCCTTGTTGGCTCTTCAGTTGGTACAGACAGCCAAAACCTTTTTGCTAAACTGTGGATTCAGAGAAGAGTTTCCTGCAGGTACTCTCATATTTTCTAACGTGACCTGCCAGACCTTTGACATGCCTCTTGGCATGCCTGCTTTCCTTAATCCCAGCCCCAGATGCCGCCTTTTCGTTCTGCTCCAGCAGAGCTCCAGAGACTGACAGTGACCTCCAAGCTCTCGCTCTCTGTCCCATCTCACACCCAGCTCCCACAGACGAGAAGCTCCGCGCTGTGTCCTGAGCCGCTGCACCTCAGCCCTGCAGCCATGGAAGGCCTGCAGAGCGCAGTGGCACCACCCCAGCAGTAGCAGTGCAGGCGGGCTCTCGTGAGGGACGTGTCTCTGCCCTCAGCGCTGTCACGATCCGCTCACATAAAGCGGGAATCGTGATGGTTCGTTAACCGAGATCTCACAGTGCAAAAGAAACAGGGAAAAGTATTTTCTGGTTCAAATCAAAACCACGTGTTTATTGTGCCTACGCACTGTATATTGTGCCTACGCACTGTATTGCAATCAGCACAATGTGTATATTGTGCCTACGCACTGTGTTGCGATAGAGAGGGAGAGATATAGGAAACAAAGGATAGCGAGAAAAAGATGTGAGGAGGGGTTATAGCTACCAACGGAGAGGCGGAATCCTCTTGATTGTCCGGCAACGGATCAGTCTTCTTCCATGGGGAGATCTCAAAAGGGGTCTTCTCAGAAAGTCTCTTTACAGTCTTTTCGAAAGCGAGGGGCAACTGGCCAAGAGTTGGGGAAATCAGACCTGTTGTTGGGGGAAACCAACCCCATTGTTTGGGGGAAAACCAGCCCCATTGTTTGGGGAAACCAGTGCAAAGAAGTGAGCAGGAGCAGGTGTGTGTACAGAACAAACCATTCCTTTCGCTTCAGCGCCGTCCTCGCCACCCTTGGCAGCAAGACCGACGCGATCCTAGGTGGCTTGTACCAGTCCCCAGCGGGCACACCTGCAGACAATACTTGGCAGACATCCCACCTCGGCCAGGCCCAGGCTTTGTGTAAAGTCCTTTCCCCACCTTGAGGGGGGGATTCAGTCTCAGTCCCTCTAGATGATTGTGAGACAGATGAAGGGTCTTCGGACCGTCTCTTACAAGCGCCCACGCTGAGCTGTGGTTTGTGCCCGCAGTGTGGGGGCCTCCCCCACAGCCTGTTAGCCTACACCTTGCAAGGCTCTTGCCTGCAGTCTATTCTACTGGGCTCTCCTCACCTGCTAACTTTTGGGTTTCCTAAATGCCTGTGAAGAGAGGTGGCCCTTAGGACAAAAACCAGCGAATATTAAACAACTTTTCAATGAGCAGACTGGCAAGATAAATTGGTAAGATAACTGGCTGTACATCTTGATTTGGATTTCTTAAGAACCTGATGTCCTGAGAGACCCTACCTCAAAAGTAGAATTCCATCAAATAGGGCCTGATTGGGAACACTGGAAATTAATCTTAAATTTTACCTAGTAGTCTTCACTTCCATTTTTTAGCAGTCTGTAACTCTGAGAAGATACCGGAATGTGGAATTCAATTTGTTTCCTTCACATTTGCAAAGTGTTCAAGTTTCTTCCTCCCCTCCCTAGCTCCTGCTGGCACAATGTTTTTATTGTGATATGAACAACCAACTTGGGATAATAGCAGAAGACTGGTGAGGAGGGTTATAAACACGCTGAAGTGACTTGCAGCTGGGGTGTAGAAAAACACATACATCATACTAATTGTTGTTTAGCCTTGTGTGTTTGACAAGTAGAACATCTGTGTTTAGATAACATAAGCCTGTGAGAGACTTTGAGGCACCCTATCAGACATGCTTGAGATTCCTGCTCTGCTTCAAGAAAGATCAAAGCACAGTGGTAAAATACCTGTGTGAATCCTTGATAAACAGGCAAGGACAGCAGATTTGGTGATCCTCTAGCATGGACCAAGCTCCGTGGTGCCTGTGTCCCATTTGTGTGCCTCTGCCTGTGTGCTGCTTTGGAGATCCCTTGGTCGATGAGGTAAGGGAAATGAACATCATCTTTGTGTTTTTGTGGTTGTTCCCATGTCTCCCCTGTGCTGACTCACACAGCCAAGCAGGGAAAATATGTGATTATAGAAAGTAATACATAAGCTGATGAGACAGAATCTGCATAAATTGTGGCCTTGGTAAGATGAAAAAAAAGAAAAATGAGAGGTTTTTGTGTGAGAATTACCTCAGTGAGTGCCTATGGGAAGAGGATAATGACTTTTGCTGTACTACAGGCTGATTCAGACCAGGTTTTGTATCCAGGCACCACATGATTTAGTTGGTGAAAACGAAAACTTAGTTCCCTAATGCAGGAAAGTAGGTGCTTTATCCAAATTTATTATTCTGGATATTCCCTTTGGATTATAGGGACTCAAACCATTTGACAGCACCACACAAATTAATCCACACCTGGCAGACCTACACATTTCTCCTCTTTCTTGAGCAAAGATACCCAATTCCAAGAGATTAATTCCAT
Source organism: Oreocharis arfaki (assembly GCA_013398015.1). Taxonomy (NCBI): domain Eukaryota; kingdom Metazoa; phylum Chordata; class Aves; order Passeriformes; family Paramythiidae; genus Oreocharis; species Oreocharis arfaki. Next base: position 2,039,455 of record VZRR01009625.1, on the reverse strand, counting down.
TATCCTGGTGTTTGACTGGCATTAAGAGATGACTGCAAAGGTGGACACAGGTTGGATGTGCACCAGGCTCGCTTGGGGTACCATCAATATTTTCATCCCTTCAGAAGATCAGGTGAGTAAAAACAGGTCAGTGGCACATAGAGACTCAGGCAGATCAGCTAAAGAGCATGGAGTTCAAGAAAGCATCTGTCTCAGTGGCTTTATTTGCTCCTTTAAATCTGCAAATAAATCTAATATAACTTTGTTGTTCTGCTGTAGTTCTGAGGGCAACAAAGTACAAAAGTACAGGTTTTTTGTACCTTTATGACTTGTTGGATTCTCTGCTGCATCACAGAGGGCACACTGCAATAATATTTTCACCATATACATGGAGGCTTTCTTCTGTGTGGGTTTTCTCAGTGCCTTGCAAGAGATAAATACTACAGTCCTTCCCATAGTGAGGTCACTGTTGTAATCACTTTCCTTGAAATCTGAGTTTCCATGAAACTGAAAGAAACTTTGTATTTTTGAAATTATCTAATTTCATACAGACTTCACAGAGAGGCCATAACAGGGTGTAAAAGCCAGCAAGAGAACAGACTCAGATCCCATGCAGCGTAACCACATTACATGAGACTACTGTTCTGAGGAAACCTTGCAACCCAGCACACCCTTTTTCCTCAGCTGCATAATGGACTCCTTATGACCCAAGGGAGTGCATCTGAAGCACCACTACTAGTCCTGAACGCTGTTTTGTAGCAAGCCTGCTAGGAACGGGGGCAGCTCTCTGTGGGCCACGCACTTTGCAGATCTGACTGAACAAATGTTTCTAAGTGGTCTTTATCCACCTCAGTTGTTTTCTCCTCACTGAGAACTGAAAGTGTTGAGTTTACTCAGAGATGGGCACAAGAAAGAACCACAGCTGCCCGTGGGACTGGGAAGACTAGGCCAGGTTGTAGCAGCCAAGTCAGAGTCTGGAGCACCTAATTGAAACTAGCAGACTAACCAAGAAAGTTAAACTTTGGCTGCATTATGATTTCTTAAGTGTTCCTTTAAGTCCTGAGAACCCCTTGATTGCTCTGCAGAAAACAAGCCACAGGTGAAATCTGATTGCAAGTTAAAGTTAATTTGTGGGGGAGCTTCGAAAAGCACAGTGAAAGAGGCAGTTGCAGCTGAAGTCATCTGTGATGCTGCATCTTGCTTTCCCGTGGCTGATCAATGCTGTTTGCTACAGGTACTTTTAAATGTGTTGAGTTGCAAGATTTATTGCTGTTTTATTGGTTGTGACACAGAACGGAAGTGATTCCCTCTGTTGGAAGTATCCTTGCCTTCACAATACTGTATCAGGAAAAATTTGTTGTTTGGGGAGCTATAGCAAAGCTGAAGAAAGCCTGTGTAGAGAACGGAAAAGAGCTATTTAAATCCTCTCAAAATGATTGTAATCAAGTATATCAATGTAGGTCAAATGTTCAATTGCCTTAAGAGGTATAGAAATGGTCCTATCATTTTTTATTCTTTGATACGAATTGCATTTAATCTGAAATTCTAACTTTCCAAGTGGTGTGAGCAGTGGAACCAGAGGGCTCAAAACTTACAGGCCTCTTCAAGAGGAAGAAATTGGACAGTAGAAGGAGCTGTGTAAAACACTTCTGGTGAACAGGGTGTTACTTTAAAGCCTTTGCTTTTCATTCTTGTTCTTAAGCTGACTGCTGTAAGGACTGCTCCTACTTCTGTGCCCTTGATTGAACCAGCAGCTAGATTAAGGGCGCCCTGACTGGCAGATGTATGGAGGCTGTGGGTTAAAACTGGGCAGCAGTACATGTCACATTTGCCAATTACCACTCTCTGCAAGGCTCTAAAGCCAGAACTGTGAATCTCCTTCTGGGTTGCTGTGGTTTTCTGTTTAGCAAATTAAGGTAATCTGTGCTGATGGAGCCTTGTGGCTGTGAAGCAACCTTCGTAATTCAGCAGGTATTTGGTGACCCTTTCTAGGAAACTGGTGGGGTGTCCAGGCTCTTCCCTTGGTGTTGGAAAAAGCATTGCTGAGCCTCCTATGTATGCTTTATGCACCTTTTGCCATCTATTAAGGCCTTGTACCTGCTCAGGCTGTTACCTTGTCAGGGTATCTGCCAGTCACAGATACCCCCGAGGAAGGTGTGCAGGTAGAGGACACAGGAGCAATCACTGATGGGGCTTGGAGGCCACCTGTCCCCTCTGTGCAGAGTGCCTAGGGAGGGAAACTGAGACAAATATGAGTAAGTGCCTGTCTACTCTGAGCAGACTCTCTGGTATTAAATATTTACAGCTGTGCTGATTTGCCAGACACTCAATGCTTCGATACAGAGATATTGAACTGTCGCTGGGGTCTCTGGATGAAGATGCCACTTGGTCCAGCACCCTGATGCTCCTGGATGGCTTTGGCAATTCCCTCTTATTTCCAGAAACTTGGAGGATGCAGGAAAACATCTCCTGATAGGCTCCATCAGTAGCCCTGGTGCTGTTCAGGGTGGTTGATCCTGCACCAGCCCAAGGAGCCAGTCATTATTTAGGCACTGACAAAATAAATGTTTTGCTGCTTTGGCAGGCACGAGCAGAAAGGAACCTTTGCTGTGTAGCTGTCACAAACCAGGAGTGAGGCAGTTGAGAGCTAAAGACTGGGGTCTTTAGTTCTCAACTCTTTAAATGTAAAGAATAATAATATGTATTTTGTCAAAAATTATGGTTGAAAACAGTGTTAGTAGCGGAAATGCCAGCTGGAGTAGTCTGTGCTGTTGGGTACTATTGTGGTAACTTATGAGAAGTGCTAAATAAAGGCATACAACTCTAAAAGGGGCTGGTACAGCACTGGGGACAAGGGACCGGGTGAACAGGAGTCACTGGAAGCTCTCTAAAGCCCATCAGCAGTGAAATCCAACCTCTCTCGGAGTAGCTGTTGGATGTGGTGGTGTCTAGTTTCACCAAACAAGCCTGGAAAAATTGGGAATTTAATCTTGGCATCTGTTAAACATGATGGCAATCTACCTAATGGAGAGAAGGCCTTGCCAAGCTCCCCTCGTCTGGTAACTGGGCACGGTGCCCAGCACAACCTGGATCAGGGAAGCAAGTCATCCTTCTCATGAAAATTTCTTTCCAGCTCTTAAAAAATCAGTGTAATCACTCTAAATGCAAGCCATTCTGGAAATACTCTGTGTCTTCTAACAAAACTAGAAAATGGTATTTATTGGAAGTTAATGCATGTAGTGTACATATTTCCTGGAACTCAGTCCCAGCTAAAACAGAAAACCTGTTAATAAATAAGGCTGGAAAAACCAAAGTCATAAATGCCTCCAACAGCTGTGTGTTCAGTTGGTAGCTGGAGTGGGCTTGTGGAAGGAGTCCAGATAACTGTGAAAATGTATAGGAGGTGATAATTTTTTGAAGTGATGTTAGCTAAAGAGAGAGCTGTTCATGTGGAACTCTCAGATACAGTATCCAGGCATACATCATGCTTATAGTTTACCTTGTCTGCTATCCCTACAGTATCTATTTGCCTTGTTTAAGATAAGGTATGCATAAGCTAGATAAAGAATAATAGATTGGAAAATAAGCCCTCTGACTTGCAGGATGATCTGCAAAACATAAAATGCAATATCAAACAGTAGTTCTTTCCTTGTGCTCTAGTTTATGTTAGGTCATGCTTCTAGATAAAGAAAGTAGAATTTGTGTCTGTATTTTATAGTCTTCCATAACTACTGGCACAAGGTCTAGATGTTACTAGTGTATTAACTTGCTTCTTCTGTAATAAAAATATGCTCTTAGAGTCTAAAACTTGATTATTTTATCTTGTTTCAAGTAGAGATCTTACTGGGCAGGTTGAGACCACTCAGCCTTTCCTTCTTATGGGTGGGAGTGGCAGGACTGGGGCTGCTGGAGAGGTGCAGGAGCTCGTGGTGGAGTGTGGCAGCACTCGGGCCCATTGATGCCAATGCCTCAGGTGTCACCAGTCATGCATCAGGGACACAGCACTGTTTCTTCTCCAGGTGATGATTTCTGGTAATGCTGTGGAAAAGAGCCACTGTGAAAGTCTCAGAGTTGTGCTAGACAGGACTGTACTTAACAGGACTGTGGCTTCTCGGTCTCCAAACTAATGCCCTCTGTTTGCTTTGATCTTCCTGATGCAGCCAAACACTGAAGGGCTGTGCTAATGGATCTGCTTTTTTTTTTTTCCTTTGGTTGCATATGACAGCAGCATTTTTTAGTTTCTGATGACCACAATGTTTTGCTGCTAGAAACCACTAGAAATCAGCCATTTATAGAAATGTTTAGGTTATGCATCAGTAACAGAGGTGAAAAAGGGGTGAGTGTTAATTTAAGATAGGGTTTATAAACAAGCCAATTCCCTTCAAGTTTTGGTTTTTTTCTAAAACATAGGTGTGCAGTCTTTCTGAAGAACCTTAGGCCATACTAACATCTGAGAGTGTTGTCAAATGTGAGCTTTCCAAACTGGAAGAAAAAGAGAGGAAAAAATGCCACAAAACTGAAACGCATACTGAGTTTTTAATGATGCTGTTTAAATAATTTGGTGTGTTGCTGGTATGCAACCAGGGAAATATGTTTGTAGAAATGTCTGAATTTGTCTGGTTTACCTGTAGTGGCAATTGACTCCCACTTTAAAAAAAAGGCAAAAAGCACTTTATAATGACAAACAGATATTCCAGATCACTAGTAGAACATAACACATGACACTTAGTTTTGCTCTCTAGAGCCATGGATCAGTCTGTGGGGGGTAGTTTTCCTTTCCGTGTTGTCTTTTGTATAGCTGGCAGAAAATTCAAGCTAAAGGAGAGAAAAGTGGAAAAACAGGAAGTCAGGGAGGAGAAAGCAAATTTGTGAGAGTTTTATTTCTGGATGGGCATTTCTCTTATCTTATTTTTCATCCTGATTTGTGATCATTTTCATATTCCTTTCCCTTTAGGATGCTTGATGGGGTAGGGCAGGAAGAGTATGGCTTCACTTCCTGTACTTTGTGCTTGGAAGGCCACTAAAGCAATTCAGTTCATTGGTATTCAAAGAACTGAAACAACATGCATTCAGTTCTCTTAGTTTGCACCTGGAAAAAACAAACCAAAGCAAGAAACCAAAACACTACAAAATAAAAGCAAAAAACACATTTCAAAAAACACATTTTATCAGTGGCAAGTGCAAACTGGTAAGTCACGAGTTACTTTTAAGTTCAGCAAAGATCAGGTGCCAGATGCTCAATCTACGCACAAGCATGAATCAATTTTATCCAAGATGTTAGTTTCTGAGCTCCCATAGTGATTGCAATGGGCTGTGTCATCTTTTCTTCCTTCAGCTAAAATGAGAGAGACAGGATATTCTATTAACATGAAACCACTGTGTCATTACTGGAGACACGTGCTGAATACTTTCAGTGGGTACTTAGAAGAACTATTTTGTATAAATTACCTGTGTTGTTTTTCATTAAATGTCTTTTGATCAAGAATCTGCCATGTGTGTGCAAGATGTGGATTCATCTTGGTCTGCAGAACAATGGACCCACGTCAGTGAGTGATGCTGGCAGCTCTCACAGGGAAGACAAGCACAGAGATTGCCCTCTAAGCTGGTGAAGCCTCCTTCATGAGGGGGCCTGTATTGTTCCATAGTTTCCTACTGTCTCATTGTGGATCCTTAGTATTTTCATAGTAGAAAATTGAAATACAATTACCCTTCACATCAAAGTGGGTTCATAATTTGTAGGACTTTATATGTGTATTAGCAGATATAAGATCTAAGCAAAAAAGGAAGAGAGCGTTGTGGCTATAAAGTACAATGCCAATATTACAGTGATTTCTGGATGCATGTGAAATCTCATAGTATGAGATTTTCAAAGAAACAGACATCTGATTTCATACAATTTGGAAACAATTATTTACTTTTACATAACTTTAGGGTATAGGAACAGAGAAGATATCTAATCCATTCTCTGCTCCAACCAGGAGCCTTCACCACCCCGGACAGATGTTTGTCTACCTTCTTTCTCAATGTGTCCAGAGATGATGCTGCCACTGTTTTACTGCCCTTTCGAACTGCACTTCTCTTTTTGAAATTTCTTTTCTGATTTAATCTTTCTTCAGATCAAAATCACTAGTACCAGTTCAGATTGGTGTGGGCATGAAGGGTCCTTATTTTACTTTATTTGCAGTTACCTTTTATGTAATTGGAAACTTAATGTCTCTCCTCAGTCTTTTCATTTACTGTCTCAACTCCAACATCTTCCTTTTAGATGGGGCACTCTAAATCTTCACCTTTCAGATTACTGCAGCTAAGAAAAAGAAAGATCTTCCCATTACATTTGTGGTTGCTCTATTGCCAGGCACGAATTCCTTTCAGGTCATGAGCTCTCTGTTTTGATGCACAAGGTGTTTGCCCAGAGGACCTCTGATAGCTGCTCCACAACCAGTAGCACTAACATCGGTAACGTGGTGGCTGCTGAGATGTGTGTCACTGCAGCATGACAGGATCAGAGGCAGCTTCTAGGCAATGGAGATTTAATTTCAGTATGTTTACATGAGAAACATTGTCTTTTTTTTAGTGGACCTTCTCTTTGGGGTGGAGATTTAAGAGTAGAGATGCTGGTTATGTTGAAACCCACTAGGGACCATTAATGTACAAGACTAGGCAAATCTGTGTTGGAATGAGATAAGGGATACTAATTCCAGATGGAATAAAAAACAGTTTACTAGAAAGAAGAATTTAAGTCATGGCAGCATTTCTGTTAATTTGGATTGAGCAAGTGTCTGTTTTTAATTGTCTATAGCAATGCTAACAATCAGAAACTATTTGTCTAAAGCAGGATGTGAGTGTTGTCCAATAAATACTATGTGAAACAAAATCCCTCTCTATATTCTTGCAGAGAACAGCAATTCTCAACTAGTTATAGAAGTATTTCAGTCTTGGTCACAAGAAATACCAGTCAAAATTTTTCTTGAAAACTAAGGAAACCTGCTACTAAGTAGTTAACTAAGGTAACTGGAGAGCAGGTTGGAATGATGAGCGCAGAAGCTGAGTATCAGGCTCTACCCAGGTTAAGGGCAAACAAGAGATTGAGCTGAAGAACAGCATAACTCATTTCAGAACACAGCAGATCTCTTAAAGCAAAATATACTCAACTTGATATGACAATGTCTGAGTTTTCTTGCATATCCATACAATTCTGCTGAAGTTAGTGGAATATACAAACGCCAGAGGCAGAAGTGGCTTATCTTTGAACCTCAAACCTTTGCACCTTTCTAATTAGTTATGTTGTTTGGGGCTCTTGTATTTTTCCAGCTTTCCTTGGAAACAACTGCCTGTACCAAATATTAAGGAGAAAAAGAAAATGCGAGGAGGCAGTAGAATATGGTACTTTCAAACACATCAGCAAATACTGGGAACTGTTCCCAGATAAGGTCTGAAAAGAAAAATGGTTGATTGAATTTGGAGTTTTCCAAAACATCTGCTGCTTCAGTTTGATGACCCAAATGGAACATTAGAAAAAGAATTATTTCAAATTTGTAGTTCAAGAAAATAGCCCCTTTTCTAGATAAGAAAAGGCATATCCTTATCTTGTTGTAAGAGAAATGTTATGAATGAGAACATCAGTTTTGATGTGGACTGTTTTGTTACTGTGGTTGTGTCACTGTTGACATAACAAAATTTAATCACCTCGCAGCTCTAAAGTGGCCTTTCTTCTGCTGTACAGTGATGATTTTTTCTTCCATTATTGTGTTGTTGTTTTTGTTGGTTCTTTTAAGGAATGTGCTAAGTTCATAAAGCAGGACTGGCTGTAGCTGACACCTCCCAACAGTTGTTGAAATCACCAAGTGCAAGTCAGGACAGCGTTTGGGTTTGTAAGTCACACCCAGACTGCACAAGCTGCTATGACAGTTTCTTCCTTGCAGGTGTCAGCTATTCCACGACACTGCATTTGTCTGTGGCTTGCCAACATAATGTTTGAGGCTGTCAGGATCTGTAGTAGCCACCTTCTGTAACAGGAGCATCTATCAACATAGTGAAAATGCTGTCCTGTAAGAAAGAATTAAAGATGACATACATCATAGTCTGAAAGTATGCATATGCAAGCCCTCCGAACCACTGCCTCCAACACATTTGAATTAGCCTCACCTTGCCCTAGTGATGAAGGGGAAGGGATTATAATGCCATTTTGAAATATAGACGAGATTTTTTTTTTTTGTGCACTTGATTTTATTAATTTTTCCCTAACTTGTTTACACACTGCACCAAGTAAGTCACACGGTTTATTATTTTAGACTTGGAAATGAAGTCAAGCAAGTAGTCTGGAATGTTGGGACCTTGCAGACCTTGGCAAGCAGCTTGCAGCAATAGTGTGAGTGTGCTCTTGTATGGAGTCTGCCTCACCCAGAATAATCAGGTCTTCTCTGGTTGTCCTCATTGTTCAACCATGAGAAAAGACAGCCTTTGTTCACAGTGCACATCTGAACTATTGGAGACAGTTACTGGAAATTTTGTAGAGGTTATATATTTATTTGCTTTCCTGAGAGCTGTTGTGATCATTTTGGAGCACTGCAGAATGATGTGATGTTTACACACACAGACTGAGGGACTCGGCTTGTCAAAAACTCATTTGAAAATAAATGCATAAAATAGAAAAAAACCAAACTGAAATGGGTATGTGCTAAAAGCCCTTTTTGTGACTGCTGAATCTATAGCATTATTGGCATTTCCTTGTAGCTGAGGGATTACAGAGGAAGATCTTCCCAGCTTTCCTTAAGTTTAAACCTTGCATGACATTTTTGTTAACTGGAATCCCCATGTTACCAGTCTGGATTGGATTCGGCGCTACACCATGTGTACGCTTGCCACAAATGGAAGGTAGAGAATCCTAGGATGAGGTGAAGAGACTCATTCTCTTTTACTTCAAGTTTCTTCTTTCATAAATTCATTGGTTTTGTGCCTCATTTGGAATCTTTTCACATATTTTAAAGGCCATAGCAGTTCTACCTTTGTGCTTCATGCTTCAGCTAAGGTGCTTCCGTAGGAAGTTTATTTGGTGCTGCTGGTCTGCATTGTGCTCTCTTCGTAAGGAGGCACTGGGTCTGGAGAGAGCTCAGTGTGAGCCTCTTCCATGGAAGTCTTCATGGTGGCCTCCTCATACGACGGAGGCAAACACACAGAGAGGAATGTGGCATCAGGGAGCAGCGTGGAGTAGTGGAAACTCTGTTCACTGCTCCAGGGCAGCGCAGAAAGGAAATTGGACACATCGTGCTCAGGCAGGGCCTCAGGAAGGTCGATGCTGAAGATCTGCCCCTGCTGAGTGGGGCGCTGGCAACGGCGGTACAGGAAGAGCAGCAAGAATGCCACGAAGAGCATCATGGTGGCAGGCAATATGATACACAGAAATGGTTCTATGTCGTCTTTGGTTGAACTTTGTTGTCTGCTCTGTAACCAAAGCAAATAGGAAGTGTGTTGGATTCCTGAGATCTCTTAAGCAGAGAGCAGAAACACATTCCCCATCTCCGCCTCATGACATAGCAGTTGCTCTTCGAAATTTCTTTCTCTCTGCGCTAGTATCATTCAAGCAATAAGTTGTGCAGACTCATGAATTCTGTTTACTAGCCAGTTAAAGCAAATCACAGCCAGAGACAAAAAAACCCACAGAAGTTGCAGAGTATTGGGTTTTTAGAAAACCCTGTCTCCAATGGGGGGGAAAACCCAACAACCTGGAAGTATATGTAATTTTGCATGCCATTTTATTACGCTTGGATTATAGTGGGAGCAGCTGACTTTGCAAGAGATCGGTCAAGCCTTTAAAATTCGGGAGAACACTGAATGGCAGATGAATAAGGCTGGCGATCCGCCATCTGGTGTTGTTTCTTTCTATTTGGAAAACTGTTTAAAGAACAAATATTATGACAACTAGCCCTCTCAAACAGGGCTTGTTGCCTACACTACCTGCTCTTTGGGTTGTTTTAACCTCACAGGCCAGTTCCAAATAAAACACAGCATGTCAGGACAGCTTGGACTGGGGCTCTTGAGCTTGTTCTGCCAGCGATCCAAGATTCATTTTTCCCTATTTAAAACTATAGAAAAGAGAACTTCTGGTGTAAGAGTAATAACAGTTGTGACTGGTGTGTCAGCTTTGTTTCCTGCAAAACGTAGCACAAAAGACCTCTGCCCCCCAGATTTTGAATTGTGATGTAATGTTAACTGGAGTCATAAGCTGTGAGATAAACCAACAAAGCCATTTGTGCTCTTCTGTTGTATTAGCTTTAGTTTTAAAATTTAGTATATCTTGTTTCCAGTCTGACTCCATCTTCTAATAGTTGGATCTCATTCAAAGTCTAGTCTAGGGAGGGAAGAAAACCCAGATCCTATAATGCCGTTTATTATCAACTCATTCCCTTTGTAAGTTCTGGAGAAATGCTATCAGATGGCTTTTTCACATTTGTATGGTGAGACTAAACAGGTCAATGGTTCAGATTTCCTTTGTTTTGAGTGAAGGTGCCTATTCAAGCTAGGAGAACTCGAGCAATTCTTTCCTCAAAGCATTTGGAAGCAGGGATGCAAACTGGCCATTTGCAGCAACGGCTTCATGAAAAGGACAGTAACTCAGTGTCTCCTTCTTAGTCTACAAAAACTTTCTATGCTTATTCTTCCAGGAATCACAGCCATTCTTCTAGCTACAAAATCACACTGTAATCTACATTCAACTGATTATCTACCAGGCATTTGTAAACTCTTTGCTTTGTTGCCATATTATGAAATTATTATTATGTGGTCATGCCTAAGAAAAACAAAGTAAATAGGCATTGACTCCCAACAAATAATTCAGGGGAGATTTCTGCTTTTTTATTTTTTCCTTAAAGTATTGTGGGTCTGAAGCTAAATGCATTACAGTAATTTTAAAATACACTGAAATCTTTGCAAATTAGCTATTAAGCTATTCTTCCACAACTGTCTTTTACCCCAAAAATGCATATTGAAGAACTATTTAATATTTACTGATAATTTTTTGTTTAAAAATTTCTGACTGTACAAGCTGTTGTCTTACCTGACCATTCAATGAGTGACAGGAAAGAGCAGAATTGGAAGAAATTGTTCCAGCTGTTCTTCCAATGCAGACATTGAATAATTTCTTTAAAATTAGGGGATTTTTTTTCAAGTTTGTTAATGCTTTTTTAGTGTGTCTTATGAGGGGCATAAAACATGTCAAGGGAAAACAAGAAAAAAGCATTCAGTATTATGTTTGTGCACTACGTACTGATGCTGTTAATGTTCCTGATACTCTTACAGTAAATATTTAGAAGAGCTGATCTTGTATTGGACAGCGTTATTCACAACCAGCAAAGAGCTTGTTTTTAAAATCCAAGTCTAGGTTTTGGGTTCAATTTGTAGGGAGCAGGTTTTCACGTGGGTTAAGTGTTGGTCTTAGGATCTGTGAGTTGTACAGTATTCTGGTGGTTTGTGAGGACAGAGAGTGAGATTGCCAGTGTTTCCCACACAAGATTAGTAAAAGGTATATAAAACCCCAATTATCATTTAAACTTGGTGCAGCTTCCCTAAAAATTTCACTGAAACAATATTCATGTGTTAAATAATGGCCAATAACAGTCTGTCCTTCGTGTGCTGATGGAAGCACAGACAAGAGTTAGGGCTGTAAGACATGGCCTGACACAAATACTGGGCTTCAGAAAAAGCTTAAGCTTGATGGAAGAAATTAGCAAATGATCTTGGGTCTCAGGGAAATACTTTGCTCCAAAGCCTTGCATTGAAATACCCATCAAGAGAAATGTGCAAAATATGTTATTGTTGGAGGGGACAGTTTTCGTCTCATGGTAAAAAAATGGAAGCAGTGAAACTATATGTAGTATGAACTACCTCAGGTGGCCACAGTCTGTGAAGTAGCTACAAAAGCACACCTTAGGGTGTCAGTGGGTTACTGGCCTGAAAACTCCTGTTATTTAAAGGCCCTCCAAGAGTAACCTGGAGCATTGCTTCTAAAGTTGCAAGCTTCTAAAGTTGCATTGCTTCTAAAGCTCCCAAGGCTGAACAAATGCCAGCATTTTTGAAATTTGTGAATTCTTAATTTGCTCTGCAACACATATAATTTTTAATTACATTATTTTGCACAAAATGCCTCCTCAGGGTTGTGATAGATTGCTTAGGGATGAACACCACGATACCACAGGGTACTCTGTTGCAGGATATGTAGAGTACATAGTGATGAGTCAGAAGACTGTGGGCAGAGAGAGGACTGCCTGCTAGTGTGGGACAGCAAATGCTCTCCTGGGGAGCTGTATTCTTGTCTCTGGTACTAAATGCTCTACTGAAGGGGCAAGACAGAGCAGTGGAGGTGTTTCTTGTGGGTTACTCGTTGGTTATGCCTCATTTTGAGTGCCCATGTTGGGATCCTTGGGTATGATCTGCAGAAATTCTGCACCTGTATTGCTGTCTCTGAAGGTAAAAAGGCAGTGCCCTAAGCCTGCAAGTACTTTATTGCACTGAGGGATCTGGGCAAAAACGACATAGGTTATTGCAAAGCAGCCCATGTTCTCTTGCATTCCCTAAAGTGGTCAGGTAGTTGGACTAGATATTCATTGCAGATCCCTTCCAACTGAACTGCTCCTGTTTTATCCTATTCTATTTCAAAACAACCACACAAGTGCCTGGTGGCTATCTATTCAGTAATGTGTGCAAAAGAAGACATGATAAATTTGTTGTTTGAAGAAGGTGCAGTGAAAGATGCTGGGAAAGGTGAGGAAAGTAGCACCCTGAATGGCCAGTAATGAAGTGAATACCATGCCCTGTATAGTTGTGAAGGAACAGTAAGTGTGTTCTATTATGATCTGCAAATAATAGCATGTGAAGCAGATAGGATTAAGAATTAGGCAATTTACAGAATTATAAAATATGCTGAGTTAGGGGGGACCCATCAGGATCATTGAGCCCAACTCCTGGCCCTGTGCAGGACACCCCATGTGCCTGAGAGCATTGTCCAAATGATTTTTGAACTCTGTCAGGCTGGTGCTGTGATCATTTTCCTGGGGAGCCTGTTCCAGTGCCCAACCACCCTCTGAGTGCAAAATTTTTTCCTCACATCTAACCTAAACCTCCCCTGACTCAGCTTCCTGCTTTTTCTGTATGCTAGCAGGTAACAATAAAGACCAGTTTTCCTCAGTCTGTGTTTCAGAGCATTTGTGGCTTTCTAAACCCAGCTAATGTTAAGACTTTCCTATCTGGGTGAAATAATTTGTAGGCTACTTAGTGTATTATTTGAGTTGAAATAATCTCTCATAAGTTAATATTGCCCCCCAGATGCCCTGAACCTCCACAGGGAATTACACATCCATTTTGATGCTGCCTGCTGCCAAACATTACGTGGACTGATTTTACTTGGAGATGTAGTTCCAAAAGCTGATGGACTTCTTGTACATTTATCTATATACATATATCAAATGTATTAGGAGACAATTGATCAATATTAGTCCCTCTTTTTCTATTGTGGTTTTGTGCCCATTTCTGCAATGACTGCCTAAAGGGCTACTGAAGAATGTTGCAAAATCTTGACAAGACTTGGAAAATCTAATAGGCATTAAAAAATTGTGCTAAAAATAGGAATAATTTTAATGCAATGTATTAAAGGCCACTTAATAAAAAAATAATTATTCTGAAATTCTAAACTTAAACTAAAGTTCTAAACTGACCTAAAACTAACTTCTGAAGCTGAAGCTCTGAAAGTAGAAAAGTAACCACTGTGTATAGGTATCAGGAATAGCTGCCAGAACTGGAAAATAAAATGATCTAGAAATCAAAATGAATCCTCATTAATTTAAAGTAAAACGACTGCAGAACGTATTTAAGGTAAAATCCTCTACTGTTTTACATTTGAAAGTTTCCACACCACGCATATGAAGTGACTGATGGAATTATTAGTTGACTGGTTTTGTTTGATGCTGCTTCATTGGAGATCAGCGTGCTCTGCCTGTATCATCACAAGCATCTATTGTCAGGTTTGTAAGTGACAAACATAAGGATCTGACTTCCAGCATCAAGTAAGTTACAGACACATAAATATGGGGAAATAGCCTTTATAAAATAGAGAAAGTCAGAGAATAGCATGGGACTAAAAGGGATCATATTTCTAAAAAGTCCTCTCTTCTCCCAGAACTGATTCTTAGTATGATAGTTTGGGCATTGTAGACTCATGTTTATTCTCCTACTTTCATCTATTCATCATCAGTTTGTAGGGACTGAAGCAGAGGGTCAGTTTCCCCCAACCACTGAGCACATACTCGAAGTAGTAAAGCCTTTCATTAGTAATCTGTCTGCCTATGTTTTTTTAACATGCTGAGCATGTACAGTTGCCAGCTTGCAGATTATTTGACCTATATCAGTTAAGATGAGCTTTTACTCGTGCCTGTTGGTAAAGGAATGAAATGTGGAGTGTGGCTGAGTTGTGTGGTGTGTCCATGATGAGTAATGGAATGGGCTTGGAGCTGAACTGTGTGTCTAGACGAAAGAGGGGTAGTACCTGCCTTGGGAGGGAATGACCTCATAAGGCAAAACATGAGTTTAAGGAAAGCTTTTGTGTAAGGATAGAAAAATGAAAGTTTACTTTGCTTACTGAAATCCCCATTGAAGTGACTGAGTTGTGCTAAGGTTTATTATGTTGTTAATGATTTGCTAGAGTACTTAGAACTCCATTAAAATTATTTTTGTTAATACAGCCCATATTTATACTAATATCTTTTGAAGCTGCATCAGGAAACCGACACTTCTGGAATGTTTTAAGTGGATTTGGATCAAAGTCTGCTCTGAAGTCATTAGGGTGTGGTCCACCCATAGGTGCTTTTCCAAGCTCTATCCTGCTTCTTGAAGCTGATTCATGATTACTTGTAAAAAGCAAAACCATGTAACTCTGGCAAATAGAAAAACATTTTTAGGTGTTTTTGTATACATTAGTAATGACACATAGTTTAGAAGTGAGCCTGGATTTACACAGAATTTTCAAATACTTGTTGAAGTGTGATTCTAGTGATGCTCTTTCTTTCTCACTGTTAGAAAAACCAGTCTCAAGGTGTGAAGACATTGTCATTGCTATTCTAACTCTGGCAATGTTACTGGTGAGGCAGACTTTGTTAAAACTGTGGAGGCATTTAAATGCTACTTTTTTTCCTGTTTTGACACCCCAACACACTCCTAGGCTCATTTATTTTGCAACAGTACACTTTATATATATCAGCTGAGTACTGTGGCCAGTTCATTTGCTGATGCACCTTACTTTGGACATTTACTTAGAAGTACGTGCACCTTAAATTATTATTTTTGATCAGAGAAACCCTTTTGCTGTATCCCAGACAGAGCCAGAAGGCAGGCTGTGTTTTCATCTCTGGGGGCTACTTCCCTCCCCCCACTCGGCTGCATGTGATCCTCTCTCACAGAAGTAATCAGCGCGCAGCTTAGGGAACAAGAGTTCATTGCTGCCTGCTACTGACTCGTAACATCTGCAGAAAGGCTCCACGGGACCACATCCAAAGCGTAAACATGCGTTTAACAGAAAGGAAATCAAGGATGCATTATGCTTAAATGAAGTAATTAAGCTTCCTTACCTGCCACCCCAGCAAAATTTTTCCATCTGATGTTTTTCTTTTCCACAAATGTGTTTAAAAAGACTTAACAGCATTAAAGAAATGCCCCGGCCCTATGTAATTGAGCAGTACTGCTTTGGTACGTCCCAATACCCAGGTATTTACTCTGCACTGTACACTGAGGCATTACACAGACATACACACACATGCAAAGTCAAAGGACATGCCACAGAGATGAGAGTGGGGGGTACAGACCTGAAGCTCTGTTTCCAGAAGTGGCCCACCTGGTTCACTGTTTAGCCAGTCATAGTTTCCCCTGTCGGCATGTCCAAAATTTTTCAAGCTGCTGCCCAAGAGCCACCTCATGCTTTCATTAACCTGGTCTTCTGTCTTCGTGCCTCTACCTTGCTTCGCTGCTTGCAACTGCGTCTCCGCCTCCCAGCCCTGACCCAGCCGGGCTGCTGGCAGCTAATGATCCCTCTTAAATGATATCCCCTCTATAGCAGAAAAGAAAAAAAAGAAGTTAGACACCCCCTCGTCGTCAGGAAGCCAAGCAAATAGATCTCAGAGCCTCTCTCCACTTCCAACTCAATCTCTCTGGATTTGCTTCGGTGGCCTACATTACCAGCAAAGCTGGCATCAGGTATCTGGGAGCTGGGGCTGATAGCGCTCTGATTGGAGCACTCCCTGCATTAGGATTATTAAAAGGGGAATTTGCATGTGAATCTGAGCCCACATGGTCGTGACTCTGTGTGGATAAATAATGCTCTGTATTTAGTTATCTAATAAACACTATTTCCAACAAAATAAAATAAATAAAACCTGTGCTTCTATGTTGAGAGTGAAAGGGTAACTGAGGTTCCCCCCTCAGTCATAGAGCATAAGGAAGAACCACAATCCAGGCAGGTTTTTCTTCCCTGTTGCTGAAACATACAGAAAAGAGAGTGGTTTCTGAGTAGAGAGGCAAGGACACACAGCTAAATGCTGTACTGAATTATTTAGCAGTGTTAGGATGTAGATGTTAATGATAAATCCAGAGAGAGAGCTCTGCCAGGAAAGCTTTGGTCACTGTGAGAGTGTACATTGCTTCTGGTAAGAATGAGTTGTCAGTTCAGTTAAATCAGGTTTACATCTTTCTAGGATACTCGTTAAATGGCAATTGTTTCCAGTGAGAAGACTCTGAGCTGTTTATCCAGAAAAAGCAACACAAACTTATTTCACTGATGCGTGGTTACTTCTGAAGGGAGGAACAGTTAACCTAAGTTGCAAGTTGAATCAAGGTTTAACTCATGCTGAAAAGTTGGAGATGTGTTTTGCTGCTCTGCTGTGAGCAGAGGGAAAGGCTGTTGCTAAATATCCCTTTCAACTGTGGTGCATTTTGCATGTTTTCTCAAGGATTATCTGTCTGAGCAACAGCTGTGTTTAGGACTGATGATGGAAACTTGAGGTGAGATTCCTAACCTCTTACTTCTTGCTTGGACTTTTTTTCATCAACTCCTCTTTTAGTTCATGGCTCCCAGAAAATTGCAGGCCTAGTTGGCAACAGCAGGTTGTCCTGCAGCTCCACCAGTGGCAGTCAGCAGTGCCAGCACTTGCCGTTTCTAGTGAGAGGACCCTGGAAGAACCTGTTCCAAAAGTGGCTGTGATCCCTGTGTCTGCATCTTTCAGGAGGGATTCACCCTGCAGGTGAACCATGGCTGTGGGAAAGAGACATGATAGTTCGAAAAATCTATCCCGTTTTGTTTTTGTTGGAAACTGAACTTTTGCATCTGATGAGGAGGTCCCGTGTGAAGCTAGAAATCTCACCTCAGCAAAGCCTTTGCATACTTGTGAGAAGACTCTTCCTTTCCTCGATGCCTCTCTTGTCATCTTGGAAAGCACTTTCAGAAGGCATGAGTGTGTCCAGCTTCACCAGGCCCAGGGCAGTTACACTGTGAGTTATGATGTCCCCTGAGAAGCCAGGTCCTAAACACGGTTTAACAAGTCACAGGTCAAGGTAGTAAAATATTTCACTTGATGTCTCGTTGTATAAAAGCAAGAATGACGACCATCTTTCCCAAACCAGTGTTGAGAAAATAAATTCCTTACGGAGCCTTGAGACTGTGTAGCTTAAATCTATGATCTCACGTGCAAGCAGGAAACATTCATATACCATCTTAATTAGGGTCTTAGTGCAGCCCCTAAGATTATTAATGCTATTTTTAAAAGCTTGCTATAAATTTGCTTTGGGACTGTGCATGAATAATGAGGAGAAGTAAAAAAATATGTCTCATTACAATATATACACCCTGTTTGGCATCCTTGGATTTCTAGTTGATGAATTTTAGCCAAGAAAAATAAGGTGTGCACTTTTAAGACTCACTGACCTGATTTGTCAAGTGCTGCTTTGAATTCTTGACCTCTGGAAAATGTATAAGAATGCTTTAACTTTGTAGAGCTGAGGCCAAATGGGAATTTGGGGAAATGCAGTGCCTTTTGTCATGCAGGTAATTAGAATATAAAATAATGATTGTGTCTCTCTGGCTTTCTATATCATCAGTGGACTCAGCAGAAAGATTAGTGAGTGTGATTGGGATACCCTCTTTCTGTTGCCAGGGGTCAGGTGCCCATTTGCTGCGCTGCCTTTGTAGAGCAGATCTGCTCTTGTGCAGAACTGAAACAGAACCATTCAAGACCAGGTTTGTGATGGAAAATCCGTTGCCGATTTCTGCCAACCCTGTGTGGCACACCTGACACTTATTTTTCCTTCTCACGAGGAGTTCATAAATGCCATCATAGCTTGGGCATGCTGTAATGTGAAAGCTGCAGGGAGGCGGCTCATCCTTAATTCCAAGCCCCTTGGCCAGATGTCAGGCTTGCCACTTTGAAGTGTGGGTCAGGTTCAGAGATCATCAGATGTTGACTTGGACAAAACGTCCCACCCTCCTGCTCCACTGGCTTTGTTCTTTGGCATAGTTCGATCTAGAAGTTGCCTGGTCAAACAATCTGGAGAAAGTAGCTGACATGGAATGGTACCACTGGCTTTGATTGAAGTTTGATAAAGGTTTGTGAAACAAGGCCAACATGATGTTTTTAACTGAGGCAGTGTTGCTATTGGTGCTTCCAGTGTCCTAGCAGAGAACAAAGGAGAGACTTTCTGAGGAAGCCACTGCAGAAAACAGGCGCCTCCACTGTCCTTAGTTCGAAGCTCAAACTGTCTGTCATAAATTATTCATCTCTCTGATTTGCTGAGATGTTTGAGGCTAGCAGTGTAATTCTAGGCTGTATTGCCACTAATATTGGTAGGGAACACAATACCCACAGTGCCCTAGATACCTTTCAAGTTTCTTGCTACTTTCTCCTCCCAGTTTCTTTTGCTGCTGTCCCGAGATGGCGGTGAAACTTCCCTGCTTGAATAACTGTGATGCTGTGAGGGATGGTACGAGGGCTAATCAGAATAATGCAAAACTAGAATTTTAGTGAGTGAGGGGTTACCACTGTTAGCAGTACTGTGTTGACAGGTGTGGGTTCACTGGGAGAATTGGATGGAGATGGTGACTTTTGCTTATGATCAGTTGGCAGGTGCTTCTGTGTCCTTCAGGTGGGAGCGGTGTTGGCTTCTGTCCATTCCCTCCCACTTGGGCAATTAAGCAATTCTGGTTTGTACATTTTTTGATAAATTTTCATTTTATTGAGATTTTAGGTTTACTTTTTTTTTTTTTTAGACTATCAATACACCTGTTTTTCAAAAACTAAGCAACTTCTGAAAAGCAATCTCCTCTCTCCACCAAACTAAACCCACTGTAACTTCAAAGGATAGACACAAGCTGGCATAGCTCTGCCATAGCTCTGGAGAGCGGTGTTTGAGGACAGAGAGGGCGTACTCACAGCCCAAGGAAACAGAGGCAGGGAGACCCGGCTACAAAATGTGTGCACACTGGCTCTGTCCCTTGGAGTAGGGAGCAGGAGGAGGTACTGCTGAGTTATTGAACCCAGATCCCTGTGCTGCAGATGGGTAGCTGAAAGCAAAACCGTTCGGGAGAGTGCCAGGGACAGACCTCAGGCTGCTGCCAGAGCAGGGTTGCCTCCTACAGAATGTCCTTCAGAGTTCTGTGAGTGTGATAACGCTTGAAAAGTTCTGTGGTCATGGCAGAGTGCTGGTGGCTGAGCAGTATCCATCTGATGATACTATCTAGAGCTAGGGGGTTTTATTATGTACTTTTTTTGTAATTTCTGTCAATCTAGGTTTGATCGCCTTCATTTACATTTCGTCATCCTTACACTGAATCCTTGTTTTCTCTTATTTAAGAGAAAAATCTGCCATTCTATTTAAGAGCGCGTATCTGTCAGTACACACTCCATGGCATTTCATTCCTATTTAGCCAGCTATGGAAATTCTTTGTTTATGGGGGAGGGGGTGGTGGAGGGCTTAGTGTTGTGGTTGGATTTTTGGTGATCCGGGTTTTTTTCAGCAATTCTAAAGAACCAGCTGACCATATTATGCTTTTGGTTGCATTTGCTTTTAGAAGTGTTGCCATAAGCTTAGTGAGAGATTAAGTATTTTGCTACTTTATAAGGATGATATTCTAAAAAGAAACAAAATGGATTAGAAATGCTTCAGGCAAAGGGAGTGAGGAAATGGAAAGGCACTAACTAGAGAGAAATGTCCAGTGCTGCCGGCATATCCAAAGGGGGCAAAAGCTCCATGGCAGCAGGTAGCCAGAAGATGAGTATAGAGAGAGGGAAGAAGGCAGCTCTGAAGGGCTGTCTGTGTGTGGCTGTGAAGAAGAGGCAAATGTTGCAAGGAGCGGGAGACCTCATCTCATATTTTGTGAAAGCTTTCTTATTGCAGTATATCAAAATAAATAAAGTCTCCATAAGTAAAACATAGTAACTCCTTAAATATAACTGAGAAAACCTGTGCTGAGACTTTCTATAGAAAATATTAATTTGGTAGCAATATTTGTCTCTTCTTTTCAATTTTTTAAAAATAAAGTTCATCCCATTTTGATACCAGGAATGCAATGTAATTTAAGTTAAACCATTAAAAATAAGACTGAACTTTTTCTTTCTTGACAATAACAATAATAAAAAGAGAAATATTCTATGTCTGGGATATCTTTACTCAGTAGATTGTCTAACAGAGCTGTAAAATTTGCCTGCATTTAAATACCAACTATGGGCAACATTATAAATTACAATATGTGTAGTATCTGAAATGATGGATGTATCTGTCTTTTTACAAGGCTTTGGGAAGCAGAGCAGATGTGTTTGTTACCCTGATCTCACAAAAAACCTGTGTGCCATTCTTTATCCCTTGTCCACTATTTCTTTTGCTGCTTTCATCCAGTAATATTTGCCAGCTGTCTGGATTCTGTCCAGGACAGGGTTAATTTTTTGCAGTATCTGGGTGGGGGCATGGCCAGGGTGTGGAGGTTATTCTATAACACCTCATGTCATTGCCAGGGGTGGGAGAAAGAGACTCTCTTCCAGGGTGAGGGGGCTCCTTCCAGGTGAGAAAATGTAGTGGACAGAGTGGTGGGGTGACGCTGGTTTGACCATAGGGAGCGTTTTGGGTGGCATGGCTGCAGGCGGGTCGAGCTCCACACGCTCTCTTTTGTACACTGTCATTATTAATGTTGTTCATTTTCTTATCTCATTGCTGTTTCTGGTAAATTGTTCTTATCTCAACCCATAGTCTTTGCCTTTTGTGGCTCCAATTCTCCTCTCCAATCCTCTGCAGAGGGGAGAAGGAGAAAAGGGGGAGGGTGACCAAGTGGTGTGTGGTTTGGAGTTTCAGTGGGAAACACTAAACTGGGGAGAGCCATTCCTAAACAATGACACCAATATAGGGAAATAAACTTCTAACGAGAAATGTGAATGTGTGGTTAACCTTCAGGTGAGCTTTTAAAAGTAAACTTTCAAGATTTACATTATTGTTCATTGTATTCGGTGTTGCTTACCCTGGTTGTTGACCTTGAGTAGCACTGGGCAGCTCTTAGAACTCTTGAGCTATCTGCAGTCTGGTGTTCAATTATTTGTTCAAACTGATGCAATTTTCTGCTAGAATATTGTGAATCCCTGCATGAAATCTCTTGAGACTGTATTCGAGTACAGCAGTCTCTGTGTCACTACTTGTTGCTAACACAGTAGGTTTTATACAAAAGCATGATCATATCTTTATAGCCTGATTTGGTTAGTATCATCTGCTGCTGCCAAAAATCTATTGTCTCTAGATTCCAAAGGAATTATTCTTTCTGACATTGTTGCTTAGAACCAGCATCAGGAGAGTGCTGTTGGAGAAGCAATTGCTCTTCCAGCTTCTAAAACTAGCTCAGTTCTTCATCAGAGTGGAAAAAATGCAAATTAACTTTATAAATCCTTTGTCATCCCTTTAAAGCCAGGTGCAGCTCCACAGCAGAACTATAGTTATTAACATACCCTCTTACAGATTATTGTCTCTGATTACAGACTTAGCGAGGCCCTGATATCGCCCATCATTAACAATGAATCTGTAACTCTTCATTTGCCATTTTTAGAATGCTTCAAACATCTTAAAAATCAGGATAAAATTGTTCAGTGTTGTACTCAGTTGTCAAGGAGAGGCCAAGAGAGACCCTTGGCCTTTGGCCCTTCTGGACAGGAGTAAAAATTGTTTGTGTCTCTGGACTTCTGAATCCATATGAACTGTATTATTTAACAGAACATCAACTGAGAGGCTTTGAGTAATTTTGTACTTTTTTGCTTGAAATAAAACACGTTTTGCGTACATCTCCAATTCAGACCTCACATCCTGTAGCTTAATCTCCTGATTTGAATCTAAAGATTTCTACTTTGAACTTACAGAGAAGATGCACAGCCTCCTGCAACCTGTAGAATAAAGTTTGCTATAGAAATGAAACGCATTAAGAAAACCTTGTATATAAAAAAGGCCCCAAATCTGCAGACATGACAAGATCTTTATTTTCTCAAGTGCACTTGTTAATGGTTCAGCTGGCCAGCAAAATTGCACCCAAGCCTAGGTTTTAGGATATGAGCCTTGTTACACAAAGGCAGGTCAGCCTTAAATGCATGATAATAAATGTTAATAACTGCTAATAAAGCAGAGCTGATGGCATGCATGGACTGCAGTTGTACCTGAAGTGGCAGAGAAAAGGGAAAACTTCTCCCCATCAGTCAGGTGGGAAGTGAGGGACTCCCAGGCAGGTGTCCTCCTCCTTGGGGTGTCCTGTTGGTGCAGCGGGTGCCATGTGACACTGCTGAGCATGACTCTGTGGGAACTGCTCAAACTCCCCACTGGCTGTTATTGCTCTATGATGCCGTTTGCATCAACTGTGTCACACTTGATGTGGTGCCTGTGCTGCTTACGCTGACTGGCTGCTGTGCCTTGTGCCTGTGTGTTGGTGGGTAATGTCTGCTGGATAAGTAAAAAGCCATTACCCTTTTAGGTGCTGAAGTTACCTGCTAAAAACTCTGAGGGGAAGGCTGAAGAGCTCTTACAATGGAGCTACAAACTGGAGGCTAAAATGTCAGGAGGCAGAGGGGGAAATGGGATGAGTTAAACACGAAAGGCAGACATTTCCAGTGCAAAGTATTTCAGAATTGATGAGTGCAAGGCCATAAGGATAAGATCACTTGCGACAGTGGGGTAAAGGCACTGCCACCGTTTCCTCGGGGTGGGGGGGGGGAGATTAGAGCTTACAGAGATGCAAGTGGGAAGCATGCCGTGGGATTGGAAATGAAAGGGTCTTGGTATTAGAAAAGGCAAAGCACCATGCAATACCCTCCATAGAAAACCATGGATACAAAGGCAAAGGCTTTAAGTGTGGTTTATTAAAACAAGAGGCTCAGCCTGGCAGCAAGGAGTGGCATGGCAAACCCACCATGAAAGAAACGTCCTGTCTGAGGGATGTGTGAATGCTGGGAGGGGAATAATTGCACATTAGAAATACCTGGACAGTTGAGCTGCTGAGTACCACTACTCAGTGTGGGCAGCTTTGTAACTAACAGGCCAGGTTTTCAGCTAGGAAATGTAAGCTGCAGCCCAAGAAGATGTGCTGATGTAAAGGTGTATGGAGGTATGTGATAGTGCCTTCTGCATAAGGTAAGCTGATGTTGAGGTGAGGGATTGTACAAGAAGGGTCAAAACAGTAGCAAAATGTAAAGAAAATTCTGCTCTGGGGCTTGGTGTGGTTGAACAGATGATCTGTGGAGTTCTCCTGTGTGTGCAGTCTGTCATGTCCTTAATTCAGGAGACTGTATTGTCATTTGAGAGAGTATTGAGAAAATATCCACTTGCAGTGACCTGCTTCTGGATAGGGAGTGGGAAGAGGGTGTCCCGTGGTGCATTCCAGTTCAGCCTGCATGGGCTGCATTGAGGCTGCTGTGCAAAATGTTGTTCCTTTGGGAAGCTTCAGGGTCACTCAGAGTTGTACAGAGGGGGAAAGCCTGGGGCCAGGCTGATTAGATGTGGATTTTATTTTTAAGGAAAACGTAGATTTTGCTTGGGGCAGTGGTGGACAAAGAGAATCAGTTGTGAAAAGATCATCTGAGGCAGTTTGTTGATTCTGCTACAAGATGGGGATCCTCCCACCCCTTTTCCAGGCATATCCTCACCCTATCAATGTCAAGTGACTCGGTGTGTTAGGGCAGGAGGAGGCAGGTGGCTGCTGTGGGGCAAGGGGGCCTGTAGGGGCGAGCAGTTACAATGGGCCCAGGTTGTAAGGGCAGCACTAGGCCTGACTGGTTAGAGGCATTTACATTCTGATGTTGGTCTTCAGGGTTTAGAGAGTTTTTTAAATTTGGCTCCAAACATTACTTTTTGCCATGTGCAGAGTGTAGCCTTCTTGAGAGGAATGCTTGTCCAGCCAGACTGGCTTGGTTTGATGGCTCAGCCTCTAAAAAACACACCCAAAGTGATGTAGTTTGGCACTTGTGCCCTGCCCCAGGCTCCTCTTCCTCATCCTGCTTTTCTTCAGCACTCATTGCAGATCTGTAATGTTGTCTAGAACAACCCACGCTCCCAACAGACCCTCAATGGTGGTCATCCTTCTCGTCCTACTCTCAGCACAGCTCTGCCTAAAAAACTGAAAATGTGTGAGAAAAAATTAGCAAACTAGATTAAAATATTTCCTTTTTTTTTTTTTTTAAGCTTTCATGCCTGGCTTTGCAAACTAATAATCTTTATTCTCTTGGGCTTGGTGCTGGTCACAAGAGCCTGAATTGAGATATTAAATTATTTAATGTCCTTTTAAAAGAAAAGGTAATGTATGCAAGAGAGATGTAAGATCTGCTCTGGTGACCATCCCCGCAGCTGGGATTTTAAAAGAACATTTTTATCAGGGCTATTGTGGTTGTGGTGCCACTACTGCAATTCTACCCAGAAACTGATTCCTCTGTTTTCTCAAGGGATGATGAATTGTTTTTGCACATAAGCATTGTGAACCAACCAAGGGCCTTGTCACCTTCCTCTCCTTGCATGAGTTACTGCAATACCTTTTCAAAACCATTTTTCACTTTCTCATTATGTTTGACATTATTGTTTCCCAAGCTTGAAGACTTGTCTTTTTTGACCTCCTAGACAAAATTACTTATAGGGCTAGACTTCAGTATTGTATCTTATCCAGTTTTATTTTGATCTCTTCCTCTCCCTGTGATCTCTGGCACAAAGAGCCTGATTTGAAGTACAAAGCAGTCTGCTGGGAATATAATGTAACATTAAAAAACATAGTAAATAATTTGTAAATGCTATGCAGGAAAGTATTCCACAGTATTTAAAGTAATTTTGTTTGACTGTGGTAGGGAATGAACATGATAAGAAATCAGAAGTGGTCATACTAACCACAGCAAACAAAAATATTTCAGGTTGGGCATATTTTCTCAGAGCTGATAAATCAGAAGTATTGTCTCTCCTCTACTGATACAAATTTCCCAGCAATTATGGTGTAGATAAAGGTACAAATCTCTTGTAAAAACAAAACAAAAAATCAACCAGGTTTTCTACTGTGGATTTCTATCAGGAGTCAGAAAATTGCTCATGCAGCCTGACTAGTATGTGGGGTTTTGTTTTTTAACTTCCCCGCCCCCCCCCGCCCCGGACCTAGCTGACCTGTGCTACAATCTAAATTGTTCTGATTTATTTTGGCTTCTGTTGAGTTTTGAATTCTGGACACTGACTGCACTCTTTTAGGACCCTGTGTCATGCATTTGGATAAAGAGTTCAATTTGTGTTTGTTTACAGTGATATTAGATGTTAAGAGGTTTACCCTGATGCTAGCTTCTTTGCCAAAAGCTCCAAAACCAGAGATCACACTGCATTTCACATAGCTCTGTGGACAGAATCCTGGCCTCGTTCTACTTCTTATTTCAACTTCTGCCATAGGTTTGCTCAGTGAACCGAAAGGTTTCTTCATCTAGAAAACATGACCAGGAAGACTCTGTCCTGGAGAGAGCATGCTTCCAGCAGGATTACTGAAAATACTGTCCCGTTATTACCTGAGTGCTTGAGGGTATGGATGTGACAGTGGCCTCCTTTGCAACCCTACTGCACACTGACTGTTACATCCAAAGTGTGTTTCCCTTTTGTCTTGTACCTGAAGTACCTGCTGGTATCTCTAGTTTGCCTTTCTCTATCCCTCCTATAAACTGTCTTTGCTGTGGTTTTTTTGGTTTGGTTTGTTGTTGTTTTTTGGGGCTTTTTTCTCTCTCACCAGATTATCTCACAGATCTACAACCCTGGGATAAGCAAGAGGCCAGAGCATGTGTTTAGATACTTTGGGCCATTTTGAGGTCAAGGACAAATTTTTTACTTGCTCAGTTGTTCATCCCACCCGTAAAATGGTAGTAGTGACACTGGGTACTCCCTTGGCACCTGTCAAGAAAATCACAATTAGGAAACACTTAGTCTGGCTTTGTATCAGGGGAGCTTTTAACTTTCAGTTTAACACAGATTAACACAGTGTAGCCAGGGATAAACCTAAGAAAAAAATGAATGAGTTTAGTGAATCCACTGAAGGGAAGATGATGCTTGAGATTCAATGGTGGGCCTGTTTAGTCCCTTTTAAAATTTTCTTTATTGTTTTTTTAAGTATTTGTGACAGCCGTTTTCTTTGGCAAGCGTTCCTAACACTCTGCTCCTCAACAGAAGAACAAGACCAAGCGTCTTCTAGATAAGTACAAAGGAAGTTCACTACTTCTGCCATGTGTAGAAGTGGCAGCAGAGGCAGCAGAAGCCATGCTAGCCCAACCCCAGCATTAGTAGGAAGGCAACTGGGAATTTGTACATGTAAGGAGTGAGTGGAATAGTGGAGACTTTCTGTACTTTTGTATTTACTCTGTTGCTGGTTCACATAACTGAATGCTGTTTAGGAGGAAAGGAAAATCTTTCTAATGGGATCTAAATGAGATGTGTGGAGCAGCAGAAGGTAGTTTCCTGGAATGAAATTAGGTCTGACAGTTGGGATTTAACACACTCTCTTTTGCCAGAAGTGTGTAAGATTATTTAAGCATCACAACCTCATTTGGTGGCTTTGTAATCTGCTCTTAAGCTTCATGCTGATGAGGCTGTTATGTAACAGCCAGTGAAGGCCAGACCTTATGTTGCTTCAGTGTATGGGAGCCCATGCCCAGAGATCCCAGTGAGGCCAGGTGGAAAGCTGGCTGCATTTTCACTCTTGAGATTATGTGGAAAGCTTGCCTTTCGGCTGTGGGTAGCATCCTTGACCACAGAGAGGAGTGCCCTAAGGTTGGCTGTATGATGCTATGTCTTGTCACTGAAACACTCCTGCTTTCAGGAAGCCCAATGGCAATTCTCTTGACAGGGATACTGGCAAACGCTTTCTCCTTCAGTACTTAAATTTTGGTTGCATACAGAAGCAGGGGTTACAGCTGTAAAGAAGGTGTTTACTATTTTCATTAAATTAAAGGGTTTTTCTTCAATCTTTGGTTCAACTTTAATCAAAAGAGGTGATGGGGAGAGCCCTTGCTGAGCTCTCATTTTAGCAGAACGAAACACTGCAGCATCCACACACCCATTTACTGGGAACACCTGATGAGTGCTATCTAAACTGACTATGGTTAGGGAATGCCTAGCTTAAAAACCCAATACAAGTCTGGCTGTGAATGAGAGCCCTGAGCAACCCATCTCTAATGAAATCAGAGCCAAAAGTATTCTCCTTATTTATGTGGAGGGAGAAAGGTTTCAACTGTCTAGATGCTTCAAAATTCTGCACGGCATCTACTTGCACCTTTAACTATCTCAGTACTTTCACCCTTCTCCACAAACCCAGACTCTGGTTAGAAGTACTGTAGGACTCATTTGTCAGTGTTTAGATCTCAGTTCCCACCAACAACACCTAGCAGCTCAGAGTGACTAAATTCCCAAGGTCATCCATGAAAACTGCAGTTCCTTCTAGTATATACCAACTATTTCAGGCTCTTTCTCTGCTCTGTTCCTTTGTTTCACCAGGAACTGTACAATAACTTTCATTAGACAAAACCAAAGCATGATTTATTTTGCATTTGCATCTTTATTCTACAACACAAGCAACATAAATAGTTTATACTTTTTGTTTTAAAATATTTCCATTTCAGAATTCAGTCAGAATAAAATATACACAAAATACAATTTGCAAGCCAGCTGACAGTGACTGCCCAACCACTGGACACCCAAGGACCATACAAAGCTAGCGGCACAACAGGACACGGTGGACATGGGGAAGTGTTCTTCTAAAGAAGAGCACAAAGGTAGAGGGACCTACCATGAGACCATGGAATTGCAGATAGGTATGAACTCAGCAGAAGGTAAACCCAATGTAAGCACTTGTTTGACAAGGTAATTTATAGTCTCTCTTAAGAAGTACTTTTGCCTCCTCCTGAATATACAGCTAGAGAGATTAAGTCCTGGGAATCATGTTTTGTGGTAAAATGCTTCCTCTGGCAGCCATCATCGCGGAAATAAAATTTAATTTTTTTTTAAAATTTTCAAACAGGAAAGACTTAGATCTTTGGCGAAATGGAGTGTCCACTCCCTTTGGCTTGCTTTCAGTTCTGGTAGAAGGGCCATAGAAGTATGCATGCAGTCTCACAAAAAATAACAAAAAGTGGGGACAGGAAAAGAGGCAGAGAAGAGAAAGTGGGGAGAACTGAAAGAAGTTCTGTTGTCATTGCACACCTTCAATCTCTTGCTCCCATCTGCTCTAGCAAACAGTGTGTGCTACACGGCTCTGTCACCACCATGCTCTGCCTTCCTGGCTGTTCTCCCTTTGGCATCGAGTCCTGTCTTCCTCTGCAGAGTGGGGGGCTCAGGAGTCACAGCCTGATTGTGGAGGAGATATTTGTCCCTTGCTTGTGTACCTGTGCCTGTCTGCCAGCTCATCTCTCTTGCTTCAGCTTGCTGCTTGTGGAAGCGTGGCACTTCATAGCCCAGATGGACCAAATGCATGGAGAGGAAACAGGGCCCTGATGCTCCATGGGAGTCAGATGAAATTAATGGAAGTACATAAACTACCTTTTGAAAAGTGGGATGTTTGGGTAAAAGGATTTAAATTGATCCTGTTGCCATGTTTCTTAACCAAAAATGCTTTCCATGAACTCAGCTCCCTGATTCAATGTGGCAGTGTAGACTATGCAAACCTCAACTTGTGATTTTGCCAACAATTGGAATTTGAGGGATCTGGTTCCAGAGGCGAGCTCATTATTGCATTAATCCAGGATCATACAGCGTAGCTGTACTAATATCCATAGAATTAGGGCATTTCTTCTTCCCTCTGCTTTTAGTTTTCAGCTTGGAGACCTCTGAGCACTAAGTGAAAAGACTGATGTGTGTTAGACTTAGGTCACGTGTGTTTTTATTTTTCCTTTTTAAATAGCCAGCACTGCATGTTTGGCCAAAACTCTTTGCTTAGTATTGTATTAGTTAGTGTCACATATAAAGTATATGTTCTGAGGGGAAGTAGTGGAAACAACAGAAAGAGGATCTACGACTTCTTCCTTGCAGTTGTACTGCAACTTCCTGGAGTCCCAGGCGTGCTGCTGGTGAGGGTTGCTGAGAGATCCCTATAGATAAGTGATATCCCTACAGAAGCTCCACTCAAATTAGGGAGGCTCAGTGAAGAGGGATTGCTAGCTGCCACATGCTTTTATCTACATTGTAAAAAATCCAACATTTGTGCTTCTGTGCTATGGTAAATTGGTCCTGTACACTAAAAGAAGAGGAATTTCTTTTGTTAAATTGATGGTATCATCTTCTTTAACAATTGTGGAACGATCAGCAACTGAAAAAAAACGTATTTCATGTCATGTACCATGATTAGCTCTGTACACAGGTCTTCCCATAAATTACTATGACCGGAGTAATGAGTAAATAGCCTGCTTAGACATCTTAGACATATCTTAGTATAAAAGAGTGGGGGGAAAAAAAGAAAGCACTTCACTTTTTTTTGTGAATTTAAGAACAATTTAGCACTGAGAAATCACATCTCTAGAATGGATTGCTGAAGGTGACAATAGCCAAACCACATGCTCAATTTCTCAACATTCTTCTACACAGATGAGCTAAGTAAAAAATAAATCACTTTGGCTTGCTGGATTTGTGCAAAAGTGAGGGTTCTAGTTTTGCAGTACTGGGATGCGTGGGACTGTGTGCTGGTTCCCATGGATTTTTCAAGCAGGAGGTGCATGGAGGACAGCAGCAGAGAGGATGACACAAAGAACTGTAGAGGACTCCCCTTTTCCTGAGAACTTGTGAAGCCATATGTAGGGATTGAAGGATTCAAGGACCTGTGCTGGGAGTTGTACAAGGAAATTATTGCCCAGGTCAATGCAAATCTTTTTCTAATAATTCATTCTATATGCTAAATTAAGTCAGTTATTCTCAAGTGAGTGCTTATCTCCAGGAAAGTATTAAATCTGTATCTTAACATCTAAAAGACATGAAAGCATGTTAACCAAGAGACAGCAGTGGTAATTCAATGGCTGCTGAATGCTCAGAAAAGGTACCAGAATAACTCTGTTAACCATTGCTGGTGTGACACAAATACTTAACACAGCAGATAAGCACTTACTAATGTGGATAGCTCTCTGAA
Organism: Oreocharis arfaki; assembly: GCA_013398015.1. NCBI lineage: Eukaryota > Metazoa > Chordata > Aves > Passeriformes > Paramythiidae > Oreocharis > Oreocharis arfaki. Next base: position 2,008,824 of record VZRR01009625.1, on the reverse strand, counting down.
AATAGGCTGGATGCTCAGAATATGGCAGTGATTGGAGCTACGGGTATCTGTACATACACGTCAATCCTCTCATATGCATGCATATGTTCATACTGCAGAATAAAGTGCAAACATACACAATGACCTGAGACCACAAGCTGGGGTCAAACCCTGCTCCTGTTCTGTAGGAAAAGGGTCACTTTCCTGATGAGTGCTCTGCTTTTCTCAGCTTTAAATATTCGCACAGTGATGAGCTATTTCATGTGCTTAAAGGCAGTTGATGCTGGACAACAGCAACCTTCTCTGTTAGCAACTGCCTACAAGTTCTTAAAATGAGATGTCCTTGCCTCTGCTTGCTGCGGTGGCCCTGAGGAGGGCAGTGTGAACTAGGCAAAAGCAGCAGAGGTGCAGCTCTGGTACCTGAGAAGGATGTCAAGCTACTGCACCTTTTTTTTTTAAAGCATTTCAGTTCAGTAAAATATTTACTGGGCAATCATTTTTAAAAACAACTAGCCAGTTCAATAAAAAAAATCCAACCCAACTCCTATAGAAATTTAAGGGACAAAAAACTAGCAAGGGCAAGAAAAGAGAAGAATGTGGTCATTAACCAAGGCAAAGAGAAAGAGCAAGCTCAGGCTGTAATGCAGAGAGACTGGTTTTCTCAAGGTTCAGGCGTTTGGTTCAACAGTAAAGCTGCCAATACGCTGCCATGCACGAGGTTATAGAGCTATCAGCAAGGATTCGAATGGGATACACGTGTGAATACACATGTGGGTGCAAGGACCGCTACTGCTACTGACCGAGGTGCTTCCCGACTCACAAGTAGAAAGCAGAAAAGCCATTGCAGCATGGGCATGTACCTGGACATGACTAGGGTGTGCAGTGTTGGGAATTCCCCTTCTGAAGCTTAGGACAGGCTGATGCTAGTCCTTTTTTCCTGGGACTGTTCTGGCAGGCTCCTCCCTTGGGCTAAAAGCTTGCTTTATGAGGTCTGAAGGTATCATGCTGGCAGTCACAAGCCATGAAACAGGCCACATAGGACCTATGAAATGGGGACTTCACACATTTGTTGTTCTACTTCTTTGGGGCTTGCTGATGTCTATAACTAAAGCAGCAGAAAAATTGCTGAGAATCTGACGAACCAACTAATTTTTTCTGTTTGTTTGTTTATGTTTTGAGGGTACTTCAGAAAGCTTTAGCTTCTACATCTCATGGTTATGGTTACTGAAGTGGCCATGGGCTGCTCCCTTTGCCTGGTTAGCATTTTATACACCAGGAAAAGGAAAAGCAGCAGATGCTGAACTTTGCTATGTAAAGCCTGCTGCTTCAAAGATTCCTTCTCCCCTCCTTCTAAATTACATTTTTGGAATTACTCAAAGTTACTTATGACCTTTTAGGAAGGGGGAGTGCTAATGAGCAGAGGCACTGAGGGTGACAATGGGCACTTAGTGCATAATTTGAAGGACAAAGCTCAAAACAGGGCAACAGCAACACAGAAAATTTACTCATCCTCAGTTTCCGATGTGGTATTTATAGTGGAAATAGTTGAAATGAAATTATATTTTAGGTCAAGATGGTGGCTAATCAGGTAACACTAGGTTATACTGTGTTCATGGGCTTGAGGGAGGTGGTGGTAATGGTATCGTCATTCCTAAAGCTTTTTTTCCTGATTTACAGAAGAATTTTGTATTGCAACCATAACACAACCATGCTGTTTCCTAGATACTAGGGCCTCTTCTATAGTCCTGAGTGATTTCACTAGTACTGATATAAATTTTATTTCCCCTACATAATTCGGGGATTTGCTTTAGTTTTAGATCAGTACAGCAAGGATCTGCATCCATTCAATCCATTTATAATGAAAACCATCAGAGTTGGCTGCTTTGAATATGGTTTATTATTCTGATTTCTGTTGGTCCCTAATGAATGTACTGCTTTAAAAGCAGTTCTCTATAGATGCCAAATAAAAAGTATAACAAAAAATGTAACCACACTTCTACTCTACCTAAAGATGTGTAAGAAAGACATGGCAACAGAAATCAAACTGTGCTACTACTCTCCCAGATAACAAAGGCTAAACTGACCTGTCCCTGAGGAAGTATTAAAACTGTCGGGGGAAAATTGACAATTGAAAACATTGTTAAATTAGTAATTTATAAAGTCAGTTTAGGTGGTAGAAAAGAGTTGTTTTTACAGAATTTTTATGTCTTTTAAGCAATTTAGCAAAGGGAACATTTGAAAGAAAGGGAAACAGCATGACTGGCACTACAGAAAGTTACGGGACAAATACTCCCTGCACAAGACTAGCAGGTGACAAGTAGGAAGTAGGCAATGGAGGGAAAAGACAGGAGGATAGTGTCAGACTCTTTGTAAACAAAGCAGCTTGGGAAATGGCTGTTCAGTGGAGCTTCTTGGCTCCCTCTGTTTTTCCAGGTTTAAGAAGCTAAAAGCAGTTAGTTGAGCAAAATCCAGGCCTTATATAAAGAGATGATATTTTTAGGATGCTTTGGAACAGGGACTGAAGCTGTATATTTAGTTGGCGTGCACATTTTAAAAGCCTTGGGAGAACAGCATTAAGGGGTCACCCAAAATTAAAATCAACTCATTTTCAACAAGTTATCAACAAATCAACAAACAGCATAGTGTGGGAGTATGAGATGAAATGTCCCAGGGGCTGTGACACAACTTGTGCAGCAAGGTAACCCTTTGCTCTGTCTAGTGTGAAAAGCATCACATATGCATTTGACAACACAATAGTCAATCCTCCCCCTTCTCCTCCCTCTTACTAGTTAGAGCACATTGCAGTAGTCCCAATAGGAGTGCTGCATGGAGCGGGGATGTACCTCCATGAGGATCTGCCCTTTTCTATTTACAGCAGCAGACAAGAAATGGGAGAGAAACAGGAAATACACCTCCCTTTCATATCATTTTCTATCTTGCTTCAGCTCAAAGTGGAGTGATAGGCTACATTTAACAAAGGTGATAAGGGAGTTCCTGGCTACAGCAGCTCTACATAAGCAAACAGAAATTTCCAGTAGAATAATAGCTCCAGTGGTGCTTGAACTGGAACACTTTATCTCTACTCTGCTTAGTTGAATGCTGGATACTGGCACATGCTGGTATTTGCTGTGGTGTGTCTTCCACAGCTTCACAGGAAACAGCAAAACAAACTTCCCTTTCACCCTTAGAGGGAATTAGACGTGGCAAAAGGCTCAGCTGTAGGCATAGGTGAAAAGGCAGCCAGGGTAGTGTTGCAGAGAGGGCAGTTGGACAGTGCCATTTCTCTTTGAGCAGTACTCCATAAGAGCAATGAAAGGATCAACAGTCTGTGCTTGGTTCACCCATTTTAGACCTGGGATTCTTTAGCTACTCCAAACGTGACTTGAAAGGCTCTTCTTGGAGCAAAATAAATTTCCACTTTCTCTAGTGAGTGACACGTTTAGTTACTACAATTATCTTTAGTTGGCTATCCTCTCTCATGCCAATTTTTGAAGGGAAGATGTCAATCTAAAAAGTGTAACCTTCTTCCTTGTCCTACAGCCCCACCTTTTTCACTGACTTGTATTTACGCACTTATTTTCTAAGTTAAATAGTCTTACTGACCTGGTTTTTCATCCATATGACAGCTGCACTCACAGTTAATTACAAGTGTGGAGGTTCTGCTTCAGTTTCTGGTGGCTCCCACTGCTGCAAATTTGAATTAAAATGAAGGCTACTGAAATGTATCACCTCTTCTGGTAGGAGCCTGATTTACCGACAGGTTCTGGGGCCATGCCGGATCCTCTGGAAGGACTCATGCTTTGCCTCCTTTGCTAGTGTAAGCGAGGGACACACAATCTCAGGTGGATAGACAATATTGACAAGCTCATTGTTTCTTAGTTTATCACCAACAAATAGGCAATTAACGAACCCCAAGTACTTCTTCGCTGTGTATCTTGAATGTCTTCTGCCCTTTGCAACAGAGCACAGCTTGGTTTAAATGATGATATCATAAACTCGGCCCACTCTTCCCAGCCATTCCCGTACTGCCTGGCGGACACGGATATCTGTCACGTGGCAAGTCAGCTGGCTGATACAGGGAAACACTGCTGGCTGCAGGGCTGTGAAAGTTTGGTCTGGCAGAGCCTGAATCTGATTGAGAACTGTCAGCACCATGTTGGTCCATGCCTATGAAGAAATTGGATTAAAAAAAACCTCTTTAGAAGACTTTTCTAAATAGGTGAGCCCAATGGTTGAGGCAAAAAATAAGGTATCTGGTGGTTGCAGCCTCATGAAGACTGAGTAATGCCAGCATATTCATTCAATGTTCACTGAGTCTTCCTAACTCACATTCAGTACCAAGTCATTGTTTCACTTTGTATTGCAGGTATCATGCTCACCCTTCCTTTTTTTGTCCCACAGTGAACAAAGTCTGTCAATTTCGATGCTTTCACTGATTTGTTCACTTGGACATGCAAGCAGCAAGCTTCCGTTTAGCAAAAGAACCCATTATTCTTCTCTGGAGTTAACAAAAACCCCCATTTTTAAGTACTAAAGTAATGTGACAAGTAGCATGGCATTTTCAAAAGCCTCCAGTGGGCTACAGCCCAGAGCAGTAAGCAGTGAGTTCACTGTAGGTTGTCAGTTCTCAGGATTAAGGGCAGCTTTGGCCCCAGTCATAGAAGCACTCTTCAAAGCTGAACTAGTACAAGCCTGATGACACTTCCCTCAAGACTGACTTTCTTTTAATAGGACAGAATCAGGTTTTTTATTAATTCCAGCTCCTGAAAGATTCAGTCCCCATCATGAGGACCTCATTATATAATACAGTATATAATGAAAAGATTATAATAACATGAATAAAAAAATATATAGGAATCTTTTTATTTATCGCTATTATTATTAGCATTCTACAAGAATGTCCTACCTGTATCTGGGCCTCTGCATCCCTAATCGATATATTCAGGGAGCTGACTGTGGACCCTGAGCGGGGTCTCTTCTCTTGTCTCAGGATCTCTGGACCGGCACTGAATGAATGCCTCATTTGACCTTGATCTAGAAGATGTTGTGGCCGCTGGAGTACGGGTGAGTCTGGCCCTCTTGAACCCAGGAGTTCCCCTTTCTTTTCCACTTTGACCTCTTTGGTGAAGGATGTCATGGCCTGTTGCTGCTTTCTCTTCTTGTATTCTGTCATAAACTTGGAGATGGTTTTGTCAGCGGCTATGGTGTAGATTTTGTTGCCAGCACTCTCCCACCATTCTTTTTTCTTGGTTTGCTCTTTTCTCTCTGGTTTAGGACTCAGGGGTGGGGGTAGCAGCAGTATTTCTCCACTCCCTCCTCGAGGAGTCAAGCTGTCTCCCAGCTGGTCCCTGATTTGACTTCGGTCATCTTCTGATGGTGTGTCCTTTCCAGATAGCCCTCCAGTTGATGGGGTGGAGGTTTCTGAGTGAAAAGACGGTAAAATGAAGAAAGAGTCACCTTTGAACACTGGAGGCTCCTCTACATTATTCTCCAGGTCCAGATGCATCTGGATGTAGTTGTTGCAGAGTTCCATGCAGAGCTTGTGAAGCCGCTTGATCAGCCATCCCCAGTCTGCATTGCTGACAGGCTGGACGCTCAGAGATGGGATTCGAGCCCTCCACTGCCTCTTCTCCTTCCCTCGCGGGGGACTCACCTGGGCAGTTTCTTCAAAAATGTCTTCATCTTCTGAGGAACACTGCTGTGATGAGTCTGTGCTTCTCTCATCATCTTCAAAGAGGATCTTTTTCACTTGCTCTGCAGTGATGTTCTCCTGGTTTGTCAGGATTGCACAAACCAAGGCATGGAAGTAGATGTTGAAGCTCATGGCTGACTGGCGATACAAGTTGGCAGCTCCACTAATGCCAGACACTTTTTTCAACAAACACTTCAGCCCAGGTCTGGTGTCAAACTCCCTGGCAGTTCTGTAGGAGTCCAGAAGTAAGTCAAAGATGACAGCCAGGTTTTGCATGGAGATGTACCTGAGAAAACCAGCCAACTTGTTTTCTGGTACTTGTATTGCCATTTTCTCCTCCAAGTTAGAAGGGCCTTTCACAAATTCTTCCAGTAAGATGTCATATAAATTCTGGAGCAGTACTTGGTGGGACAGTAAGCTCACCACTATCGTCCTGAAAGGAATACTTGGTGTAAGCCAAGCGTGGGAAGGAAAAAAATAATAGAATATTAAAATGGTGCATTGGGCTTGTATTAGGCGTAGAAGCACATTCAAATATTTCAGCCTGCTATAGCTGAAGAATTTATTAACACACAAGTTATTCCTCCTCCATCATGCCAGACAACCTCTACTTTGCCATGACAAATTGAGGCCAAAAGTAGTTTACTACTCAGTTTCCATTTCCACTACTGCCCAGGAGTACTTCTTAAAAATAAACCATGAAGAGGTATCCAACCAATAAAGAAACATGTACAGAAACATCAGCAGTGCAATGCAGCATGCAAAGAAGCTGAAGTCTGGCTGAAGGCACATTTCACTGTTCGCTCTTAAGACTTCAACTTGAACACTGAGAGCCTAGCATAGAAATACCTATTCTTAACCCTGTTCCTCACATATGATACTGGGTGATTCTTAGCTGTGCTCCTGTTAGAGAGATGCTGGGAGTTGTTTCAGCCCTCACTAATATTTGATTTGCACAGGGGACACAGGAATGGCAAATTCCTGCGACCAAAGTTTTCAGGTCTTTCACCAGTAAGGTGAAAGAGCCTCACTCAGAGGCTTACAGGCAAGCCAGGCTTGGAAGAAAGACAGGTTTGTTGTTTGGTATCTCATGGATTTCAAATTATAAACTGTGAAACCTTTCCTAAGACTTTTAAAAAAAATCCTTATGTAACATTACAGGGCCATGTTTTAAATGGAGCTGATGCACATAATAACACTTAGTTTGATGTGATAGGTCAAGTTTTAATTAGCACAGCTATCAAGTAAGGAAAAGATTTTTCAGTTTGCTTGCAGTACTGAAGTTTTAGGTCTAAGTCAAAGCAAATCTTCCTATAACATGAGAAGCTCAGTTGTAGATCTTTAATTTTTTTGTTGCAAAAATTATTCCACTTTCATTAAACAACTTTCAAAACTGTTTGGGAATACCAAGACAAAAAGCCAAATATTATTTCTTTTTTCTGAGAAATCCTATCAAAACCCAATTTTGAGAATGCAACATTTAAAGAAAAGTTCAGGCAAAACTGTTCTTTTTCGATTAAGTTCCCTGTGCCAGTTTGCCTACCATGACACAGCTGTCAGTGCTGAGACATCAGTAAAATTTAGTAGTCTTGTTATTGACAGTGATAAAATGTTGATTAGCGCAAACAGTTGAGCTCTTTATGGGGAAATAGTTTTCTGCTGTAAAAATCATTAGAGGCTCTGACTCAGAAAAGTTCTTAAGAGCATGTATAAAGTTAAATGAGAGCTTGCAGTGATTTCAAGCAACTAATCTCGTTCCAAAAGCAGGGTCAGGAATGAAGATCTGCGTTCCTTGTAATAGCCAAAAAAGCAATTTACAAGGACAGTGTAAAGTACTGCTCAATCCCAAAAGAAACTGGTAGAGAACTACATGTGAAAACACAACGCCAAAGCTGGTTAAGGATAGTATTTTCTTGTTCTGCCCAAAGTTTCAAGCTGAAATATATGATTACTTTTTAGGAAGAAGAAAAGCTCCCTTACCCCAGCTTCCTGTGAAACGATGCAGCATTAAGGAAACAAAACCAAAAGGGAGAAGAGAAACCCTGCTAAGGTTAAAGTAAAACTTTGGAAAGGCCACATTTACTATCATGCATGATTGCCATATTACTGCACTGCTGTAGCAAATAATATGAAAACAGTGGCACAGTCAACTTGTAAACTGTGTTTTGGGGAAAAAATGAGCACTGCTGGGATAACACTTGGCTATGTTATATATACCTTTTGCAGTTGTTTGGACAAAGCACAGGGTGAAGGCATTCAGAGTTTGTATTAATTGCAAGCATTATTTATTTATTTAAAGACAAGCAAGACTCTTGCTACCTTTACAAACACGGCCCGTTAGATTGCATGGCCTTATGTGCTGTGAGAGGTGAATATCCAGTCTTTTGCTTTGACCAGCTAACCTTTGGATAAAGCAGATATTCTCCCCTTTAAAGGAAGGGTTTGGCCTGTGATCTCAAGCTTTCTTTGTCTCTGTGCAGGGCCCTGTTCTCTGATGGTGAGGCAACAGAGCCACCTGCTCTTGGGGGAAAACTTCTGTACAGCACTGTAAGATAGAGACATCTTGCATGGTCTTTCTTCCTGTCCATCCAAAGAAGGACCATCACATTCTGGCTCCTTGTTGCAAGCAATAGTTTAGATTTGAATGGTATAAAAGCATGTTTGGTATCTCATAAAGACAATTTCATGTCGTTTCATACCTTGCAATACAAACACAAACCCTGAATGCAGAATTCTGATTCTTGGCCCAAATGATGGTACAGCAGTTGTTTAAACAACCAATAAAAGCAAAAAGAAATATTCTTTCACAGGATCAGACTGTCATGCAAATAGATGAGTTTCTTAGGTGGTAACATAATGGAAAGACTTCCACAACAATAAATGAGCCAAGCAAAACCAGCATTCCCTAGCTCCATGTTCACAGCTTTGCAGTTTTGGATGTGGTCTCTTCAGTTTATAATGCCCCAGTTTATCCATTACCTTTTTCTACCTTCTTAACCAAGTAATACCGAATTTAAGACATTGCATTTGCTAGGTATCACTGAAAACACAACAGTGTCACAAAACCTAATTTGATCAGTGTATTCATTTCTGATGAGCCCTACGGAAAGGTATGATTTACCAGGCTCAGTTCACATCTTTCTTTTATTGACACTGGAAGACATTTTACCTTCTCTGGTTATGTCCATTTGGTTTCTTATCTGGTGGCAGGTCAATGATGAGCACACACGACTGGGCGTGTTCAAACCCTTCCTTGTTGCTAGGGGTTTTTGGGGAGCACTGAGTCTCCAGCATGAAGACCTAGAAAACAAGTTACACAAAACAACCAGTTAGCACTTGCAATGGGTCCGGGTCGGGGCCTGGGAATAGGATTCCCTGCAGTGTGAAATATCTCCCATACTGAATCATTTTACCGTGAGAGGGAGAATGCAAGGTATCCCCCCAGGCAGACCTTTCCTGGGGCATGCTATTTTGATAAAACAGCCTCAGAGCAATGGGCTACCTCCAGACATCCAGAAGGGGGCAGGGCAAAGGCCAAACTTGTTTTTTTAACTTGTTTAGGCCTAACACCAAATGCCAAAACGAGCTTTCTGCTGTCTGTATACTTCTATCCAAAATATCACATACAGTGAAGACAAGGACCTGTTTGCAATAGTTAGACAGTTGCACCTAGAAAGGTTGGTTGTTGGAAGGATTATTTTCAGCCATGAAGATACAACAGACACCTAATATGCAATCCTTTGGAGGTGTGTTGTGGTTTAACCAGAGCCAGAAACTAAATACCAAGCAGCCATTAACTTACCACACCCTACACCCCACAACCCATCCCTCCCAAAGATGGAGAGGGGAATCAGGGAAAAAAAGGTAAACCCCATGGGTTGATATAAGAACAGTTTAATAATTTAAATAAAATATAATAATACCAACCACCACCACCACCACAAAAAGGGAGGCAACCAAAAAAAGAGAGAGAAATAAAACTTGCACAATACAGTCACTCATCACCCAATGACCAGTGCCTAGCCTGTTCCTGAGCAGCCCCTGCCAGACAACTCCGTCCTTTATATACTGAGCATGACACTCTGTGGTATGGGATATCCCTCTGGCCAGTCTCCATCAGCTGTCCTGGCCCTGCTCCCCCCACAAGCTTCTTGTGAACCTCCTCACTGGCAGAGCATGGAAAACCGAATGGTCCTTGACTTAGTATAAGCACTATTCAGCAACAACTAGAACATCCGTGTGTTATCAACATTTTTCTCATACTAAATTCAAACCACAGCACTGTACCAGCTACTAGGAAGAAAATTAACTCCATCCCAACCAAAATCAGGACAGTGGGAAACAACTCTCAATTGCTGTAGCTTTGTTTCGTAGCTTCATAATTGTGGCAAATTCTCACTGAGGGGGATTCAGGGAGTGCCACTGATAGTGTCTACAAGAAAAGTATTAATGTTACATTCCCTGCTTTCTTGAGTTCTGCAACTTTAAAACTTAATTTAAAACACATTTTCGATTCAAACAATGTCTGCCACTACAACATTATTTGTGATCACCAGTCCTGGTCTGTGCGTCTCAGGATTTCAAGCAGCATCAGAGTATGATTTATCAAGTCAGAAATCGACACCAAACATCTGCTGGCTGTTTTAATCTAGCTGCTTTCCCATGCTGAAACTGTCATATGGTATTTACAGTTTCATGGTACCCTGCAGGTCATTAAGCTCAGTCTGCTGTATTTCAAAGAACTTTTTTCATATAACCACTTTCATAGAATGAATAACCTTCATTGTAGTCAAGAGGACCCTAGAAGGTTGTCTCCAAGTTCGCTCTGCTGATTCTGATTAGGAGTTAGTGAATCATTTGTTAAATTATCCTCTTGTTCCCGGTAACCCTTTTTCTTCTCTCCAATCTATACCTAGGTATTTATAGCAAAAAGTGCTTTGGTAGGTTAATCAAATCTTGTTTTCCTATTTTCATATCACCATCTCTGTTCTAGTGCAATTTTGTCCTTTGAATTTTAAGAGAGTAATTCAGAAATCTGTGACATTCTAGATGAGGATTCACAGTGACAGTACTATTTCCCTTTCTCTATCAGAAACATGATGTATGCTAACCTTGCAATTTTTAAAATTACATTACACAATAGGCTCATTGTCAGCTCTCCTCAGGTACTCATGGGCTTTTTCCCACCTTAGGCATTCCAAATTCCTATTTACAGGGGGACAGTTTGGAGTTTTGTTGGGTTGTTTTGGGCGGTTTTTTTGGTTGTTTGCTTGGTTTTTTGTTTTGACTTTTTTGGTTCAGAATGGGGGGTTTTTTGTTTTTGTTTTTTTTTGTTGTTTTGTTTTTTTGTTTGGGTTTGGTTTTTTGTTTGGGAGGGTTTGTTTTTTGTGGTTTTGTGGGGTTTTTTTGTTTTGTTTTGTGGTTTTTTTTTTTTTTTTTTTTTGTGTTTTTTTGGGTTTTTTTTGTTTTGTTTTGTGTTTTTTTTTTTTTTTTTTTTGGTTGGTTGGTTTTTTTTGTTAATTTTTCTGAATACTATTAGACAATTGATGTTAGCCAGGTGATGAGAGTCTTTGCCTGTAGGGCTTGTGAGGAAGATGGTGGGAAAAACATACCTTCACAAAGAAAAGCTCCAAGTTTAAAATGTTTTCCCCTGAAACATCTGTCAGTACCTGTTGTGCCATGGCTCTGATTCTCCAGTACTCAGCTTCAGCACTCGGTGAGAGGGAGGGGGCTGCCACCTTCACTTCACAGGCATCTCCACTAAAGCTTTCAGAACCACTGTGGAAATAGCCCAACAGGTTCTATAGAGAGACACAACATCAGACTTTCATTGTGCGTTAAACAAGTGACTGCAGCCATGTCCTAGCCTGCTTGTGTGGATGCCTAGAGTGGCTACCTAGAAACAGAGACTAGACAGGAATAAAGGAATAAAAGCAGATGTTTATTTGAAAAGCCTTCAAAGGTACACCCTGGGGAGCCAAAGGCTACTGCCAAGATGAACCCCAAGATGGATGACAAGTCATGAGTTCTGCACACTTTTATAGGTTTGGTTCATCTGCATATCAGGGTTAATTCTCCAATTAAAGCTTCAGTTAATGATGTAATTTCCCCAAGCTCACCCCCCTTCTAAAGATGTTGGTTTACACATTTTGGGCCTAGGACAGTCTGGGTGTCCTTGGAGAGCAGGCTTGGAGAGGCTTTGTTATGACTGCCTGGCCTGAGAGAACAGCAGTGAGCAGGCTGCAAGAAACTTCAGAGTTACACACTAGGCAGCACAGGATTTGAAAAATATGAAAGTGAAAACCCAAGGCATCAGTGTGAAATACAAGATTCAGTAACCTGTCCCATTTCCATCAGCTAGTCACCTGCCATCTAGCAACTAATATATCCAATGTAAAGGCAGTACAGCTTCTTATGGATGCTGGTCTACAAAGACTTCATGGGATTTTTTATTCACAAAACAAAAAGTTGTTGAAAACTAATCTATATGGAGCATGCAGCTGCAGCAAAGCAACGTTGTCTTCTGCCTAGCTTTTGTCAATCCAGAGGAAGAAATTGATCAAAAGGGAAGTTTTCACCTATTGAACTCTTCCAATTTCATACTGGCAAGGCAATTTAAAATAAGTCTGAACTGTAAGCTACTAGTGTTGTCTGTATATGTTTAGAAAAACTGATATCATTCTCCATTGTCGATCCAACATGTTTAATTGTGAATTGACAAATTAATGACCTGTCAAAAGTTAGTGCATCCACTGTGTGATTACATTTTGACTGACAGCAAAGTGGCAGTTTTACCTTTACTGGCTCCAGAGTGGCAGAGAATGCATCCTGCAAGGCACAACACGCAAGCCTCCACATTTCTTCAGTAAAAACAGGCCCCGCTGTCACCAACACATACCTGCAAGGACACAAGAAAAATCTTACCATGTTCAAGAAGGAACCAGACAATTCTTCCTTATAAAGGGAGAAGGGTGGAAATCCCAATCTTCGGAAGTGTTCAAGGCCAAGCTGGATGGGGATTTGAGCAACTTGGTCTAGTGGAAGGTGTCTCTGCACGTGGCAGGGGAGTTGAAACTAAGTCTTTAAGGTCGCTTCCAACCCAAACCATTCTATGATTCCATGAAAACAGAACAAAAGGCTTACTCAGTAGCTAGCTAATGTTATCCAATCTCCTTAGTTGCTACCCTGACCTATTTTTGCAATTACACAACAATTTTGACTTTTTTTCTGTTTTGCTTTTCCTCTTTAAGTAGTCATCTTGCCACAAGAACTACACACTATGTAACTATATAAATGCAGTGCTTATTTCGATTATGACTGCAATAACCTGAAGACTGTGAAAGGTGCTAATTACCTCCAAAGACCTGTGAATGCCAGGAGAAAGACCTTTTTTCTTAAGGATCAATTATTGACTAACTATATAAAAGTAATGTACAAGTGCTTTTTTTGAGAATCATACACATAGTCATGCCTAAAATCACAGGTTCTGAAGCACACTGAAAAAAGCAAGAAAAGGTTAATAAGCCTAAAATTCATTATTCCAATAACAAGAGCCAAGACATATTGTAGACTTCTTTTGAGATGTTAACCAACTTAGTTCACAAGTTCTGCAAAGGCATAGACATCTTTTTTGAATATGAGTGAACAGACTGGATTACCTTATACAGGAGCAGCCAACTCTGGATATAATTTCTGTTGGTTCTGCTACACAGGCTACCAGCAACTTGAAAAGATCTTTCAACATAGTATTGATCATATTTTCATAACCAATATCTATAAGGAAAAGACACAGACTGATTTTAACATCATTGCCTTTTCATTATAATCAGAGATAAACAGTCTTGCTACACTTACTGCTATTCAGAGAAATTTGCAAAATCAAATTCTTTTTATGCAGCTATTGAAACATGCATCACATCAAGCTGAAATAAGAACAATCCTTTTTAAGTTAACAATGTAAAATGTCTGGACCAAAGTGGTACAGGAGAAATTATCTCAGATCCTGTTTCTGATATTCTAGGTCCTTATGATCAAAGTCTTTGTATCTTCTTTTGGGGAGTATACTAAAGACTATGATCTTTTAATTTTGAAGATAGCCCTGCTCTTAGAAGGAGGCTGGTCTAAATAACTTCCATAAGTGTCCTACAATTTTTTCCTCATAATTCTAAAAAAAAAAATCCCAATTAGAAATTTTTAACCCTCCTCTTATTTTATGCTTGAGCAACCAAAAAAGCAATGAAACCATCTCCCCAAGTAGCTGTTCATAACATGTCACTGATTACAGTAGATGTGACACTACAATGACATACCTGAATGTATGAAATTCTGAATGTGCTCCACTACAAGTTCACTGGAAAGGCCAATGGCATGCTTGAAATTAGAAGATGCCACGTCCCAGTAAGAATGGTCACCATGGCTGCGATGGAGCCAAAGAGACATCGTGGGAAGAAGAAGATGTACAACTGCATAAATGCCAAATCCTGGTCCTTAAAATAAACACAATAATGGTTGTATATATTTGCTTACAAAGCCTACATGCTCAGTAAACTTGCTAACTTATTCCAAGCTGAAGCCTGGGGTAATGCTGAAGGAAAGAGGTTCTGAAGCTTTTTTGTGGCTGAGAGTGGTGAAATGTTTTGGATGTAGTTATGAGGTACATTTAGCCAACTGTTTACCTGCAGTCTTTCCCGGCAGATCTGCAGGATTATGTAATTTTCTCTTTCCATTTCCTAGACACGAAGCAAACATTTTCTGTGGCTAGGACATCGAGAGACACAGCTCTTTGTGCAACGAATTTAAGCATATGTTCCATATACTCTTACAAGATGCCTTTTGTCAACAGAATGATGCACTAACTGCAGCAACTTATCAGCTCTGAGATTTCCCTTTCTAGTAGAGAAAGTCTCTGTGTAGCTTTAGCACAAGTAACATACTTTGCAGAACTGGTTTCGAAGTCTAAAAGACTTGGTTAGGACTCCACTAGCTCACATTTTATCAAGCCCTTTCATTACCAGGTGTCTTGGCAATGTCCCTCAGCAACTCAAAGAGCAGATCCAAAGTAGGAGGCTGGTGCTGACGGGGACAGTTGGATATGGCAGTTGTTAATTCTTCCAGCAGAATAATCCAGACATTGATAAGGCCTACAAGTAAAGAAAGAAAGATTAAAAACCATGAGTAAGATACTGCATTGACCACAGGTGAAACTTGTCCCCAGAAAGTGACGGAAATTAATTAACTAAGGAACTTAAAGATCATGGTTCTTGCATGTTTACTGTTGTTGTGTAATGGTTGTAGATAATAGCCATTTTTGAAATTATATTTTCCTTTTCCCTCCCTTTTTATCAAGTTTGTGTTTTGTCCTGTCCTTCCTCATCCATGTACACCTTGTTCTGGTCATACTTCACTATTCCTACTAGTTCAGTCTCCTTAACCTCGTGTAAAACATCCCACAAAAAAACTATAAATAAAACCTCATCTCAAATGCTGCCCAGAATAGATTGTACTCCTTTAGGTTATGCTTTTAAGTAAGGCTCCTGAGGAGACCAGCCATAATTTAACTGGCTTCATATGGTACTCAGAACTGACCAGTAAAAATGTCTCATGAGGTATCATCAGGCTGCCTCACATGTCATCTTTAACATCTAAAGAGGTCACAGAGCTGGACAACTGCCAGAACAGCAGGTAAGATACAGGTGAGCTCTTGTCTACACTGACAAACAGGTAACCCCTAAAAGATTATGGGATACAACTAGTTTTCAATACAATTTTGAAAATGGTTAGGAATTGCTGACCTTTAATTTTTCATAGATCCCTTAAGTACTTGCTAGTTTGCCATGATATCATGAACAGCTAGAAGTGTCTTGCACATCACACTCTTGAGTTAAGTTGCCTTAGCAGGCCATGGGTTCATTAGGCTAAAATGGATTTTACTCTGGTTCCCTAAGTCCATGTTCTCTGTCAGTGGTAGCTGTGTTGATGTAGTCTGTATGTGAATGATGCTTGCTGGCTAATTATGTTCTAAAAGCAAAACAAGAGGGAATTTTGTTTAAGATTGACTGAGCTTGCTGACTGCAAGAATCTTCCTGAGAAACAAGGAAAAAACAATGAAATCATTATGTCGTAGCTAGGTTGACCATTCATTTATTCACACCACTTTCAGAGGGCAGTATGTATGGGGACATTGTTTTGAGTCCGTTAGACTTTAATGATACTTCTGGATAAGGAAACAGCACAAATGACTCAGAACAAAATACGGACATTTTCTAATCTGGGAGAACTAAGTATCTCTAAAACACTGTCTTGAAGAGTCCAGCATGAAATCAAATACACTATGAAAATACACTGCAATTATGGCAAAGTAGGCTAAAACATTTTGCCTCATCCTGGTACCGACTTTGATCACGAGTGCCAGGTGAAGGCTGCCTTGTGTCTTTGTGAAGTCAGTTTGCCTAGCAACATTCTAACAAATTGGGTGACAGCCTCAGTGCTTAGCTCTGACAAGAACCAAAAGAAGGTTTATTTGCTGCAGGGTGATATTTCTATTTACAGCAAGACATTGACAGGCAGAGTCACTTCAGAACAGTAGGCAACTGAGGTGGGGAGACCTTAGGTCAAGTTCCAAGTCTGATTCAAAGCAGAGGCTTCGATGACTTGGGTCTCCTACATCCCAGGTGAATATCCTAAAATCCTCTGAGAGAGAAAAACCAAACCAAACCAAACCCAACCCAGCACAGAAAGAAGGAAGTAAAAGGTTGTTTTATGAAAAACTAGGACTTGTGACTTTCTGGTTTCAGAGAGCAGCTTTTCTCTCCTTTATCCAAGGTAGCAGTGGAACAGGACAATCCATACGGGGGAAGAGCTAAAAGTAGGTACCAAGGGCCAGTCTGGTGAGGCACATGAATGAAACAGATTGGAGTCAGCCTGCTTTCTGCCAGGTTGCAGCTGACTCCTCACTGAGGCAGCCTGGTGGAACAGCTCAGTAGTTCACATATTCAAAAGTGACTGTACTGCTGTGAAGGTCTCCTGAGCCCAGAAGCCGTAAAGCGGCATTCCTCTACTGCTTGGCTCTGCACACATCTAGTTCATCCAACACCTGATTAATCCACAAGCCTTATAAACCACACAAACAATCAGGAGACAAATGCTGCTTGTTTTTTCTGAAGGTCACAGCGCTTTTTATGGACTTCAGAAATTCGCTGTTTATTTCAACAGACCACAGGACATAAGTTTGGAAACATTTAAACAATTATTCTTTATCTTTCTAGATGGTAACTCAATACTGGTATTTTTTTCTGTTAAAGGCAGGCCTGCCAATACCAACTTTAAAAAGTTTTCACTCCTTTACTTCAGCTGTGGTCTAGAAAGTATTTTTGTGTTAGCTCTCAGAAATACACAATGGTTGTATTATGAATATCAGGATAATCAAAATGTTAATCAAAATACTGTTATCTTGCCCTAAGAGAGGGGTTGTATTTTTCTTATATATGAACCGTATCTTTTACATAAAGAAAGTGACAGGACCTGAACTTCCAACTTCTGTGCGTGCCACGTGGGTGTGTGAAGACAACAAGGAGACAATAAACTATGAAGTTTTCCCTCCTTTTTGCTTTCAGCAGTTGGCAAAATTTGCAGCAACATGTAGAAGAAGCAACTAATTAATTCTGCATTTACTGCTTTCAATGCACTTACCAGTGTCATCATCAAAGTCAGAAAGGATGCACTCAATCCCATCCTCACTGCTGGCTGACTGTTCCTGCGCTCTTCTGGGCAAGTTGACCAGCCGGCCACTGAGGAAGATGGGTTTCAAGGGCATTTTATAGATTTTGGCTAACAACTTGGGAGGGTGGAGAAGAGGAGAGAGAGAAAAAAGGACAAGATAAATATCCATGGGAAAGTTTATAAAAGTGATCACATACAACCCAAGTACATAAAATAAAATAAAAAGTATGCAAACACAATTACAGGCCAGAAGCCTTCAGTTCACTGACAAGGGGAGGGTTGTGGGTAAAGAGAGGGAGAGCAGCAATTTAAATCATACATTTCCAAGATGGGAGTGTGCTCTCTTCTCATTTGTGAAGGGCAAACATTACAACTCACTGATTGCATCTATGACCTATAAAACTCTGTTAGCCATACACAGAATATTTTGAAGCTCTGAAGGACTAAGTAAATACTGATAAAAGCGTTTGTAAAGGTTTACTTCAGAGTGTCATTGCCTGGGTTGTCCATTACACAACAAATACAAACTGCAGAATTGTGCTATTGCAGGGACACTACCAGCATTTTATCAGCTCTTTCTAAGAACATAATGTACTTGCAATATACAGACAGGACTTTTGTTTAGTTGTTCCTGTTCTTCCTCTACTGGCAAATTAAAAGGTATAACAAGATATAAATGGCTGCTTCTTTTAAAGAGGAGAAAATATTTCCCCCTCACTGTGAACTGAGGTTTGTAAGGATGAGGAACAGCAATGTGGTGCAAATAGTGTACAGACAGAACATACATTAAGATATACACACAGATATTTACTAATTTTTTCTAGATGAACAAGATAGCGAGGTGAGTTTAGTATGTCTGCTGTTTATTATTCTGAGTTGTCTAATTCTTCCCTTCTTTTCTCAGTCTGCATACTGAATCCACCCATTATCTATGAATTTAGATATTAAGTCCTTTCAGCAATGATAGTATCCTTTGTTGTGCATTTGTATTGCACCCAGAAAAAACATGGCCTGAGTCCAACAAAAAGACCTGCAGGTGCTAAAGAAATATAAACAACATTATAAAATCAGACAAAAATTGTCCAGATAACCCTGGATAATAATATATGCTGTGTACAAGGAAATTACAGGAAACATGCCAGGAAGCATCCTAATTATTAGGGATTTGTCCTGAGCTTCAGATATGTTTGCATGGTACAAATAAGCTGCTTCTGCATTTCAGAGGGTGTAACCTGTTGTTCTTAAGGCATCAGAATTCTCGACTTCTTGTTTTTTGGTTTTTTTTTGTCTTTCATTCCCAACACTGTTTATGGTAACTGTTTAAATAAGAACGAATTTAGCTTTGAATAATGTTACCACTAGGTTTTGAACATTCACATTTTCTCCCATGCTCCCTGGGTCTGAGTGTTTTTATCTCCTCGGTTTTCCCACTGCTAACTGGCCTAGAAGGTATGATATTCCCTCTGATCACCACTGTCCATTTGGCAGTGCAGGGCATTACCATCAGGGTCACCGCAGACTCTGTTGGGTTCATGCAAATCAGCCAATGACTGATGCAAAGCCTGCAGGTTAGAATTGTTTCCTAGGCCAGGTTCGTGCCTGTAGAGGGTTGTTCATCATACCTGAGAACATCTCCTGAGGTAATCGAGCGCGGGAAGGCACAAGTCTGTAGATGCAGATCCTGATCCTGGCACACAGTCACCCATCTCCTTACAATCTACTTCCCCTGGGGACAGGGAGGGCAGCATTGGGAAGGACAGAAGAAAAGAAACAAACAGAGCATTAGTTTTCTTTCCTCATTCAGCTATGCCCTAATGCCCAAACAGAATCCAGGAAACATCCTTTGCTGATCTTCTCAGATGGCAACCAGGTGACCCCCCACAGAAACAAGACAGTAATACTGGTCACAGTTTGTACACAATTTTTATATGAATAAATGCTTTAATAAACATATGCCTATTTAATACCTCTTTAGTAGAGCCTTTGGGAGTTCTAGTAATCATACAATATATTATCTGTCATATGGACTCCACTTTCTTCCACGGGTGTAGGAATTACTTGCTCATATTCATCCTTTGCTCAATTACTGCACTGATTTTTTTCTATTCATTTGCACCCCAGTGACATGGAAAAGTCTTCTACCACAAGCCCTTCTCACAGTGACATGGAAAAGTCTTCTACCACAAGCCCTTCTCATTAGTTTATTTACTGCTTAAATACATCATTTTATATTTTGTACTACTACATTTCCTTCTGCTGTCTAATGCAGGTGTCAAGGTCTCGCAGTTCCAGCTGTATGACACATCCTCAGGCTCTAGTGCCTCACTGTTGCTGGTATGCCCAACTTACATCAGCAGACTGCTCCTTTCAGACCAGCTTCACTAAGTGAATTCAACAAGCAGAGCAATTCCAAAGCATCCTGCTGCAGAGCTCCTCTCTGGATAACTCCATTCAACACACCATTTTTCCTGTCTGCCGGTCTGCCTGGCTCTGCACTCAGCCACTGCTCTGCCCACCTTAGAATACTTGGCTCAAACCCATTTTTCCAGTTCAGCCAAATACTTCCCATTCAGTGCCAAATCTGAAGCTTAGCTAAAGGCCTATAGACATCAACATTTTCTTGCCTTAAAAGCCATTCCTCTCATAAAAAGCACAAGATAAATATTTAAGTCCTTTAATTAGATCCTACTGTGTTCTCCTTTCACTATATTTATTTGCTTTTTCTATGCTCTTAACTATTCTATCCATGATGTATTTTAAAGTTTTGTCTACTACTAAGATCGGCCACACCAGCCAGTGAAGTTTGAATCCTTTAGTTTTACAATAAAACGCACATAAATACGGCATTTTATTTGCTGATGTATCCCATAGTCCTGTTACCTTTAATACAAAAAAGGACCTTGCTTTTTGATATGTGACCACAAAAGGGTCAAAATTATCTCATGAAAGCAAGAAACGTAAAGAAATGTAAGACAGGCTTTTAAGCTCTCCAGAAGAAACATGAGTTCCCTCTATTGGCAGTGGACATGCAAGTTTATTTCTTTTGTAGTAATAACTACAGTTACAATTACACCCCAAGTTGAATTCTTCCCTTATTGAAATCAATGGTGAAATAGCTCAGAGAGACAAAAGTAACACTAAAGAGTAGATCTGCTGCAGTTAGGTGCTTCATTTAAATCAAAAGGAGTTGCTTACAGACCTAGAAACCTCTTTGATTAACACTCATATAGGAACCAAAAGACCCATTTTATCACTACTTAGAAGTTCTATAATTTACATGTTAATACACAAAAAACCCCAACATTGTCACAGTTCAATGAAAAATGTCAAATTCTCTTGATCAAGGCAAGCCATGGATCACCAGCATGGGGGCAGAACGACCCAGCAGCATTTGCCTTTGTTCTGGAGGCTGGTGGAGCACAACGATTACTCTGCAGGGTCAGCCTGACATGCTATGCCTGGTCTCTGCTGCCTGCAGTGTAAAATATGCCCCGCCCTGTTGCAAACAATCCATGCTGTCTCTGCACAATGCCAGGCCATTTCTGCAATATTCTAGGTCCAGGAGGTTTTTTGTTTTATTATTTACAAGAATATAAGGAAGTCCTGATGTAAATTAAGATCAAACTAAGAAGCAGATATTAACAGTGAGATGCATCTTTGCTGCTATAAAAACTTGAAGAACTGATAGTATTAAAAATGTTACAGAAATAATCCCTTGGTCTTGATTTTATTTTATTTTTTTAAAGCATTCTGGACTCAAGTTCTCCACTGCCCCTCTCTTTGCTTCCATGCTATGTATTACATAACTGAATTGTCCTCTTCTGCAGGATCAAGCTTGACATATCATGACTTAATAGGAAAGGAAAATATTTACCCAGTCCTTTGACAAACTTCATAAGGCACATAATATAACTGGTGGCAGCATTGGCAAAGACTTGGATGTTGTCTGTGTTTAGAAATGCTTCAAAGACATCAAACACTGGAGCCTGGCGTTTCCCTGTGGAAATAACAAGATGATAACTCTTCCTCACTCCCCTTTAAAAATCATTTTCCAACTGTTTTTCACCAATTTAACTGAATCTGTAGAATCCTTTCTATTCTTGGCAGAAACGATCTTAAAGGTAAAACCTTCTCTTGCTCCTGGGCCAACTTGTGTAGGCTTTCACAGGAAGTGGTAGAGATTCCCTCCTTTGCCCAGTCTTTGACAAATACCAGTTTATGCCTGCTCAAATGGTAAGAGCGGGTTTGAGCTCTTGAACTCAGTAGCTAATACTTCTGTTTGGTGAAGGTTTCTGTTTAGTTTCTGGTTTAGTTTTTGATAACTGCCAAGATGACATAAATCATGCAGAAAACTATTCACACTATACAGTAATAAAATATCCTTGCTTTTCCTAAGTAGATTATCAGTCTTCAAAAGCTGTGTACACCCACATTCAGCCATCAACCATAACAGATCTCAATGACAAAATTTAGGAGGGAAACCACATCCCTTACACATGACTTGCCACATTTAAACATACTTTCTAATGGGGCAAAACATCAGAAAAAATGGGTTTTCCCATATTAACACATTTCCATACAAGCAAACATCTCTGGGAGGGATGCACATTCTTACAGAAATGTGGTCTGTAACAGCACGAGGAATCTGAAAGTCTTGTGATCAAATGCCTGGACTAGCACTTGCCTAGATTATCACACTGAGTTACCCTGGTGTATAAGAGCAGTGGGCTTCATACAATAAGGAAGACAGTCCACAAGAGACATGCTGGCTGTATACAGGCCTTTCTCAAGCAGGACAGTGACAAATGCTCAGCCAAGCTCAGCACCCTTGCACTACTGTCTTGCTCAGAATTATTCTAGTAAGTTTGAAGCATTTCTTTCTCATTCTACTCATTTGTTAGAACGTAGAGGATAAAAGATCAGAACAATATGTCTGCTTTCCCTCCTAGCCCATCTAATAAGTCAGATACTTCGGTACAGTTCTGAAGTGTTGTGATGCCACTGTTCAGTTTGGGTATTTAAATATATCGAGTTAGTTACTGTGTCCCCCAGGGAATCAAAAGCACATATGAAACAGTGCAGTAAGTCCTTACCCATGGAGTATTCTCCTACAAGGTACTCTTTAACCTCTGACTTGCTGCTGCTGTGCACCGTTTCCAGGGCACTGAACAGGGGTCTCCATCCCGACTGGATCTGGGTAGAACACATTTCCACCAACTCTCCTATAGAGGTGATCACCTGCAGCCAGTGTAGGAGGGGTTAAAAGAAAAAAAGAACAGAAACCAGAACTGATATACAGATGGATCTTCAGAAGGAATGAGGATGGCTTTAAACCCATTCCCAGATCTCACTATGACAGTCTAGACTAATTCATTATTTAAATTTTTTAAGATAATAGAAAATCTTTACTTAATTGCTTTAAAGCCAGGTCTACTGTCTCTGTGCTCTGCCACAATGCTGGATTAGGTAGGCAGAGCACTCGCAATGCCTTGAAGATGATCAAGGCGCAGCATTCGAAGGAAATTTGGGAAACACTCTCAGGTGGACCAAGTGCACTCTGGAAACCATTCTCATGGGCACGGAGGCCAGCTACAGACACGTTGATCAAAGCTGACTTGCCTGGTCTTGGACATCCTCATCACACAGCTCCAGCTGCATGATGCGCTCGAAGGGGCGGAAAAGCGCCTCGTTGAAGTGAAAGTGAGAAGGCTCGTTCCAGTCCATCAGCACTTCGGTGAGGATGTCGTGGATGAAGGAGACAGCCTTCTGAGACACGTGCCTCTCCTTGTGACAGGCAGCCTGCAGGGGAAGGAGAAGTATTAGAGTGTGTCCAAACAAAAATTTTGCTTTTAGTCAGACACTTTCAAAGGAGGTAAGCACTACATGTTACTGAACTCTCAAAACGGCTTCCCCACTGATGTGACCAGGGACCCCACTGCAATGAAAAAGGGAGAGTACTGCCATGGAAACAGATGACTGAGACTCTGAGCTGCCTGGAGGGCCACAGGTGTATGAAAGTTTCCTGACAATTAAAAAGCATAGAGCTAAAAATAAATAAATTAAATACTAAAACCCACAGAACAGAACTTGTGTGAAAGGTTGTCTTTTGTTTCGACTGTATGACCATCTTTCCCTTCAAAAGGTAGCAGCTGAGCTGGCTTTATGTGGGAAAAGAAAATCTGCATCCTTTAATGGGAAAAATTGCAAGGATGCAGACCTCGACTGGGAATATAGGCAGATGGAGGAGTCACTTATAGCCCCTTTGGGGTGGTTTCAGTTTTTTCACCAGACACAATTTGCTTTATATTCCAAAAGTCCAACACCCTGTCCCTGGGTCTGCCCATTTCAGTCACTTACAAGCACTCTCCTTGGCGGCAGTATCACAATCTGTGACACAGCCTATACAACACAGAGCAGATTTGACAACATTAAAGGTTGTTATACATTTCAAGAGCTATCAAGCACTCTCCATCTTTTCCAGCTTTGTCTTTTCCAGCTTTGCACACATTCCCATCTTTGTCCACCGTTCCTACCTCTACAAGGTGAGGTGCGACCAGGCTCCAGCAGCGCATGAGGTGGAGCAATGGGCGGGATTTGCTCCTTACAATTCTGAGCATGGCATCACCAAGTCGGAATAAGTGAAGTGCACTTCTCCTGTCCTGTGTAGATTTTACTTCACCTACAAGAAAGTATAAGAATAAATGGAAGCTTAGCTTCTCCTCTACTCCTAAACGTCTGAACTGGAATTAGAAATCATTTATTAATATTAAGTCAGTGAGGAGCTTTAGTGGGGGCAAGAAAAAGATAAAAAACCCCCAAAACCAATGTAAAACACACCTTATGCCTGTGTAGGTAAAAGAACAGGAGATGGACCCAAGTTTAAAGAACAACTTACTACACATACTTTAAGTGATCACTTTTTTGCCAACATCAAAGACAAAGCTTGGAAAAGTAGTGCAAAAAAGTTAAGCATGGAGTTAAATAATTGATATTAAGACCTAAAATGGTAGTTACAAAAGCTTTTGGTGACATCTACAGGAAAGATCATAAACTGCAAATTATTTAGCTTGGGTATTTAATTTTGTATTTCTTATTAAACAAAACACATAAAGAACAGAATGTGAGAAAATGCTTTTCTGTTCCCCAGTCACCAGTACTTGTTATTTCCTGTTGAAAGGAATTAATCTTCCATTGCTCTTACAACATTTGGAAAGACACTTCATCCTCCCATTTCAAATACAGTGGTGCTTTTACCTCTAACAAAAGATGTAATCAGGGGATATACCACTTTTAAAATAAAAAATTAGTAATTAATTCCTCTATCCTAATTTTAATTTCAGTATTACAACTACTGTTGATTGATCACTACATACATGATAAGAGGAAATCTATTTATTAAAACTAAAGTTATGAATATTGAGGTCTGGAGACAAACAAGAGCAAAAAACTCAAAAACTTGAAGCGTCATATTGAGAAAATGACAAGTAGCACTTCAGGGAGATAGGAAACCAATTAAATCAGAAACATAGATAAAAACTGTGTCTGCCACAGGACAGAACAAAACCTGTATGACTAATGTAGCCTCTACAGGCACAGTATAAATTTAAGTGAAGTATCTTCCTTTGAGTCCAATTCTTCTGCTCCATTTGAGACAGTGATGGAAACAAGAATTTACAGGCTTTGTGCTGTGAGGTACATGCTCTACTCTGTTGGGGAAAATCAAGCAGGACAAATCCCACTGCTTTATTTAACATTCTTCGTTTGTGTGCTTTGTTCTCTATTGCCCGTTTTCCAAACACTTCTGAGGTTATCCTACTGTCAAATGTCTAACCTAAATCCACTGTCTTAAGTCTAGATAGACCCAAGTTTCCATATTGGACTGGGTTCAAAAATAGAGCTGTGATTACATATTGGTGGGCAATTAACCCCCCTAAGTCCAAGAACCAAATGAACGTCCTGTGATGTGTTTCAAAGCAGGTGTGGATGTGGTCCTCGTTGGAAAAAAGTGCTCAATCTTTTCTAAAGCTTTTGAATTGTTCCTACAATTCTAATAAGAAAGGTCTTATTAGACTACATACTGTGTTTTATTTATACCTTGAAATTTCAATTGGAAAAAACTTGTAAGAATACAATGTAAGTCCTGTAAGCAGTACAATTGTATATAAAACATTCTGTACAGGATCTTCAGGTGATTTACCTGGCATTGCTAGCGAGTAATCCACTGTATCTGTGACTGAATGGAAAAGCTGGGCCTGA
Source organism: Oreocharis arfaki (assembly GCA_013398015.1). Classification (NCBI taxonomy): domain Eukaryota; kingdom Metazoa; phylum Chordata; class Aves; order Passeriformes; family Paramythiidae; genus Oreocharis; species Oreocharis arfaki. The sequence goes on along the minus strand of VZRR01009625.1, from coordinate 1,983,179 downwards.
GAAGCCTTCTTGAGCTGGTAAAGGAAGCCTGCCAGTGCCGTCAAGTTTAACTTGTCAGCAGCATCTTCAAAGAGCCTGTAGGTAAAGAACAGAATCTGACTGAAAAATTCATGAGATGCAGACTTAAATGTGTATGTAAGAGGAAAACTCTTATCTGTTTGTGGCTTCTGCATGTTGCTTTTGGTGACACATTGGGTTATGGAGGGCTTTTTCATTTATACAGTGCTGCTGCAACACTTTGATCCAGAAGCTTTATTAATTGGAGGGTGGAAAGCAGGCTGCTATGGGATCAATCAGAACCCTTTAAAGATTCAACTGTAGTGCTAAAACAAGTTATCTTAATGCTATAAGCCATTCATGAACCAGTAATCAAAAAACCAGTTGAAACATGCCCAGTCCTCACAACACAGATCATCATAGCTTCACTGACTTTAGAGTTACACAAGTTTGCTCCATCTGAAGTTACAGCTAAGCTCATTGTTACAGCGCATTGAAAAATAAATTAAGTCTTTAACCTAAGGTGATGGTACCTGAACTGCCATTTTGGAATATTGTGCTGGTTTTGGCTGGGGTAGAGGTAATTTTCTTAACAGTGGCTAGTATGGGGCTATGTTTTTGTTAAACAATGAAAAACACAAGCAAGAGTTGTTATTTTCAGCTGCAACGAGCTCTTAGGGTTTAACAGTTAAAATCTGTACACTTAAAACAGTAAGTGTGGTTACACTGGAGGGGAGCTCCAGAGATTACAGTGAAATTTCACATGGTACAGCCAGAAATTGACAAAAATATGATTTTCTGTCCTTGCATTTCATGAAAAGCTTTCTATAGTCCTAATAAACAAGGGAGTGAGTCCTAATAAACATTTGCACTTCAGGGTAGAAATGAAACCAGCATCATTAACATTACAATATTGCTATTCTCTAATCTGCAGAACCAAGCTGTATTGTAAACTTCCTAAATAAAAGGTATTTTAATACCCAGAGTCAAATTTCTACAAGCAGTTTATGCATTACTTCTGGTTCTGAATTTACACATAACTCCTTCCTATGGGCAGAGATCAGGAAGAAAAACGTCAGCTGGATCAAAAAGGTAATTGCAAGCATGCAAACCCAGGAAATTTTCAACTGTAGCCTGGGCTGCTTAAAAAACTAGCAGAAATAGTATCATAGTTGGCAGACCATGAAGAAGAGACATTTAACATAGCCATTGTGTGACCCTACTTGGTTCCCTTCCTCCTCTGGACACACTGGGGAAGCCTGACGAACTGTCCACGCAGCCCCGACAGAAGCAGCTGCTTTCTGACTGACACTGGTCTTGTCAATCAGCCCCTTCCTGTCAGGACAGGACACACGCTTACTTTGTCTGCTTAACTGAATACAACAGATGAATTTAGATGCAAGGAATAAATCCACCACTCTCAGGATGTATTTGATTTGCCTGGCATATTTACTGTTGGGCACTGACATACTCAGCTCAATACTTGCAGGTACTGCAGAGATGACAAAAACCCCAGGTCTTTTAAAAACTGCTGGTTGTGACAAACATGCAGCCCTCTTGCGAAATTCAACTGAAGCAATTGGCTGCAACAAACAAAGATAAGACCCACTGCAGCACAAAAAGGGCCATTTTGGTACTGTTTTGGGAACAAGGATTCTGGTTCCTGACAGCACTGCTTTTACCTGTCAGCCTGCGTGGAGAGTGTGAGAACAGCCTTGGCAGCACTGGTCCCACACAGCAGACTGCCTCCACGGAAGTCAAAAGCTCTGCCCTTACTGCTGTCCTTGATGAGATCCTGGATAGAAACTGGCTGAATGACCGGATGGCTGCTGAGGGTGGTCTCCTGCTCAGGGGTCAGTGCCTGAGGAGCCTCCCCAGGCTCAGAGTCTGGGTGCACCCCTCCAGGCGGCTGCTGTGACTGGGTGATGGTAAGGGAGGGCTGGGCAGCACCATCACTGAAGTGGTTGTGCTCCAGTGTGCTGATGTACTCACACACCCTGAGAACACACAGGAGAAGCAAAAAATTTACAAACACCTCAGAACAACGATTCCTCCCTGCACTAATCACAGAACATTTTCCTCAAACCATAAACAGACAATTTCTAACACTCAGACTACACATAAATAACCTTTCTCACATCCTTTGGCCCCTCCATGTGCCTAGACAGCAAATAGTTTGGTGGAGGTGCCTGAAAAGCCCGTTTAGGTTCCTGGGTCTGCCACAGCCTTCTTGTAAGTTTGAGGCTTGTAAGCATTGATTTTGTCCCTGAGCAGTGGTGGAAAACACCACTGCTTTTCTTTTAGACATACTGGCAGTTAATTCACTCTGACGCTATACAGAATATTCACAGAGTCTGCAAAGCCCTTTTTCTCAGTCCCTTACTTTCAGGCAACATGGTATGAATTCTGGCTATTTTGGGAAAGCTGGTGAGTACCTGAACACATGAGGCCAACAGTCCTGATTATGGCTTCCCATCTCCAAACCCACATTGAGGACTGCATCCATACACAAAACATGAGCAGTGTGCAGGCAGACTCCCTGCACTTTTCCCATCTGCTCCAGTTTCTGCTCCACTTTCTGTTTCACTGCAGCATGAAAAAAAAAAAAATTAGCTTCTCCAGCATTTAAACAAACACTGGTTTATACACAGAGTGATGGCAAAGGATTACAGTCTGAAATCCATAAAAGAACATGAATTCTAGACCAAAAAAAAAACCCAACCAAATCAGAGAAACCAATCTCTTCCTGATAAACCTAACGTAGCTTTAAAACTAAAATCCTTTTTGACTGATGCTATATACATGAAAAAAATCAATGCTAGATTGACACCCTCCACCCCCAAATTCACATCCTGTGTTGCCTACAGAACAGTTGTAGATTGCCAGTGATACTTCTCTTCAGAGATGGCTGACTGGATATTCATTTATTTTTACCAAAATCTCCTTTGCTATGGAAAAAAAAGCACATTTGTGGATTGCACATGTACTTCCGCACAAAAACTTTCACCGAAGAACTCTTGTCAAAAAAAACCCAAACTAATCTTGATCTGAACTACAACCATTCGGATCTATTCGTTTTTTCCAAGAATCCCCGAAAAGCTTTGCTTTTATGCTGCATTGGAATGGAAACAAGTTTTGAAGCTTTGCAAGCTTTCACAGAACAGATCTGTTGGCCACTGGCCACTGCTGCTGCCTCTTTGCTTCAGCATGGTCTGGCCAACTCCCTTGATCATGTCCAGCAAAGCAGTCAAAAGCTTCCTTAAGCTCAGGCTTTTTCAGTTTTGTTTTCTCTACCAAGACACCAATTTAAGTACCAGGAAGGGTCATTTGTGCAACACTGTGTTTTGTTATGGGCTTCCTGCCATTAGAAATTGGACGTAACCAGAGAAATTTTACATACTTCTCCAAACAGTCACTGGAGACAACAACTGATTTTGACTTGCACTGAGTTTGAAATGGTGGTATAGAGATGCAGAACTTCTTACATGCTAAAATGATGTAATTTTTTATTCCATTTTAATTTAACATGATTCAGAAAGTTTTAAATATCTGATGATGACGACAAAAGATAATCAAGTATATATAAACCAGACAGGGAGAGGGATGCAAACTCAGCTTACATTACCACCCAACACACAAAAATCCCCAAATAAGCTGTTTCTCTGATGCCCTCTGGTTGTACTAGTATCACAAGGTTTAAAAAGCACACATTGAAAAATGCTGTTGGCTTATGCATTGTTCCACTGATTTCAGTTCCAAATAGAATATAATTAGTGGGACATAACGTTAAGAACCTAGGACACCAGGACATGTACTGAAGACACACATCCCATGAGCCTACAAGTGAGCGGTGCACAGCAGAAGAACAGAGGGAAATGCCACTATCTGCAGCAAAGTACTTTCCACTTGCAGCTTTGCAAGCAATATAAGATGAGGTAGGTAATTTATTCACGTAGTTACCTTGAGCTATAGCGTCACTAGGTTCTTGGATTTCTTTTTCCTCTTTCTCTTCTTGGACACAGGAGGCCGCAGACATTTGGGCGAGAGCAGATGCACAATTAGCAGCAACTCCTGTAAAGCAGCAACACAATTACTGTATGACCAACTTTTCCTCCCCAGTCCCATACAACCCCAACAAGAGATAGGGTCAAGGAAAGTTGGCTGGATATGTTTCTGCCGCCGGGAACTCTATGTGTATGCCCACAATCCGCATTCCTATGCAAAACTGGAGCAGGATGCTGCATTTCTTTATCCCAAATTCCTTCAAGGAAAGTTACCATCCTATTCTATGAGTCTGACATGACACCCCCCATGCAGCAGTACCTAGAGCACAACTCAGCCGGGCTGCCCTCCTTAGTCCATCCAGGCTCACACAGATGGAGTCCTTCTCCTTCTGGTTCTGCTCTTTGGCTCCTTCTGCTCCCAAGATGAAGGCCAGCCCCTTGGAGCTGCCTGCCATGTGGCCAGTCAGAGGGGTGGACAAAGTGTCAATCAAGTTCTTCCAACAGCCAATTAAAAGGTATCGGGCAAAAGCAATTCCTGGAATGGAAACAACATTACTACTATTACTACCAGAAAGTGACACAATGGCAGCTTTATCATCAGTGGTAAAAAGCCAAGTCACATTTGTCCTCTGCATGCTGAACTACCAATTCACATGTACAGTATACAGACAAACTTTCTTTTTAAACAGTTATTCATCTGAATATGCTTTTGGTACATAACAACCCACTGCTGGTAGACACACTCGTACTTATAATACAGTCTTAGTACCTGCAACAACAGAATCGTCTGTCTTCCGGTTTTGGGAAAGAGGAGATTGAGCTGAAGCAGATGCCATCAATTGGCCACCAATTGCACTACTGCCCAAGCCGTCAATGTCTGCCAGAACATTAAAAAACATCAGATTACGATTTGACACACAGATGGTATAAGGAAAACACCTCTTACTGGCTCTGTGCAGACTGCAGCATGAGCACTCCTTAGGTGTGTAGAAGTAGACTTCTCAGGTATGCTTTTTTGTTACTCTTTCTGGCAGCCTTCTAAAGCCTTGGTATAAACTTGAGCTGTGGCATCTTAGGCTTTGCCCAGTATAACCAATGTTTTGTTGAAGAGAAGAGAAATCCCACTCTCAAAAGCTGCCCTCCTCCTCTTCAAGTTACACAGTGAACAGAACTTCCAGCAAAGATTTCAAGGTATTTCTTACAGTTCAGAACTTAACACGCTTAAATATCTGCATTTCTTAGTATAACTTCAAATCTTGCTACATCCTGTATTAGATGTTCCCAGACCTCAGTCCAAGTCCTCAAGATGCACTGGGATCCTGTGTCCTAAATGAGATTTTTAGTAGACCTATGTATGTTCAATCTCAACAAAAGAAATACAACCCTTTCTCCAACACAACAAAAGACCAGTTTCTCGGAGAGAGTTAGATGTTAGGAACACCAGGTTGTTTTCCTTTCTAACAGCCCCTTCTCCACATACTTCTGGGTATTGTTTATTCCAAGTGTTCCTTTCATCTTCCCAGCTCAATAGCTAAAAGTAACACTGAGCTCAATACCATCAGCAAAAAACTTTCAGAGCAGTGCCCTTTGATCAGCACTTAATGGTTCAGCTGAAGCCAGTGTTCTCCCTGCACACACTATTTTAATTACGTACACATTAAAGCAGACAGTGCATTTTATATCAGTACAGTATCATAGCCATCCTGCTGTCTTTCAGCTGATACAATTTGGTTTTTCTCCCTTCAAATGAAGCTAAGGATTGTTTTCAAGCATTTGTGCTCCAGGTTTTCAGCTTCTCTCTAGTGCCATTTGGCATATCCCTGGCATAGCTCAAGTCTGAACCAAGGGGAGTCCAGTCTGTGGAAGGCATCCAGGATCAGATGCCACTATTTATATTTGTTCTGCACCGCAGGCACACTGAAATGGCTTTGCTATGACATCAAGAAAACAGCAGCCTTACTGCTTACCATTAACAAGTATCAAGTCTACCAGAACTGAAGCTGACAGAATTAAGAGATATTTTGGTTCAGTGAACAAAACTACTCTCCCTGTCTCCCAGGGACAGTTTTGATTTTTTTTAAACACATGCTTCAAAACCACTCCGATGATCCAAAACAAACACTTAAGTACCTGCCACAGCTAGGTCTGGCTCCTTCTCTACTGATAATTCCATGAGACACCACATATTGCACGAAGACATGCTGTTCTGTATGTAATGCAATAAAGCAGCATGTCACTGTAGCTTGTTTCAGACATGTTTGGAAGTTAGCCTTGCCACCATAACACTGTACTGACCTGTCAGCATGCTGATAAGCGGAAGGCTGTGTTCCTCAGGGCTTCCCCAGTATCCAGCTTCCCCAAGCATGTTCCTTTCTAGTACCTGGTGGTACAGTTCTTCAACCCAGGCCTGGGAAAATACCATCAACACTCCACTGGACTGGACCTGTTTCATAAACTCCTTCTGCAGAGAACCATAAAAGCCAATGTAAGACAACAAAGTAAGGCCTACAGCATCAGCCTCAGCCCCCAGATCTACTTCTAAGTAAGGGATCGCAGAAGTAGAAATTAAGTTATTCAAAGAATTAACGTAACAATCTTAGAATTGTTAAGGTTGGAAAATATCTTCAAGATCATCAAATCCAACTGTCAACACAGCACCACTCCCATGTTCACCATTAAACCATGACCTGAGTGCCATACTCACATGTTTTGTGAATGCTTCCATGGGCAGTCTGTTCCACTTCCTCACAACCCTTTCCATGAGAAGAAATTCCCTAATATCTAGTCTTAACCTCACCTGGCACAACTTGGGATCATTTCCTCTAGTCCTGTCACTTGCTAGGTGTGAGAAGAGGCCTACCCTCGCCTCACTGCACCCTCCTTTCAAGGAGTTGTAGAGAGTGAGGTCTCCCCTGAGCCTCCTTTTCTGCAGGCTAAACAATGCCAGCTCCCTCAGCCGCTCCTCATAGGACTTGGTTTCTAGACCCTTGAACAGCTTTGCTGCTCTTCTTTGGACTCACTCCAGCACCTCAACGTCTTTCTTGTAGTGGGGGTCCAAAACTGAACAATAACTTGAGGTGCAGCCTCACCAGTAGACAGACAATCACTGCCCTGGTCCTGCTGGCCACACTATTCCTGATACAGGCCAGAATGCCATTGGCCTTCTTGGCCACCTGAGCACACACATGTTCGGCTGGCTGATCAGCACGCCCAGGTCTTTTTACCCCAGGCAGGTTTCCAGCCACTCTGCCCCAGTCTGCAGTGCCACACTGGGTTGTTGTGACCCAAGGGCAGGATCTGACACTTCAGCTTTACCTTTTGAACCTCATACAATTGGCTGTGACTCATCAGCCCAGCCTGTCCAGATCCTTCTGTATCTGTCTCTGCAGTGGAGAATGACACAAACGTGAACAACTCTCCCTTCTCCTACTGCAGTTAATGCAAGATACAAATCAGAATGGCAGTTCTTGCACAGTGACAATGGGACATGCTGATCTCTCACTGTTTCCATGAGGCAGGAGTAGGATCTCAAATCCAATTAAAAGAAGTTGTGGCACCTAATGTGGCCTGCCCAACAACTGGGCCCTTCTGCACTGAACAGTCACCACAGTTGAACTTGTCTCCAATTATTTATCAGAATGATCCCTAAGAATACTTTGGTCATGCTCAGGCCTGTCGTGCACACTGATTCCTCTAGAGTATGTTCTGAGTCACGTATCTGCACTCAATCTGCTGCAGAACACACCAGAACCATGGATAATGTTAAACTCCACTTGTTTTTTAGATGATCTAGATTATAAATTCTCTAACACTGGAAGCTCAGCAATAATTATACATTTTGACACTTTTTTTATTTGGTTCTAGTTCCATATATCACAATTTTTTTTATTTTTCAGAAAACTCAGAAACAATGTCTCCTGGGCAACAAAGTTGATGAACATGGATCGCTGTTTTACAACTCACAGTCTTCAAAGTGATTTTTAAAAAGCCCAAGGAGCTGAGGAATTCCAGGTGTGACAAAAATCATGATTTCACATTGGTATTAAGACCTACTTATTTTTCACTTTAACTTCTCATGTCTTCATCTACAGAAATTCAAATGGACTATTAAGCAAAAAATTTATCATTAGGCTCAAAAGCAATTGCAAGATGAAGGCGAGTTTGTGCACATTATCAAGAGACAATACTTGCTATATCATATGATGCTAATCTACTCCGAAAACAGTTTAATCATCAAAATGACTGCGACTTTAATGACAATCAGCAAGCAGCATTCCTTCCCACCAAACCACAATGTAATTCAGATGCATGACACTTATCATGCAAAATTCATAAGCAGCTTGGAGAACGCTTCATTTGCAATTACTATTTCTCCCCTTAGCAAGCAGCCTGAAGGCTTTATGTGTGGGCTGGTTTATGTGAAAGGAAGCAAAATAATTTTTCATTTTTTAAAAACAATTAGCCCATATTCCCCAGCTCACCAGCAACACAGGGGCTTGGGCAGGCTTCTTCCTGTAGTAATCCGAGTTTGCCAATTTTAGGTTGAGCAGCAGAGTGTAATGTGATACCACGTAGAGACTGTCTGCATTCATCAGAGTCTGGAAGTTGAAATTAAGGTTTCCCTCAAATCCTGGTGAGTGCATCATACCTAACAAAAACACCATGTGAGCTCTCATATTTTACACAGATTTTTCCTGCAAAAAAATATCAGAAACCATCCCTAGCGTTTTGGCAGCAACAGATTGCTAGAATACTTAATGAATCATCAGTAGAAATTACTCTACTAAATGTACTAGAACAGGGAATACAAAAATAAGTAGTTCACCTAGAATGCAAGACAAACACTCCAGTCACAGTCCAGCAAAGCAACATGCTAAATTTGAAATAAGCAAGGAGCACCAGCATTCTTTGGGATGACTATCAGGTACAAAGAGGGCAGGATACATCTGCAATGCTAACTGGAAAAGCGAGGTGGGAAGGAGCAGACCCAAAGTCTGTGTAGTTAACTGAGAATACACAGCACCAAACGGTGTAATGAGGTTAACAGCCCTTTTAACCCCCCAGTAAAACTGTTCTGCCTAAGTCAGTTGCTGGATGGGGACTGGAGTGTTCCACATCTTGCAAGATCAGCCTGTAACCATCATTCTCTCCAAGCCCTATAGGTATGTGGACAAATATCTGGGGCCAAGCTGGCTGGAACTTATTACAACTCCAAGCCCTATTTAGTCCATACAAGGCCTACTTTCAAAATAGCTGAGCACTTGCACTTCTGTCAGACCCAGACGACACTTGTAAGTACCCAGTAGTCCTGAAAACACTATTTGCATGAAACAACAGCCTACAACCATGCTCAGTGGCACAATCCCTTCTTCCCATGAATGGCAAATAGCTGACCTACTGATAGAAAAATATAAATCAAGTATGAGCAACACCTAATTGAATCCCCATGATCTGTAGTTTGAGCCATGAAAAAACCAGAAATGCCAGATCCACCCACGTGACTCACAACACTTCATGGTTTTCACATCAGCTGTGAAATCCATTCATATAATGTCAATTAGGGAAGATTGAGAAGTCAGCTTTATCCTAGAGGAATGTTTGAAATGGAACAAAAACCAGCTTCCAAGGATAGTTACATGATGAAGCAAAGCTGTGTCATTTGTTAACTGCTGCAGTGGTTTACTGTGAATATATTCCTCCCACCATAAAGCTCTTCTCAGACAAAATGCAACAAACCATTAACATAAAAAAAAAGGTCCACACACAGAAAAGAAGCAAATATTTTTCTTGCCTCGTGAGGGTTTGAAAGCTCTGTGCTGCTGCCTTCTCGGACTTTCCACTGTCGTCACTTTGGGGGCGTGGATAAGGTGAGTAACTGTTTGAGGGTGGATTTAGAAAGAGAGTAACTGTTCCAGGGTGGGTCTAAAAAATGCGTATCTGTTCAAGGGAGCAACCTTTGTGGAAGAAGGGTGAGAGGGTTGGCCACAAACCATACCCACACAGGCTGGCATTGCTTGGGGTAGATTTCTCATGGTGAACGTTAACAGAGAACCTTTACCTAGTACCAAAATTGCAACCATGTGCTTGAAAGTAGCCTGTGGGTAGCTCTAGTGATTTCTTCATCACTGAAAACAAAGATGCATCTTAACACTTTGTTGGATGGAGGATCATGATATTGATGTAGCTATCTCATCTCTCACTGATTTTATGTCTTATCTCTCTTAAATATGCACCTCAGGGACTAGAACCTGCTAGAGTAGTAAAAACCTCAAGGCAGAGACATAAGTAAAAAAAAAAAACAAAACAAAAAATAACCCCAATAAAACCAAACAAAAAAGCCCACTTTATTTTGTATTAAAATGTTTTTTAAAATGTGTAACCTCCTATACAAGATTATAATTAAAAGGGAAGGTATAGAACTGCACAGAAAACTGGATATTCCATCATGGGCATGTATTTGAGCACCAAGAAGTGTTGGGGGAAAAAATATATTCCTTCATTTTCTCTAAAATAGGGCAAAACAAAAAACTGCATTTGAGAGATGCTGAGATCACAGACAGAGAGGACAACGTGATACTTACCAACATAATAACCTTCCCTCTAAAAAGCACGGAATCAAAACTGAAAAGATGGGATAACTTACTCCTAAATTTAGAGTTAACAAACTTACTTGCAAATTTTAATTTCACTATAACTCTGCTTAGCTGACTTCACTTTTTCCATGCTTATCTCAGCAGTGCCTCAAATTCCTACCTCCATTCATTGCCTTTCAATCCTATGAAAACATACTAATTTTGCAATGCTGTCTATATAAGGACCTAGCTTGTAGGAAAGAGTACTAAATTGCATTTCTCTTCCAAAATGTAAGAAAAATTGAAAAATGAAACAAAGCAGTTAAATAAGGTCTCCCAGAAACACAAAAATACTGCTTCTGTACTGGCTGGTCTCCGAACTGCATCTGTGTCTTTTCTCAACTTGAATCTTAACCAACACTTGAATTTCCCAATGTATTCTTCAAGAATTATACATGAATAAACATTGTATATACAATGCATGGGATCAATCCCTCTAACTTCATCACCCAATTTGTGCCTTGAGTAGCTGGTGCGAATGAAGGACTCCTGAAGTACGGATCTACACATTGCTTATACAGGCAGATCAAACTGCTGTCTCAGAAACTCCCCAGGGGGAGTTCCTACCCTCTGACATTTGTTTCAACTTTAGTAAGTCTTTCTCTCTCTCCAGGTCTTCAAACTCATGGCTCTCTCACCTAAACAGGAACACAAGTTCTCACCTCAGGAGGACTGATGGACATTTGCTTAAGATCTGATGTACAATTATGGGACTGTTCCAGCTGGAATGAGTCTCATTCCAGGTGTCCAACTGAAACAGGAACCACCCAGATCTTATGAAAGCATAGAAGTGCAACCCTGCAACAGCCACATCTCCATGAAAACTCCAGGACACCTATTCCAGGCTGTCTTAAAACAGTAACTTGCTACTCCACTTTCCCACAATTCCTTAGTGAATGGTGTCTTCTACGAGTACTTCACCAAATCCATCTGGAAATGTGGTGTACATTTTTTAAGTACAGATATAGCCACAGGGGTGGCTTTCCTAGGAAAGTGAAAGGTTTCTCTCAACAATCTAAGCCCAAGACTAGGTATCTTTTTAAGATATGCAAACCACAAATAATGGATTTAATGCAGAAATTGAGTTATATTCTTCCATTTTTCTCACTGTATTACTCATACTGAATGCCAAGAAAAGCTATGTTTAGCCTTAAAATCTAGAAGTCTTCTAGGTCCAAATCTTCCAAAGCTTTAAAGACTCTATAAAGACTTTACAGACGAAAGGGAAAAGAAGTGGCATACTTTTTCATGCACGAGGGAACCGGTGCACAAAAGTTTGAGCTAGAGGTCTAGCACTGGTCTTTCAGCATAACCTCAAGATCACCCTTTTTCAGTAAAAAAGAAATACCTATGACAGAAAGGATGCTCTTGAGCCCCTCAGTTATGAAAGCAGCTAATATCAGTGCCTCCTTTCAGGTATTTCCTTTCTGTGATACAAAATGGCCAATGTTTCTTAAAAATACCATTTACCATCTTCCTCAGTTGGGGTTTATTTGGGTAGCATTTAAACAGGGTATCAGGAATATAATCTTATTCACCCAGCTTCATATCTAAATTATGCTATATGATGATGGGAAGCACCCCTTCTGACTCTGTATGAGTTTAATGTGTGTGAGAGAGCACAAATGAATGAAGCAATGATTAGGAGATGAGCAATAGGAAAGGCAATTGCAGTAAAGTAAGTTAAAGAAACAGAGACATGTATTTCAGCAAACATTTTCATTTTGGCCACTGTCAGGAACGCAAAATCCTTCTAAAAATATGTATTTACACATTTTAAATATGCTGTCAAACATATTAGGACAAACTAGCCTTCGCATGACTTTTTTTCTTTGTTTGACAGGTCAAGGTCCCAAATGTTCTAACCATGAAAGAAATGAAGATATTTAATCTCTTACAAGGCAAGATCTTAATTTTTCACTTGGTTTGAGTTTTGAGCTTTGCATTTCCTGTCAGATAGAGTGAAGACCTCTCCTCTTTCCCTATCCTTTCTCAAGCTTGCTGCTGTGGAATTATTACTACCGTCTTTGTGAGACTGGCATTACTAATAATAACAGTGCAGTGATGTACTAAGCTACTTACATCTCATTCAAAACAGGTGTTGGTACTTCCCACACCACACCCCCTCTCATGCTAAGGGGCAACCCCAACCTCTCTCTAATGACACCATGTGCAAAGCTTTTCAACAGATCTTCACAAAACTGTAAAGAGGTATCTAATTCCATTTCTTTATTGATTCAGGATATAATCCAGAGTTAATTAAGAGTCAACGGATTTACCTCCCTTTGAATCAGTGCCTGCATATTCAATTTGCTTTGCCCTAAATGAAGTGTGTTGCTGTGAAGGAACGTATGGTGTAAAGCCCAAACCTCCTTATTCTGGATATGTTCTCCGAAGATGAAATCCCACAAGGGAATCTGTGTACAGTGCTGTCAGAGTGTGCATGCTGGTTAGACAGTAAATATTTGCTTGCAAACCTGAGCAGAATGTTGAAGAGAAGCTCTGTAGTGCTCCATCCACTTCTTCTATGCTGGGAAGAGCTATAAGCCGAGGAAGAAGCGCTTCAAGTGACTGGATGAAGAGCCGTGCACTGTGCTGGTCTGCTTCTTGGCTCTTCAGCAATTTCAGAGAGAGAGCAGCGGTGCGTAAGGACCTGTGACCTGGGCAGTCCCGTGGGGTCTGCTCCTCATCAGCCAGGGAGCAATTGTCAGAGCCTATGTCTGACACATCAGACCTGCCTGAATCCTTCTCTGCTGCCATGGAATACTGATCACATGAATCAAACTCAGTCCTAGAAAGGTCCTGGTCATCTACACTGAAGTTACTTTCACTGTATCTGGATCCATAGGACCGGGTCTTGCAATCAACTGATAAAAAGTTAGTTATATCTGGATAGACGATGGTGTGGCTTCTTTGAACAACGTCTGGCTGGTCAATGGTTTCTGACTCTGGTTCCCTGTAATGAATCTCTTTGCTTTCGTGGCCAGCTGGAGATGGCAGGGAGTTTTTTTGACTTTCTGGATTATCCTCTGGAGTTGTTTGTCCCATATCCCCTTCCAAAGTAGTCTGACCAGTGTCTGTGGTAACGCTAATGCTAATATCAGGACTCTTCTCATTTCCTGACTCCCAGGCAGGGTTTTCTGAGGACAGGATGCGTCTCTGCCACCTGAAGTCAGCATCATTGATCTCCACGGAATCCCTGCTTGTCTCGGTTCCATCCTTCAATTCTTCTAAGCGCTGGAGCAGCAGCTGGATCTGCTCTTCACTAAGACCCCTCCCTTGGCTCAGCTCATCTAATGCTCCAAGCAGGGCAAAGACGCAGGACACTGAAGCATAACACGCTTCAATACCACCTTTGATGCACGCTTCCGTCATCCCGTCCATGATACTACAATCAACACAGAGTTTATTTAAGTGACGCAACATGTATGGTGAGCACGTCACCATCATTCAACACCATCTCTCCATAACCAGGAAAAAAAGAAGTTAACTTATGCTTTAAGACTATTCCTGAGAAAGACAATTAGTATTAAAACAAATTATTAAGTCTCCCATGCAAACATGGTCATTCTGTCAAGGGAGTGCCAACAAGGGAAACAGTTACCATGCATTTATAACAGCATGCACAGCATGTTCTCTCTTACAGACAAGCACTTAAACTGAAAAAAAATCTCAGCACCCAGCTGAACTAAATTTAAATCCATCTGTGTCCTGAAAATGATCTTATCTACAAGATATGATCTTTAGAGGAACTGAGAACCCTTCTTGCTCAATCAGACAATGTTTAAATTTTCTATGACCTCCTTTGATTTTATCTTAGAAATATACCTCTAAAGAAACACACATTTATTTCCTTGCAAGTTTATGGACCCATACCCAAAAATTTTCATCTGTAAACCAACATATTTGGGAATTTTGGCAAACTCCACAAGGTAGTTATCTACGTCTTTACAAACAGGCCCAGACTGATGACAAACCAAGCAAGAGCTTTTACACCTTTTCCATTTTCAGAGCTTATTTAACCAGGCAGATACCCTGGCTCATATTGGGTATGCTCCTGAACTGCTTAAGTGTTCTGTGTGCACAGGTTTAAGACAGAAGAGGCTAAAGGAGGAAACAAAGCGTACAGCTTGAGAAGATCCAGATGGGACTTTCGTTTAGAAATAGACCTCTTCTTGGATTCTGACTCAGAAGAGCAGGGCCCTGCCAAATCACAAAGCTGCCGAGGACTGCCAAGTATCTGAAAGGAAAGGAAACAGAAGTAAGTAGAAGATTATCTAAGCATTATTTAAATACAATAAATAAGTCATAATTCCATCAAGCCCTGGAACCCAAGCTAGCACTACTGTAATTTCTCACAGCAAAGGAAAACAGCACACTGATGTTCTACTTATTAAAGCTACCTTTCCTCTTTTTAAAGGCAGAAAAGCAAGTAAAGGAGAATATTCAGCAAGGATCACATTTAAAAAGTTTTCCAGTGCTTTATAATTTTGATGGAATTTTTTTCATCTGATACTGCCCATTAGACAATTTTTATGCCTACATAAGTTATTTTTATTATAGTTTACACCAAAGGAAGCCTTTCTCCTCAATCACCTAGTTACAAAATGATGGGGTCATGCAAAGATAGGCAAAGTGATTCCTTCAGACTCAGCCTGCTGGGTGGCTTCTTGTTAATGCCCACCAGGAAATACAAAAAAGTATGTATTAATAAGCCCAAAGAGGCAACAGGTACACCCTGCACAAAACAACATTAGACTAAGCTTTCCCTCAAACCCCAATTATCACCTTGCTATTGTTTAAAATTAGAGAAAGACAATGACAGGATGACTCCTAGTTTAGACAGCAACCAAGTGGGTAGCTGTGTGGTGTTAAGAGAGATTTTTCAGAAACAGAACAGCCTAGGTATGCACAAGCTAGATGAAAAATTCTCTAGGAGATACCACTGTTCCTAGAAATCATATGAGTTGCCTTGTTTTCCACCACATGAGAAGAAAGGTGCCCATGTGAAATGGAAGAGTCCATGATTTCAGATAGTATTCAAACAAGTCTCCCAGTGCTCCAGTTCTAGTGCTCTCAGAGGTGCTGGGCAAAAGGCCAAAATGGACTGGTCTTGAAATGGGCTCTTAAGCCATTGGCAGCTTTCTTGTGTCTATTCAAAAAAAGCTCCAAGAAACTGGATTTCAAAAACCTGGCATGTAATCAAAGCATATATTCACCTTAATGCCTGGAAACCACACTGTGAGGATGTGTCTGGGGAAAGATGCCAAAGAAGTTGTGAACTGGATCGTTATGCTCTGTATCACCCAAAAGAGCAGTCGTGACTCGGTGCTAGGATCTGCTCCCCGCAGCACCACAGCATGAGCACTGACGGAGTTGCCATAGTAGCTTGCATTATGGAGACAAACACAGCTATTACAACTGCATAAAGCTATTTGTCAGAGTGGTGCTGGTGTACCAGTTGTGCTCAGAAAGGACAATTTCAACACCCCTACGTGGGAAGCTTTGAAATGGATTGGTATGCACCTATCAGCAACACTTACTGTTAAATCAGCATTTTGTTTTACATGCCTGGATTTGCACATGTGATTACCCTACCTCTTTCATAATTTTGATGGCTTCTACTCGATGTTGAGGTGGTGGGTAAAGCAATATTCGGTGATACAGAGACTGTAGCACAGGCTTCATGGATTCCACTGACCCCACCAGCCGAACCAGTTCTGCTGCAATATAATATATGGTCCGTGCAACGGGCCCACTAAGGGCAGGTGCTGTGGAAGAACAACCTGAACCCCGGCCATGATCAGAGATCCCTGAGGAAGGTGAATCAGCCTCAAGACAGATGCTGCTGTGAGCAGAGGTGATAGTTTTGTCATGGATTGGATTTCCCAGGATTACTATTAGGGCTGGACACAGTTGCTTCCTGAGAAAGAGAAAAGCAGCAGATGGTAACTGGAAAAAAATACTCTCACAAGAACAGATTGAAAATAGCCCATGGTTAAATGAGATACACACTCTTGTTTTAATGATCAGTCAAACAGCAGTGGTTAGACAGAAAAACAAATTATGCCAGGCTTTTTTCATCTCCCGAGTATCAGCATGCCAGTCCATATGGAAATACCTCTGCGTGCTGTAGAAACATGGTACTGATTTTGCAAGTTCATGTTGCTGCACACTGCTGTCCCTTTGCAGGATAGCATGCCTGCCTCTTTCACAGGCTGCAGCCTATCACAAGGTAGAAATTCTAGCCTTCCACTGCTAAGTGTCTCTTTTTCAGTCCAACTTGGGAGCTTTAAAAAAACCTGACTAAACAAGAACTAATCCATGTTAACTAGAAGCCTGAATGTTCCACCACCGAACTGCACATGCATCTATTTTAGTAAGCACGCTTAGTTGCGAGCCTCTGTTTGGCTGTCTTTTGAGACCATGATTAAACCCCTCTACAATAACTCAAAGTGTGCACTATACTATTCATATGCTACTATTACAGTAAATACCCATCCTTCCTTCAACTGTCTTTCTGCATGAGCACTCATGTTAAGAGATTCAACACCAGCAGATCACTCTTCTATGGAACCAAAGCCAGCTCAGCACTTTGCTCCATTAGATGCTATCTCAGCTTTGCACTCATGCATTTGACATTTTACTTCAGTCTGCAAGACCTTAAATTAAGAAGCCAAGTGCTGCATGAGAATGAGTCCCAAATCTGGTTTTCACCCACGTCTCAGAGGTTTAAGCAAGGGCCTAGAGCAAGCACCCAATGACAAGTAACAATTCATAAAATACATCCTCATAGGTAAGTACATTTTATTTTTTCAAGATTTTATGCACTCAAGAATTTTCATTGCTTCTCTTAACAAGATTGTTGAAACAGCTCAGCTTCCCCAAGTCACAGAAAGAAAAACAGCTTTTAATAGGACATCAGATAATGACTTTGAACCTGCTTATTCCATTTATTTCTCCAGTCAAGTACACTTCAAAACATATCAATTCACTGCTTAAGAAACATGCCTGTCTCAAAGCAGGCATAATCACAGGTTGCAACTGTAATATATTCCCCACATATCTTAGTCTTATCAAAGTGTTTCTGTATCAAACTATGGAGAATGCTGTCAGAACACAGAGCTAAATCCTCTCTGTCTGCTCCCTTCTTTGTCTTCTGTTGAGAACTAACTATGAAGTGCCAGTCAGAGTGAAAGCTGCGTGTATGTAGGCAACAGCTCCTTAAAGAATAGCAACAGCTACCAGTTTGGATCACAACTTCACCAGACAGGTAATGTATTAGTGTGTACAAAATGTTCAAAATAATGTTTGCAGTTTAAACTGTTTCATATCTTCCTAGCGTTTTGGGGGTTTTTTTCCCCCACTTAAGCAGGTAGCTGAAGCACACATATTTATGCCTTGGCAGCAGTGCAGGTTAAGAAGTCCCACCCCTAATGGCTTGCCCTCATGGTACACAGTTACAGACACAAACACTTGTACATCTGCAGCATAAACTGGATCATCAAAATGATGTAAACTGAAAATAAAGCAGCAAGTGTTTTCTTTTGACTGAGGTAACTTCAGTGACCTTGCTTATAGGACTGTCCCACAGTCTGTCACATAAGCATAAATAAAGGGTTGGGTGAAATTCAAAGGCAGAAACATCTGAAATGAATCAGCCATGAGAGATAGAGTTCTGCTCTTATGTTGGAGCTCCAAGAGGCCTCAGCACTTGTGCAACACTGCCAAGTGTTACCAGTCTGAAGACCTCCCAGTCTTGCAGCCACTGATGTTCCTGGGACAGCAGGGGGAGTTATGAGTGCCTCTACACATTGTATCCTAAGAACTGGGACCAAGTTACACACTTCAGTTTCAAAAATTACAGGGTAAAGCCCAAGAAACACATTAATAGTCACATATATCTCTCCTTAATACAATCACCTGACAAGGTCACAAGATGGGCACAGACTGCAAGGAACTGCATATTAGTTACATTCTTGCTTTATTACTAGGACTCAATTATCCACAGGCTATAAAAACCCCACTATTTCAACCACGAGGAAAGAAGGATTATTTCAGGTGCTTTGAGGTGATGGTATCAAACAATTTAGAGGTAGATATGAAAACCAAAGATGCCAAGCCTTCCTGATGAAGTGTATTAAAAAGTAGAATTTCTTGGTAAAATACAAGCACCATTAAGACTATTTAGCCTCAAACCTTATACAACAATACAGGTCATAACAAGCATTCCTGGTTGCCAGCACATATTTGACATTAATTTTGCTTATCTTCCTGTATTATTGTATCAGAACATTAGGAATTTCAACAGTACCCTGCTATGACAAGCAGAGCATCTCTGTGTTTAATGCCACACACAAATCCAAACAATTGCAGAAAGCATAAGAGATTTTCTGGCTAAATCCATTAGACTTCATTACAGTGATAATTCCCTACCAGGATTTAACGTGGTAGCTGAGCAGGCAGTCCTAACCAATTTTATATGAGGCACTGAAAGAGCTGATAGTAGGTTAACAGCAAGCTCTGCTCACACCTGGAGACTTTTTACAGGTCTGTTTGCACGGCTGGAGGGAGCAGGTCCTTTTACATTTACAAACTGAGTATTTGCATTAGTCTTCAGATGTACTCACCATATTAGGTCAGTGAATCCTTTGTGCTGGTGCATGCTGGGGGAGGAGCTGTTTAGCATGGAGAGGATACACTCCAAGTAAAGAAGCTGGAGTTGACGATTGTCACTGGCAAAGAAAAGATGCCATTCACATCATATTAAAACAATGACTACTTGATTTTCTAAAATAACTGTATTAGTTCACTTGAAAATTACACCATAATTTACAGCAGTGATTTATTTTGCTTCTTTCTATCAATTTACAGTGGTGTGATCACCTGCATCATCCCATTTATTTTGTACTGACCACATGCAGTGATCTACTACTTTAAAAACAAGGAAGTGAAAAAAGAGGAAGAACAAAACCCAAATGATTCTCAAATTCAATCTAAAATCTTGAGAAGGAAGCCTTAAACAGAGGAAAAGGAGACAAGAGAAGGCATGAAAAAACTATCCAATGAAGCATGTTTAGGCTACTCTCTTCTGGTTATTTTATTTCCTTTTCTTGGTGGCAGCCACAATGGTCAAAAATCAATGCCTGCAGTCAGAAAGTCACATGAAAACATGGCTACCATTCAGGGCCTTGCCAGTTACTCTGTCAGAACTATAAACTCAAAGAAAGCCTCATGAGAAATAGTATTAAAGAACCTGTGGACACCTGGAACTGATATACTTGTAGCATGCACTGTGCCTGCGCCTACTCTTAACATTAACTGTGGGATCCGGGAGACAAGCAAGGCTGAAGTCTGCCTTATGAAAGGAGCACTCCATGGCAATTGCACCCACAGCCTGGTTTTCACTCCTAAGAAAACCAAGATTTAATAACTCTCTTCTGGTCAGAGATGAGAGCTGGAGGAATGCAGTTTCTGATACACGATAGTAGGTCAAGGAAGCTGTAAAGAATGGATTTATCTTAACTGAAATTAAGGAGTAAGAAATACCTATTTTTCTGTCACTGCCTGAGTTCGTTTTGTTCCCATATATGAATTTGCTTCAAAGTAGAACGATACCTGTTTCACAAGCCATGCAGAAAACACTGAATCCTGAGGCTGAAAGCTAGATTTCTAACTCTGTGCTATGGAGGGTTGAAAACTGCCGGCTTCTTATATATTTTAAAGGTGATAGATTTTTCCTTACAACAGTCCACGCCTGTCTGGAAAGATCCACTCATTCCAAGTACAGATGCCTTCTTTCCCAACAGCTTTTCTTACAGTGTGTCTTAATGCAGGTGATCAACACCTCGCAGTTCACACTTGCGTGGGCATGCACAGGGCATCCCCGTACTCTCGATTTTATTTTCCCAGATGCTGATACTGATTAAATAATGCTAAGTAAGGCACTCCTCTGTAATCTTGCTGTTATTAGAGACACTCATGGGAAGAAAGTCTGCAGAAGAACTGCACACAGATGCCTGCGCTATCTTTGCCCCTGGTAGTTTCTGAATATTGTATAGCATATAACACACTTAATGTCCGTAACAACCACATTTTAAAAGTTAAGATTGTGCATTTTCAAGCAGGTAGAGTGTATGATATTCCTAAACTGGACAAATTCTTTGATAATACAAATTACTTCAATTGGATAAATGCTGCCTAAGAAGGACAGATTTATTCATTCTAAATATAGTTTCTGTTAGGTCTTTCCATGGCTCATGTACTTGTTATTCTCTCTATGATGGTTGTTCCAGCCAGAAAAGAAAACTTCTCCTTGGATTAGTATTTTGCTGCTGTATGGAAATTACCTACAGATTAGATTTACTGGAAGCTCTTTAAAGCTGAACAGTGCACAAAGAAGGCAAATTAGCTCCTCATTTCAAGCAAGGATTAAATTAATGCTCCATGAACAATACTTTCTGTAGTAAACATTTCATTGAAGCACAGCTTTGCTGCATAATTCCAGAACTACAACAGTAAAATCACATGCATCAGTGAAACTCTCAATCTCCAGGTAACAAATCGAAATTATAAATTTAAATAACTCACTTTATGACAGCCTGGAGCTTCTCACAGAGCACAGTGAGGACAGATACAACATCATCACAAAGAGACTCAGCTGAAGTACCTCCAAAAAGGACAAAGATCAGAAGCATTACACATGAGCAGCTGGATTACAACCTCAACTGCATGGACTTTCAGAGCTGGTCAGAGCTTCTAAACAAGGAGCAGGGCTACCAAAATTCATAGAGAAGATGCAGTAGGAAAAGTCCTAGATTGGAAAGTGATTGCCACAAAATGCAAAAGCAGCAGTATTAAATCCGGAGAGAGCATTAATTGCTTACGTGCATTTACAGAAGGTTAGCTGAAATCAAATTCAGATAATAAAATAAGTATACAATTAAATAATAAAAAAGAGTGGCCCCAGTATTCCTACATGGCAGCCAATTTCTGTCTCTCTCCCTGCAGTTTCTCTCTCTCACATATTTTCTTATGTCTGACCAGGTCCTGATCTTATAAAAGAATGCCTGTGCTCTTCAAAGATTTTAGCCTCCATTCACACAAGTTCTCCTATAGAAACCCTCTGTGAAGGTCAAAAGCAGGGACTATTTTTTCTTAGTAGAAGTTGAAAGCAATGTTACAATGGGAATAAAAAAACATTCTCCTGTAAAATAATCACCTGGCAAGTGCAAACACACTTTCAATAGTGATGTGCTTTCAAAAGTAGTCATTATATAAACAATGTCTTTGGCCTGAAATACAGTAACAACCATTTTCAGATTCCACATCCTACTCAATGAATCTATTTTGTTTCAGGAAGTAAAGGCACTTACTAAAACTTTTTCCAGACCACTGAAACTCCTTATTTGCAGAAGTTAGCACCTTGAAACAAAAAAATTATTACTATGTTGAGTACAACGCTGTTACCGTGGTCCAAATGAAGACACAACTGAAAATATCGGGAGCTAACAGGACTCAGTTCTTACCACAGGTAACAGAGAGAGCACCGAAACACGGAGAAGTTACGAAATCCTGAGGGTGCAACTCCCATGACATCAATCAGCACTGTGTTGATAAAAGGAAAGTTAATAATAAAAAAGCTGGAAGGAGTCACTAAAAAAGTATTACCTTGACTCTTGAATTTCTGCAAGGTATCAGGGTTTTCAACTATCTGTTGAGGAAAGATAAAGGTGGTGTACTTGGTGCAACAAACAGAAGAACACTGTAGAAGCAATAATTTAACAGCAGAACTTCCTTCCATTCATGTCCTCTATCTGTTTCGGGTTTTTTGTTTGTTAGGGTTTTTAAGTGAAGCTTTTGCAAAACATTTTTAAAAATTCCTTAAGATCTATTTTAACAGTCATTTAGATTTAAGGAAATTGCATCTAATTGAGTTGAAAGTTTTGTAGGTCCTTGAAGGATTTCCTACACCTAAAACAACTCAGTAATAATTAGGCACGTAAATTGAATTGAAAATAACTGAGAGAAAAGCATAGTTTAGACTTCACAAACTACTTAGAAACCAAAATCAATGGAGTATTAGAGAGTTTAGAACACTGACAATGTTAATGTTACAGTACCAACAGAATTAATGGCAGTCGGGAAATGGAAATGACCTCTTACATCGTTTGGTTCAGCTGTGGTATAGGATTCTTCCTATCAGTGCACAATGGGGTCAAGCCAAATTCTTCTCTCGAGCATCAGTAGCAAACTGCCAGGAACTACATGCAGCTCTCATATGCTTTTACCTACTCCTCAGCTAAGAAAAGAACTAACAAAATTGAATTTGCAGACCCAAACCATTCTTGTTTGTTCGGGGCTTTTTTTGGTAAATGCTTTGGCTAGTAAAATGAACCTACTTAGCACAAACAGAGACAAGTTTACTTAAACTGATTAATTCTTTTTGCAGCTTCTCAGCGGTATAAAAGCAATCTAGTCTACTTATCTGAAATAAAAGTGATCATCTTAACCCAAAACAGATGTAAGGAAAACAATCTGTACAGCTACAGTCCTTAACATTTCCTAAAACTGACTTTTACAAATAGCACTTCTTCGACAATATGATATTATATAAAGCAGTACAAACAAATGTAAGAATCCAATGTAATTCCACATGTACCCAGAACATTTACAGTTTCGCTGAAAATGTGCTGGAATGTCATTCAAACAGCTCTTATGGATTCTAATAATGAAATAAATAAAATTATTTTTTGCTAACTAAGAAAAAAAGAACTTTATTAACCTAAAATTATCTTCTACAAAAAAGTGGAAGAAAAACATCAATTACACTTTCCTTAATTGAGAATATGTTCTTGTTACGTAAATATTTGTCATGCAAAAACTTTTGGCAGAAGGATTTCAACAAATGTTAGAAAAACAAGCAAATAAAATAAAAGAATGGAAAAGGCTGAGGCAGCCTGACATCAGAACAAAGTCTCTTTCGTTTAATGGAAGGGAAAAAAAAAACCAAACCAGCCAACTAGAGCGGACAACGTGAGAGCTCTGAGGCAGGCATAGCCAGAGCCCAAAAAAGCTTTTAAACAGGATTAATTGAGGAAGTGTCAACTAAAAGCCATAAGGCATTCAGAGGAACAAAACGGTATGCAGCCACAGACATGGAACCATTTGTTGATGCCAGAAGGCTCACCATGTTTTCTTGCTTTTGTCGCAACTGTAAAGTCAAGTCACTCAACATTTGGCTGAGGGTTGCCCGCACAGCGGTGTTAATGCTCCGCTGGTGACAGCTAGATACATATGTCTCAATGCAAACCTGATGAGGAAACAAGACAGCAGGACAAAGAGATGAACTGTCACTTACCAGGAACACATCTTAGGAGGATACCAAGGTCTCTTGCATGCAGACAGTCAGCCTTCCTCACTACTTCTCATTGCTTTGTTAGCGCATTAGAAGTTTTTAGCAGTGTGGAAAACCAAGCAAGCAGCATCTAGAAGCAGCCTGCAATTCATCAGTCTCACAGCTGCAGGAATGGTAGGGCAAAACTGGCAAAGTCTCCTGCCAAACCCAAGTGATTTTGGTACTTGTCTTGCTCTGTACAGAATTCGTTAAATGCTGCTTTGATTGTTCATTTCTTGATACTTACTTGTAACTACCCCTCTGCAAGTCTATGCCTGCAATGTAAATACCCTCCAATTCTTCAAGCTTGTTGTTTCTGATGTACAGGTATTTGCCACTTTTTCTACATACTGTAACACATCTGAAAGCCTTTGAAGGCCTTTCTTAACACAGAAAATACAATAGCACTTCACCATAAATAACACAAACAATTGCCTTTTAATAACTGGCAATCTAGCAGAGGGCTCCTCTGCTCAGAGATCTCATGGGAGCCAATGTAGCAACAGAAGAACACTGATGGATCATCCCAATCCCATGCCCAGCTGGTGGCAATTTTCTGTCAACACGCTGTGCCCAGAGTGGTGCTTGACTTTTGCCCCAGCACAAATGGCTGCCAAAGTGTTACACAGCTAGGATCCTGGGGACAGCACACTGCAGAGCGCGGTTTCTATCCTTCATCAGATATTTTGTGGGAGGTGCTGGGTCTCTGTAAGACCTGCTGTAACTGGAGTAAACAGTGTAAGCACACTGCACAGTGGCTACTGAGTATATAAAAGTCTTGATGGAGCTGAGTGGGTTTGTGACACAACTGTGCAATACAGTCTTCTTGAAGAAGCAGTTTTGGTTCTTTGTCCTACACTAAGACTTATCATTCACAATGACCACAAGAAGAATCCCCAAAATCCAAACCAAACAACCAACCAATAAAAACCCAAAAAAGTAAATGACTGCTCACATACTTTTATATTTTTCAGTTTTAGTGGTTTTATTCTGACATTGTTTAGATATATAGCTAGTAAGAACTGTAAATATAAATTGAACTAGCTTTGAAAAAATTATTAAGGATATAAATATACAGGATGAATTATATGCCTAAGGAGTATATATAAATGCATCTGGTGTACATTTTTGAATGAGAAGGATATTATATGATGTAAAGTCATTTTTATAGTTCCCTAATGAGGATGAGTTCTTAAGAGGGAAAAATTAAAATGATCTGATTACATAATCTAATCAATACGGACATGGGCACACAAACAAGACTCTTGATTCTTTCTAACTCCTATTGAAATGAAACCAAGCTATCAATCAGTCAGTGATTAAGATGTTCTTGTAAGCTGGCCTGGACCAACTCTGCCCATCATTCAGCCATCACTTGAACTCCAGTGGACAAAATAACCCTAAAAGCCTGTTAACCACACAGAGCCCTTCACAGAGGCCAAACCATTCCAGTGCTGCCGAGGTCATTCTTTTTGAGCTGTAAGCCTTTTTCTAGAGTACCTGAATTAATTAATGAAATACCATTCTTAGAGGTAGGCTGACTTTCTGGAAAGAGCACGGTTGGTATCTCCTTCTCTCCCCTCCCCATGCGAGCTAGTAAGCAACAATACTGTGCACTTGAGTTCCAGTCTTACAGAAGGCCAGTGTTTTAAATGGCTGGGCAAGGTACCTTTTGAAAAGCCACTGATGAAGAAGCAGCAGTAAAAATGCGAGAGCTCAGGGCTCCAAAGAGGTGTGCAATGGACATTTTGATCATTTCATGCATTCGGGGACTTCCAGCTCTATGGCATGCAAAACACAACTAAGAGCAAAACACAGAAGGGTTAGCTAATGAAACATAACAAAGTCAATCAAAATAAACCTCCAAAAGGCACACTGAAGCAACAAATACACACATAAAAACAAGCAACAGCATCAACTAAATTTTCTTGCAAGTGTCTAGGCAAGCATGGGAAGGTGCACAGGGGAAGATTTTGTCTATTTTTAATACTATTAAACTATTTTCAATATTGTTATTAATTTTCAATACTATTAGTTAATACTTAGGCCACGAATTATAGTACTCTTCATGTTGGATGCTTTATTAATTTGAAGCTGAGAAGGTACAGAAAGATTCGGAGTGCCACTGTTTTGTACACATGAATTGCACATGATCAGGCAGTGCAAAAGGGCCAGACCGTAGCTTGGTTTGTCAGAGATAGTCCTCAGAGAGTTCTACCAGTAACAAAGGCAGCACCTTTCCAATCCTGGAAAGTGAAGGAAATGCTATGCTACAGAGTGCAGGGTAGGCAAACTAAGGGACTGACATGGAAAGAAATTTTAAATAGCATAGGCACTGGAACAGAAAGCTCCTCTCTGCCACCTTTCCCTTAGAGCAAGTCAGAAGGTTAACTAAATGCTGAATTGAGACGTGATTTTCTGTTTCCTACTGCTTTTACATTGGATAACTCAGATACAAAGGCATAGTGATGCCAGCTGTTAAAGTCTTTGCCTTACCTAAAGCCTGGGAATGAGGAACGTGGGGAAGCACATACATGCCTGGTAGGATGTGCTATTTAGAAAGACCTAGGCATTCTCTGAGGCCTAGTATTTTCTCAAGAAGTGTGGAGAAAATAACCATAACCCCAAACACTCCAAACAGAAGCAAGCGCACTCCATATTACTGCTTGTTCCAATTTACTGAAGGAAATGAGCTTTGTTTGCTTTGCTGGCACATCTCATCATGCATTAGAGTCTTGCTCACCGTAAAAGAAAAAAACTCTCATTGTCCTAATTTGTAGACTAGGAAAGCTTTTTAAAACCAGGTTAGCCTTCTGAGAATGAAAGTGAAGTGCAACTACCAAGAACAGCAGAGTTTCACATCAATCTGTGAAAGACAACTGCCATTTTTCAGAATGCTTTTGATGAATAACAACCCTGTTGTTTACAGAGAGAACAGAAAATACTATTTCTGCTATAACTGTAAAAATAATCACACAGATCATGACTGATTGACCATTTCCCCCCACTCTTAGGTAGTGCTCTTAAAGATCGAAAGCTGAAGGATTTAGAGTCATCAAGTGCTTTTGCCAGCAAATACTTTGTTTAATCTAGAGGTCATTACCTACAGCAAAGAGATGCATTCTTTGCATCAGCTGAATCTTTGCTGAATTCATCAGCTTTTGCCTCGCATGTTAGAAGTCTGTGAGAAAATGTGAGAAAAACTGCAGTAGGGGAAATTACCTGTATTTTTTTCAGTGTGCAACACTGACATAAAGAGGGTTTAGTAGAAATTTAAAAATTGTGGCTTGCTTTAAGCAGCAATTCAGTTCACCCTTGCTGCAGCATCTACAGATGGGGCTTACAAAGACCTCCAAAAATAGCCACAACTTATGGTCTCACCTAGCACAAGAGAAACCAAAATCTAAACTGTGCTAATCTAGAATGATTACTATCTTTTTTTATCCTGTATATGTTATATACATGAATTATTTATGTTGTATCCTTTCCTTTTAAAGCTCATTTTTCACAAAATTGAGGTCGTTTTCTTTGGTTCCCTGTTATTCCTACAACTCCTTTCCCAGCTTCCAGTAAGATAATGCAAGGTCAGTTTTATTCTTAAACTAAGAAAATACTGTAACGTCCAGTTAAAGTAAGCTATTTTCACATGGGATTTTTCTTTTTTACAAAAACCCCCACCCCAAATAACAAAAAATGAGAAGGAACATGTCTCTAAATGTCTACAGACACTTGGGAGCGTAGGACATGTAAATAACATTTACATTCCTTCACGGACACCAGCTCTGTCCATATCATGTTAACAATGTAATTTTATAATAGATTCTGCACACAGCAGCGTGGGTTGCGCAGGAGGATTAAGTGCTCCTGTGCATCTTCTCTAACCTGAACAAACAGCCTCGTGGCTGGCAACACACTGTATTAAAAATATCACCCACCTAAAAAAGGCTCACTTAATATGCCTGCAGGTATGTTTCTCTACAACCAAAGCTCCTTTACTATTTAATTCAGACTAAAATCTAATGGAATAAAGGGAGCAGACTGACTAATAGCCCAATGGATCTAGAAGCATAATAAATGTTTTACTTGGATGTGTCAGGAAAGAGATACACACAAGGAACATTGAGGCACACTATGGCTTCTACGCTTCTCTTGAGGAAAATTCATTAGACTTGCAACCAGTAAGAAATCAGCAGAGTTCTATAAAGAACTCAAGAAAATTTCTCTACTGCAAAAAAGCAAAATAAAATAAATACGAGGAGTAGTAAATGTGCAGTGCTGTAAGATACAATTATCAGTCAATTTCCAAGAGTGCCTTCCCATGCAAGTCCAAACCTGCCCAACTTGCATCTATTTCTTCACACTAGACATAAGGTAATACCAGTCCTAAAGACAGTAGATGTGTTTTAGACTAGTTCAGTTTCAGGTTGCATATGCAAGACACACTCTAGGTAGCGGGGAAAGGTGAAGTGACACAAGCTGTGATATAACAGAGGCACTTACCTCAGCAATCTTCAACACCGAACTCCCATTCAGCTCAAAGGTGGAGGTATATGTTATACAGAGCAAGACCTTGCATCAAAAGAGAGGAAATGAAAAAAATTAAGTTTCAGCCATTATTGACTCTCTTTCCCACTCATGTGCTTCTAGCCACATCTCCTTCCAATTTTTAGAACAGCATCAGAAGCTTCTTAGCACCACGCGTTACTGGGATAGAGGAGATCCTCCTGAGAAGCTGCATCTGTTGGCCCCAGAGGCACCACTCAATGGGTTACTTATTGCTGTCTCCTGCATATGACCACCAAAGGTGGACAATCCAGTGATCAGCTCTGGCCTTGGACCCCTATTCATATTTTAGCCACAAGCTTTGCATGATTTATAATCAGTCCTTGCATTCATTTCTATCAATGTAACAAAAGAGGAAGGAAAAATGCATACAATACAAGTTATTACTTAAGTGGCACAGATAGGTAAGTATTGTGTGAAACAAGCCATTAATTACTGCATGACATGAGGATTTCCCAGCATAGGGTATTGCCAGTAAGTGCATTATAGTTGCTTGATAATGAGTAGCTAAAAACCAATCCATAAACCCCAGTTCAGGAAGGGAGGCCTGTCCTGTCTTGAATTCAGCAGGAGAAATAAGAGACTAAAAGCCAATTCAACTCAATCGGGTTGATAAAAGTCCAACTGAAGAGAAGGGGAGTGAGAACGCGATGTGAACCACCAGGGGTAAATGGATGAGTGGGGCAATGTGGTGAGAGGTACTGTGGTGTGATGCCTTTCGTGCCTGCAGATGTCCTCCCTCTCTCCTGTCTTCCTTTCCAATCTCTCCTGCCTCACAGAATTCAGTCTCATCTACTGTTTTCTGTTCTTCAAAGCATGAAATTCCTCCAGTACCAGAATTTATTTTTCACTTGGTCTGAAATAGTATGAGTTTCTTGGGATATGTGTACCAGCAATCACAATTGCAAATATCAATCACAATAACTCTTATGCATTGGTCCCTACAGCTTCTCAGCCCTACTCAAAACTACTGTTCTCTGCTTCACAAGGAAATCTGGGGCATCAGATAAATCAACACTACTGGGTGTTAACCAGAAGCAAAGTACAAAAGAGTCTGTCCACAGGTGAGTGTGACAATTTCCTGAGGGAGGACATAAATAAACTGGACATAAATACTTACTGGTAATATTTTGCATTTTGAGATACATACTGAAAAGTTTCTATACACTGAAATGCAGTGCACCTTTACAAATGTTTTTCTCAGCAGAAAAACTGTATTTCACTACAGGATGTCACACCTGACTCCAAGGAAGTAGGGTTTTCTGTTTGTTTGTTTTCATTTTTGTTTTATAAATAATATACCAATCAGGAGCTTGATCATGTTCTTACAGAAGATGATTTTACTACAAAAAGTGTTCCAAATAAACCATGGTGTAATGACAATTTCACAGTTTTCTGTATACGTTATCTTGCCTTGACTCTCAGTCCTTCATAAACAGAGGCTGAGTAATGTGGAAAAATACTAGAGGTAGTGACAACAAAAAAGGGCATGCTACTCTTGTGAATTACAATAGTCCTGTACTAGAAACTCTTTTTTAGATATTTAGCATTTTCCTTTAGAGCAAAGCAAAGTTCTGAGCCAAGTTCCTTCTTCATGGTTTCTCTTTCCTTTGAAATGGACAAAATGGATTTTCTTACCTCAAAAGTGTTACACAGCCCACCTCAGTATTACAAGGAGAGATACAAGCTACAGAGCACTTGAACTTGCCAGAGAAAGCAATCTAATACTAACCACAAACAATTAAGAACGCTGTACTTTGTATTTCTTGATAGGAACTCCACAAATTTCTCTGCAATCCATGACATTTACTGGTACATGCACAGGTGCCAGTGAAAAGGACCTGTGGTACCTCTCTTCCTGTCCACAGAGCAAATTTTACAGAATAACAGAAAAGTAAACAGTCAATTATAAAAACTCTGAATAATCTCCTTTGGCTAATAAGCACATGAGTTTTAAGGGCTGTTATTTTCATCTGCTGCTCAGTCCATATGTGCAAAATTTAAAACTTTGAAGCCAAACAATTTTGTTTAACACTAACTGGATTCTAAACTACTGGCCAGCCTCACAGTCAGCTGTTGGGTCTCACTTTGTCAATTATTAATTACCCTGAAATTGTTTTATTGACATTTCTAATAGTTGTGAGAGCTCAGCAGCTGTCTAAAAAAATATATTCAGTACTTAAGGAAAAACTGCTTTGTACCCTCCAGACACTGCTGTGTAAAAGACAGGTGTAGAACACAGTTCCTAAACCCAGAGACAGACAACTGTTACCTCCCACTGACAAATATCTTCTTATCACGCTAAGAGCCATGATAGACATCCATGACTAATCCTATTCAGTGGTTTGTGTGTCCTGATTTGCCCTACTTGTAAAACCTTATTTACTTCATGTGATTTTCAGCTCTCTTGTCCCATCTTGGCTTTGTAAGATGTGTTACTATCTAGTGCTTTCCACAGATCAAAACCTGGATGCCAATACACTACAATTCATGGAAGGACACACCAGTTCAGGCATTCTTTCAAGCCTGGGCTCTTCAAAATCTTTCTTCCCCTACTTTTTTTTTTTAAAAAATTTCTGTCTTTTATAGAGCTGACCTGTGAAAAGTTAGTGCATATATATACATATATATATATATCTATTCCTTTCTGTCACAAATGCCAAAAAGCTGCATGTAACGTGAATG
Source organism: Oreocharis arfaki (assembly GCA_013398015.1). Taxonomy (NCBI): domain Eukaryota; kingdom Metazoa; phylum Chordata; class Aves; order Passeriformes; family Paramythiidae; genus Oreocharis; species Oreocharis arfaki. The sequence goes on along the minus strand of VZRR01009625.1, from coordinate 1,951,902 downwards.
ATAGAAACATCAGAGATCAAGTTCAGTAAGGAAGTGATGATCAAAACCTTGCTATGAAGCAATAGAGAATTTCAGAAGACAACTGCTAAGTTTTGACTGCTACTCTTTGTAAAAAATAAGACCTGGGAACCCACCAACTAGAGAAAGGGCATACAATCTGATGCAATCAAATGACAGAAGCACAAGTTATCAGCCAGTATATTCCTGGCTTGCTCCACTGCTACCACCTTCCCTCACAAATCATTTTTAAGTTCTGAAACACCGTCTCTGACCAATACACAAGACTGCTCTCAGCTATGATTTCCATCAGCGCTGCTGCAGGGCTCATTTACAGTCTTGGCAATGATCCAAACACTCAACTTGCGTGTTTTCCCATTTATGCAGAACAAACAGGAAGACAGCAGGCTCCTCTTTTAAATTACTGGATGAAAAATGGGATTAAAACCAAACAAACAAAACCAAACTTAATCATTCGGATCCACTGAAAACACTGGGTCTCCAGACAGGATATCCCCACAGTCTGCTTAACTACTCATGACACTAACTCAAACAATCTGTATTTTAAAAATTAAGTAAAAGAAAGATAGAGGCTTTCTTCGGCAATTATATTTTGTTTTTGCAAGCACTGGTAGGGAAAGCAAATACAAAACTACAAAGCAGTTCCTAATAACTGGAAACCAATTCCAGTAAAAAACAAAATTGAAAATCAGCTTTTGCTGATTGGTATGGACTCTGAACCATATTTTGTTTCTTTTTTTTTTTTTTTTTTAAGAAGGAACTTACATGACTGCAGAGATAGCTTCAAAGTCACACAAGTTCCAGGATTTTTTAATTGTCTAGCATTATCTTGCAAATGCCCAATAAGATCACATTTCCATAAATGGTTTATTCATAATGAAAATATTTATTTTAATTACTGTTGAAGCTCTGACTGTCATGGAACAAGAAATATAATTCCTACTCCCTGGAGTCCCAGGATACAATCCCAAATGCAGTATAATAGCACACACCAGGGTAGTTTCCACAATAAGTAGAAACAAAACCAAAAAACTCTGCTTCTGATGCCACAATGAAGGTCAATTGAAACAAAATGTAAAGGATTTGAAGTGCTATTTAATTAAACCAACATCACGACATCCATCCATCCTGTGCCATGTGCTCTAGGATGATCCTGCTTGAGCAGGGAGATTGGACCAGATGACCACTGTGGTCCCTTCCAACCTTACTCATTCTGTGATTCTGCGTGATTCCATACTTTAAGAGAGAGTATTCCAGGCCAGGTTGGATGGAGCTTTGAACAGTCTGGTCTGTGGAAGGTGTTCCTGTCCATGGCAGGGGCATTGGAACTAGATGAACTTTAAGGTGCCTTTCAACGCAAACCATTCTACGAAAAAAGAGGGAATGTTTTTAGAATGTAAGGCTGCCTAGCATTGCTAGCCAAGTTCTGCAAGTTCTTAGTACATATCTGTAGCATAACGCAATTCTCACATTGCAGAGTTTATGGTGGAGGCACATCAAGTAAACACTGTGTATAAGAAAGGAAGCAGTACCCCCAAGAAATAGAGAAAAGGTTCAAAACATTACAATTTAGAAACAGAACAATTTTGCAGCCGCCTCTAATCCCTTTGTGGGATTTGTAAAAGAAGCCTTTCCGGACTTACTTTACTTGCAGGCTTGGATGCAATGTGCACTCAGATGATTCTCAAATCCCGCCCCTTGGAGGAAAACCCTGACAGAAGACAAGGAGGGACAGCCCTCAACCTCCTTCAGTAGTTTGACATTTAAAGTCATCCAATATTTCTGCAAAACAGTTCGGACAGGAGGTGTCCTCCTATTTGTCAGAATAACTGGTAACCTGCCCATGTCGCACTCTTTGGCCTTGACGGGAAACAAGGGCAAGAGAAACAAAGAGCATTAATGAAGTCATGTACACTGTGTCACCATGTGTCACCATAGCAAACAGCAGATTTTAATTATGGAGAGAGAGGAGAGTGTGTCTGCTATGAATTAGTAAACCCATAAATGCTGCTCAGCATTATGAATGCACCAGGGCTTCAGACATAAGGACTATATCTGGTACAGGAGAACCTCACACATCATCAGTAATGACATGTTGAGTGGTCCGAGAAGACAATGCCCATTTAGTTCGCTGGATTAAAACAGAACTGCTGCTGAGCACTATTTATGGTGGTATGAAACCAAGTGAAACTTCTGCTTATGCAGTACAGTTGTAGAAGGGAAAGAAATTATTCAAAGCTTAATAGATGCTTAACAGGTTTTCTCAACAGTCTGACAGGGGCTTTTGTCTTTAGAAATTTAACAGTCAAAGGCAGTGAAAAATAAAGAAAAAGGCTGAATAGCAGCACTAGGATGATATTTTCCCCTTCACAGGTTACATCCTACTTAGGTACACTGTATTACTTTACAAATTATAATACACAAATCTGAGTAAAACAAAAGTGAAAAAGGACAAATACCAAACTGAAAAATACCAACAAAAAGTTTAAAGAGTTCTCAAATAAAAATGAAGTTTCATGCATTAATTACCAAAATGATTCCAAATGATGTCAACACATGGATGTAAGTAGAACCAAAGCTGTCAAGGAAAAGAAAAGAACTGGTATCTCCCCTGGGTGGAAAATTTTGACATTTATTCTTGACAAGAGAATTTTTTTGGCAGGGGAGAGAGAAGATAACTCCCTTGCTCTCACACAATGCAAAACTATAACAGGGAAATGTTCTGCGTGGCAATGTACTTTACAACAGCTGATTCAAAATTACTGTTTCAAGTCACTAGATTAACTGGCAAGAAGTTAGCCTGAAGACAACCTAAGAAGTGGTATCCCACAGGCTGTCTGACCTGCCAGAGGATTTCACCCTATCCCAGACCATACCCTGACCTGCATGCAGGAAAGTGATATTAAAAAGCCAGATAAGCTGGTTTTGTGGTTGCATCACCAACCACTATGTCACATATAGTTTCTGTATCTTTTTCCTCTCTTAGAAGAGACATGAGGACCTCCAGGGTAGAGGACCCGTGGAGCTGGCTGGCAGTGTCAGAACAGCTTATTGGGACACAAGTTCTCTCCTCAGCTGCCCCCAAGACCAGGTGGTGTTAACAGCTATGGTAGCAGTGGCCCTGATCATAGAATGCTCATAAGCAGAGAAGGTCTAAACTGGGTGCATCCATGCACAGCTGTAGCACACCTGCAGTACGGGTATAATCACATGCAAAAGCTATGGCAATTGACCCTTTCATGCCACTGCTGCGTGGCCAGTTTGGCTGGCAGAACTTGGCACTGTCACAACCAGTAGGCACTCATGTCTGGGAGCAGGCAAAAGACTAAAAGGCAATATATGAAAGTTAAAGGGTTTCTGTATTTGGGGTTGTGACCATACAATGTCTTTGCAATTTGTTTTCTTAATAGTTAAGTGAACTACAGGTTCTTGGTATGTGTCTAAGAATAAAAAAAGTCTGTAAGAACTTGTACTTCCATACTGGACAGGTGTACACTTTCCAGAGCTAGGGACTTGCTACTTTTTGGCTGATGCCAATGATTTTGATTATGCCACACCAAATGTGACAGTTCCAATGTGACAGAACGAGCATGTTCTCCATCTGAAAACACCTTCATAATCTCACAGCTCTGAGAAAGCTAAAAGTTTTGCATTAGAATTTCTTCAGGCAAGAAACTAAGCCTACTTTTCTATCCTGCAAATCTTTTAAGCTGACCAACCCTCTGCTTAGATTTTTGAAATTACACGTCTGACCAAACCCACAGAGGCTGTTCAGGGATAGCATTCAAGCACAGAAAGGTAGTGAGGAAAAGCCATGGATCCTGGAAAGAGGTTTGATTTTTGAGATACTGCATTCACTACTAACTGGTTTAGGCAGTTCCCATCCAGCATCCATCTGGCCACATTCGGCCATTACCACTGTCATTCTTTTGTATCCCTCAAGGAAAAAGCTCAGCTATTTAATTCCAGACTGGTTTCAGCTACAATGACCAGGCACCTAAGAACCAGGGGAGTTCTTTAATCACAGTACTAAGCTTTTACCTTAGTTCTAATTAACTCAGGAAAGTATGGGCTTATCTTGAAGCACAGAAGGTAGGTCACTCAATCCATTGGAATTAACCAGGTTGCTTACAACTAAGCATAGGAATAAAATGACTTTTAAAAATAACCAGAAAGAAGCAAAATGAGACAAGCAAACCCAAGAGAGTCTGGATTTGTAGTTGGCCTACATTCCAAAAACTTAACTTATGAGAAAAGGCTAAGCACTAAAAACTCTATCGAGCATTTCTTAGCAGGACTGATCTTAGAAAATAATCTTATTTGCATGATATTTTGAAAGTCTTTACAGAATCCCCTCTTTAACAGAACAGATGCTAACACACCTCTGAATTATGGACTGGACAAAAATCAATTATTGCTTATTGTAGCTCATACCAGGCACCACTATTACAAGAACTATTGCACATTCAGGCAAAACTTTCTTCTACAAATTGTCAGCATTTAAATTTTTCTTTTCTTACTAATATAAGTTTTAAACCAGTTCTGAATTGAAGCATGCAACTGACATTGAATAACTGTTATTATTTTTAGTTTATTCGAAGCATAGTCTGTCTCTGCTCAGAAGATGACTGGACTCCATTTATAGTACAAGGGATGTTGAAAAATGTTTGCAACAACGCAGTGCATAAAATCTACAGAGAGGGGAAAATGGTCTCTTGTTCTCAAATTCTATATTAATTAAAATGCATAAACAACAACAAGCATCACCAATTGGGTTGCTGTTTCCCGTCCTGATAATGACAGTCTCTCCTCTCCATCACCACTGAGCAGTAATATTTTTACTGTTGTACCAATGAATTCTTCTTTTTGATAGGCACTTAAACCACTGCCTTTATTTCTATATAAAACTACTATATATGTTGTGCCTCAAAGAGGCAGGGAATAACATAGTTTACATATACTTGTAAATCCAATTTGTTTCAGTCCTCCATTTGATTTTACAGTTCAAGACAAAGCAGAACAGTTGCAAATGATATTCTACTAAGCATAACCACATTGTATGTGGAAAAAAGATCTCATAAATACTAATCTTAAAACTATGAGAAAATATGTATCTGTGAGAGCTTATGAGTGATTATCTCATTTATTAATACTCAAGGTGCAGAATATAATCATACACAGAGACTGGGATTGTACAGTTGTGTTATGTCAACATTTTGGATCAAATACTTTGGAGCCACTTTTCAAATACATAAGTTGTTCTCTGTCTTGGAGGGCCAAAGACCTGCTCAGTAGCAACAAAGTTCCTGACAAGCCATAAGTTTTGCTTGGTTGGTCAAGCACAGTCCAGCTTCATTCAATATTTGCACCAGATCAGGACAACCTCACTGAACCTGTAACAACGTGGTTGTACAGGACCTAAAACAGGTCAACTATAATTGTTATAAAAACTGAGGCAAAAAAAAAAAGTTGCCAAACTTTCTCCTACTCTTTGTGCACTTTCAATAGTGACCTTCTCAATTGACTAATTTGACACTGTAACTGGAGCCCTATCAATTTAATTAGTTACTACAGAATATAAATTAATAAAAACTAGGAGATGACTCAACACTTGAAGAATCAGTTTGCAACTTTAAAGCATTACGGCAGCAATCTTGGAAAGAACAGTTGCTAAAGTTGCTAAAGACAGTCTGTCCAACCTAAAGATAGTCTGTTCTTACACAAACTTTTACCACAGAACTCTAAGTCAGACTTCAGTTCTGAATATATCCAAAATGAAAACTGAAATCACAAAAAGAACTGTCTACTGTTATCACTGGAGAGTTCCCAAATGCTGTATTAATGGATCAGTGAAAAGACAAAGAGAAAAGACTGCCTTGACACAGCAGATTTAGCAAGAGTTCATTAAACCTTACTCACAGATTAAAAAGACTTCTGGCTGACTCCTCACTGAAAGGCCTACAGAAGAAAAATCATAAAAAATTTGCCCATCAGCAAGAAATACACCTAATCCACTAACAAATGCAAGCTGGAGTCACTGAGAATAAACTAATCTTTCCTAAATGAAATTGCTGCTTGCCATGGATAATAGGTAAATAATGGAAACTAGAAGAGTCTTCCCTCTAAAGCCACTTTGGAAGATTATTTTTCGGTTTCAAAGTAATCCTCAAGTCTATTCAAAAACCTCAAGTAATGTAGCTGCAACTCAACTTTGTGAAGTGTTCTCAGAGGTAATAAGAAACAAAGCTTGGAATCTTCACTGACAGAAACACAGCATATATAATATATCATATCACAGCATATCATAACACCATTAATTAGAACAGTGAAATAAAGAACAAGTACTTGAAAAAACATCAAATCCAAAAAATGAGTTTCTTTCACAAGAGGCCATTATTGTCTTTCTTGCTTGAAAATTTCTGTCCTGCAAGCTCTAAATTTCTCGGGAAATCTGGGCACAGACTGAGCTGATATGCACTGAATTATACAAGGCTGTCTCTGTGACTGAAGAAAACAAAAGGATGCAGCAGAAAGGGAAATTTCACCTGATCTATCATACCCTTGTCCTAAGAGCAACTTTCTTACTTCAGTACACATTAAATTACAGCGTATCTGGTTTACCTGGAGAACTTGTTTCTGTGTGAGGACTCATCTAGTAACTTGCTATTCTTCGTTAAACATTTTTTGTTGTTATCTGAGAATAATGTTATCACAGTTAGATAGAAGTACTGCATTATTAAGAAGGTGGTCAACTCATAAATGAAAGTGACTATAATACGAGTGAGAATAAAGGAAAAAGAAAAAAAGAAGGAAAAAATCCAAGTGTCCCTGCTGTTTAGGATTCCTTCCATACTTCCCACTTTCTTAATATTTGGTTTCAGCTGCTTCAGTGGCACAGCTACATTCAAAGCCTAATTCTAGTTCTTCCAGGAGCCTTTCCTGGAGGGATAGCATTTTAGGGTCAGCGCTAGTGATGAAAAATTACCAAAAACTCCAAAAGAGAAAGTAAAAATCACAGAACTGTTGAGGTTCTGAAGGGACTGCAATCCAGAGGTTCAGCTATAGATTAGTTTCCTAGTTTCCTTTTCCACTGCTGATCCAACAATATTTGACAGTGCTTTTGTCAATACTTTATGTGTTCCTCCAAGCAAAGGTCTAACTGCACAAGCTAGAAGTACTTCAGGCATTTTAAAAACATCTGAAGCTAGAATTTAAAAGCATCAATAAAGGGGGAAAAAAAAAATCAGGATCCCCTGACTCCACAACTGAATTTAAAAGCGTGTATTAATCTTCAACCCAGAATATGTCCCCTTTCTGCTGCAGACTATCTATAGCTTGTTAGTCTAGGGCTTAAAATAAAAAAAATCCCCACTCCTCAACGTGAGATACACCCTTGCATTTCACTCAATTATAACATGTCACCACGTCACACAGAAAAATTTTTCCCACTTCTGAGCCAGCCCCACTGCATGATCATGTTCATCCAAGGAAAGTGGTAAATTACTGTCCCCCAGATTTTTTCTGTACATCTGCAATTGTAGAAATAGAGCACTGAGTCACTTTGGTACCTCACTGATAAAACATTGCATTTGATCAGCGATCAATATATCTCTTCCTTCCTACATGAATATTCTAATGAAAAGATAAAAGTATAAATATTTAATTACTCTGTTTGAAACTGCAGTTGAATTATTAATGTATTACAAAATCATCAGCAAGGTACTGTATGATTGTGTGATTTTTCCCTTCCACTGATACAGCCAGTTGAGCATAGTAAAAACACAAACTGGTAACATGCATATTACAAGGCTTTTCAGTCTTACAGCAAAGTATGACAACAGCAAATGTGAATACTAAAGTGGCCTTGTGTCAGATACACTGTTCCCTCCAGTCACACTTTCCGAATTATCTGGTTTCTCAGCATCTTTTAATATAAATTAAAGGGCCTAAATAACCTCACATTAGTTGCAAGAGTGAAAATACTAATAAATCTCTGCCATAAAACACATCAGAGATACAGAGAATACACAGAGTGGGCAGTAACTGAGATATTCTAAAGAAATATTTGGCTCAGCAGTTAAATAACATGCAAGTCTGAAAGTAAAATTTATACACCCCAGACAGCTTGCTTTGATATGTGGGGAATCAAATCCAGTGAGTACACCTGTGTTTGTTATTCTTGCCCATGCATGTCAAAGAAAAACCACAGCCTTTCCCCCCTCCTCACTGAAAAGACCACTGCCTTTTTTGGGCATAAAAGTGCTGTTGGCATAAGAATTACTCAGTGCTTAGCAATTATAAGGGTGTCCTACAAGAAAAATAAACAAGGACTTCAGAGCACCACTTCTATTCTGGAAATTCAAGGGAGGAATTTCCCCAAGTAATGGCTCTACATGAAACACTGAAGAGAAAGGCGCAATCCCCAACTGGTATTCAGAAAAAGTAGAGAGTCAAGCCAAGTTTATGCAAAGACAAGAGATACCTCACCTAGCACAGAAGAGAGATATAATGTGAGAGGGGAAGGCTTTGAGTTCATCTGACAGTTGCATTTGGGCAGTATAAAGCTTCCCTGCCCAGGATGCACTCCAGCACAGTCCCCAGCCCTGGCCTCTAAGTCTGAATGCCGTCAGAGTGCTGGTTTTGTGATCCTCCAATGTGGCAATCAGCAGAGCATTCCATGACACCCTTAAAAATCAGGAGGATCTGGTACCTAGCCATAAATTAGTAAATGCCCTTCCAGTTTTGCAACAGTGGCCCCAACTGTTTGCTTTTTTCAGTTCCAGAAGAGATCCAGCTAGCACTCCTCTCCATTTATTTACAGCAACCATTACAACGACTCATTCCATTCCTGTCTAAGAATGGATCTTTACAATAATATTTGACAGGCTCCAAAACGGTGCAAAGCAAGGCAACTACCTGCCCTTACACCCCTTCCCTGTGTTATTTTCACTGCCAATTCCAACATGCAGTCATCTGAATGTAAAAAGCTTTACAGAATGCTCTCCTCAACTAATCAAATCCCCTCACCCTTTCATCTGTAATACAGGTGGGTCACAACAAACCATTAACATAAATATTCAAACCATTTTTTCGGATAGTATGTGAAGTGTGAATTTCTGGTATACTCTTACTGGGAACAACAGGAGATATTTTGGATAGGATTTAAAAAAAAAATCAAAACAAACTCATTTAAGTGATTTAGCTCACACGCAAGCAACTTACAGTGAATTCTGTACTCCTTTATGTCTACTTTCATACTGATTTTGCATGACTAAAAGCTTTTGTGTAATCTTTGATGGTTGCATTCTTAACTCCTGTGAGACTGGTGCAACTGTGCAGCGAGTCACAAAGAACCAGGCTGGCACCACAGCTGACACAGTTTCACACAAACCTGCTCACACTCAGGAGTGTCTAATATTTATCTGCACCAGATAAAGACATATTTTATCTCCTCCAGATGGAATAACACAGTCTAATGTACAATCATAGGCTGCCTTGAGGACACTTTTTGGCAGATCCAGGAATATAAACATATTGCTGAGACCAGCTGCTAGAAATCTCCCTCCTTCCCCCAAAGGCTTTAACCATTCATCAGGCCGGGGTCAGCTAACAACATTTTCAAGTGTTGCAATGGCATTTGTAACCTTCAGGTTACAATCTGAAGAGATGTCTTCTTGATTTGACTGTTAGGCAAGGATCAGATCTAATGTGTCTGAATTTAAACTGTCCTGATTACAATATGTTTTGGCCCTCTGGGCTCTTAAAATATTTAAATCAAAATAGAATTTCGATTTGTTCTCAGAATGCAAAGTTGAAGTTGTAGCCTGATTTTTACCATACACATATTTCGCTCAGAAAACGATTTGCACAATGAAATTTCACTCAGTAAAATTAGGACTATGTTCTCTTCTCTCTTTTGTGCTTAAACTGGAACTGAATATGTTTTTCAAAAAAAAACAAAAAAAAAAACAAACCCATACATAAATACAAGCTTTTGGCTTGGGTTTGCTGTGGTTTGATGTTTTGAAATTATTGGGGCTTTTTTTTGCTTCTCACATGTCAAGACAACTTGAAAAGATATTCACTCAGAACTGTAGCAAAATACAGTGTTCACATTCTTCTTAGCATGGGGGCTTTGCCTTGCAGATGTACATGAAGGCTTTCAAAGAAACTGCGCATGCAGATTCTGGATCTGTAACACTCAAGAATGTAAAAAAAGCAACTTGCAAAAAATTGCTGCATTCCAAGAGGGACCTGTTGGTTCAGTTCTGCAAGTACTGAACTCTTTCCCTTTCCCACTGTAGAGACAAAACAGGCAAGAAGGAGGCATGCAGGGTTAGGAATGCAGATCAGGGCATCATCAGTTAAGCCTGGGGCAGAAGCCTGCTCCCATAAAACAGGTAACAAATACTACAAATACAAAATTTGTGTGTAACAAATACACACAAATACTACTCCCTTTTTATGTTGCTAGGTTCACCCCTCTGCACGTTCTGACACTGCGTGCATATTCCACCCAGGTGGTCACCTCCAGCGGTAAAGAGTGCAGCTAGTACAGAGCAGTTTCAGGGTGGATAACGTGTATTCACTAGACCAAAGATGTCACATGGAAGAAACAAAATAACTACCCATGCACTTAAACGTAAAGGACAGTCAAGGAGTAGATCCAAATATACCAATCAGTACCAGGTATAATGAATGTGCAGAAAGGACCACCAGGTTTGTTCCAAAATGGTTTTGACCAATGATCAGCTGTAGCACAACAAGCCCTGCAGCACAAAGTTTATGCCCAAACACCTGAAAACTGTCCACCACCATCTTGCTTTGTACAAATAACACAGGTACTGCCAATACCTATATAAAAAAGTGACTTCTAAGTCATACAACCAACAAGATCACAAGGCAAGAAATTTTGGTATCACCTCCCCTCCCAAACAGTACCTCCTGGCAGCTGAGCTTTCCAGCATGCACACAGGAGAAGGCTAGAGTATTTCTAGAAATGGAAGTTCTGACAGAGTACACAAAACAATAATTTCCCTTATGCACTGGTCCAGGGACATTTTGGTGCCTAAACAAATCATGCTCCATCATTAGCATTTTACAGAGAAAATTTCACAAATTACAAAGCACCTGTGCACACACAATACAAAATTACAAGCGTGCACAGCCCACCTCGTGACCACTAAAGGTCAGGAACAAACTTCCAAATCTACAAGTCATTTCTCTCTGCCCTCCCACAGAGGAAATTTATTGTCCTGCTTAAGTTTGCTAAAACTGGAACCACCAGTATTCTGACCCTTAATATAAACTGTCTCCTATTTAATCCAAGATAACACAAAATAGAAATTAAAACGACTGACCTCTGCCAGCAGGAAAAGAGAATCAAATACTGTTCTAGAATGAAGATTTTCAAGGCAACAGCTAATTTATTTGCTAACCCCAGCATTCAGTCATGCAGCGTCTGTTGCAAGCGCTGATGTGTGTGAAACACTAACCTTCATCACTTCAACTTGCAGGTCTTCATTGAGCGAAGGAGTCACTTTGACAGCATTCAGCATCTGATTAAGCAACTGTTTCTCATCTGAGTCTGTTTCCACGGATACAAACCTCTCATCAGACAGCAGCTTCTGCAGAGAGAAAATGGCAATGTACATGTTGAGACAAAAACTGCCTCTGCAAAGTACTGCAACTAAACATATTAGCACTTGGTACTAGGGTGGTTAGGCTTTCTTGGTAAAAATTTCAAATTAATCCAGTAATATAAAATATAAGAAAAATAGCAAAACTGTATCATGTCAGCTGCCATTCTGGTATCATCTTTCCCCATCCTACTTCTCCAGTGTCCAGAAGAAAGCAGACATCAGTCTCATTATTTGATAAATCACTCCAAATAATTCCCTCAGCAAAACCTCTCAGTATTTCAGAAGCTGGGAGAAACTGGAACCTTTGCAGCCCTCCAGACCCTCAAAACAGCAACAAATAAAGAACCCCGCTCAGGCTAGTATCCTGGCATTAACCGAGTGCTATCAGAGCCCCTGCCCAACAGGAGACAGTCACCTACAGTCCCAGTTACTCCAATAGCACACAGAGCACAAGTGCTGTGGAAGTGGCACTTCTGATCACCGACAAGATGCGTTCTGTGTCATTCAGAAGCCAACTATTAATGGATACAATCAAGTCCTCAGACAAAAAGTATAGTTAACAAGTGACTAACACAAACACACATAGAAACCAACCAAAGCTGAGGTGATACCAAAATTCCTTGCCCTGCCATTGGGTTGGTTGAACTGAACTCAATACAGACTGACCAAACTTCAGACTGAATATTTTAGACTGATCAGATTTACTTTGCCCAGTACCTCAGAAGCTATTTCCCAACATTGTCAATGGCACTATTTCCTTGGAGTTCTACTAGAAATGCCTCTTCCATTTAGCCTATAACCACCTTCAGGGGTGCCTCTTATTAGTGGCAGGCATGCTGCAACAGATGTACCCACACAAGTCTCTTTCCAGCTCCTATCTTCTCAGAAGATCCCACAGCGGAGCAAAACTAGATTGCCCTAGATCCCAGGAACACAACCTTGCTCTGTCCTAGTAGAGATTTTGCGCAGCCCACTTCCCCCTGTACACTGTGCATCACTTTTGTACTGATGTTTCTCCTCAGCTTCAACCCCATAGCACACTTCACTGGTTCATTCCTACTTCTTTTGTTCTATGCTTGTACTGGTTTTGGCTGGGTTGGAATTAATTTTCTTCATAGGAGCTCCAAAAGTGCTGTGTTTTGGACATGTGACCAAAACAGCGCTGATAACACACCCACATTTTGCTACTGCTGAGCAGAGCTTATACAGCACCATGGCTGCCTGTTTCTCAGACTGGTTCCCCAGCAAGCAGGCTGGGGGTGCAGAAGAGTTTGGCAGGGACACAGCTGCGACAGCTCACCCCAACGTGACCAAAGGGATATCCCAAACCATATGACACTGCTCAGCAACAACAGCTGGGCAAAGAAGGAGGAAATTGAGAGGACAGATATTCAGAGTTAAGGCATTTATCTTCCAACATAACTGTTACACATGATGGAGCCCTGCTTTCCTGGAGATGGCTGAACACTTGCTTCTCCAAGGGAAGTGGTGAATGAATTCCACATATTCTTTTACTTGCATATGCAGCTTTGCTTTTGCTATTAAACTTTGTCTTAACACACAATTTTTCTCACTTTTACCCTTCTGATTCTCTCTCCCATACTTCTGAGAGGGAAGGAGGAAGTGGGTAAAGCTGGACTGCCAGCCAGGGTTTAACTCACAACGTTTTAAAGCATTTCCCACATACTGAAATAGCAATTATTTTAGCACTGTACAGCCTGAGGAGATTTAACTCAATCTGCAATGAAAATAATGGGGTTTTCTATATAAAGAAGAATGTTTAGTTCAGTATGGGAGATATGGAGCTGTAGGAGAGAGTCCAGGGAAGGTCTGCTAAGATGACAAAGGGACTGGACCATCTCTCTTACGAGGAAAGGCTGAGAGCTGTGACTGTTTAGACTGGAGAAGAGAAGGCTCAGGGAGGATCTCATCACCATATACAAATATCTGAAGAGTGTTTGCAAAGAGAACAGACAGGAATCTGTCAGTGGTGCCCACTGACAGGACAGGAAGCTATGGGCACAGACTGAAATACAGGTTTCCTCTGAACACCAGGAAAAAGTTTACTGTAAGGGTGATCAAGCACAGGTTCTCCAGAGAAGCTGTGGTGTCTCCACCCCTGGAGCACCTCTTTTCCAGTCTAAATAGCTCCAGCTCTCAGCTCTCCTCATAAGAGAGATGCTCCAACCCCTTTGTTATCTTAGCAGCCCTTCCCTTCTACAGCCACACTGTGCCCCAATATGGAGCACTCTCTAACCAAGCGTCTGACACTTCATATGCTGGAATAAGTGAATTTGAATGATCCACTTACATCCTTACATTCCCAGAACAACTTCATTTTTGCCCTCCAAAGGAAAAACTTCCTCTTGGAAAATGGATTTTATGCCCCAGAAGCGTGCCAGCCTTTTCCACAATGTTCCCCCTAGTGGTAAGTATTTACTGACTCGTGCTCATTTGTCCAATTAAAAGAACAGTAAACTGCTTTAGTTTTTATACTGTCAAACCCAGGAGAGTCTTTTTGTTGCTTGTGCTGCACTGCTGTTTTCTTTTGCTATTTCATAGACTTCCAAATCAGATGCTGTTTCTACTGCTTTCAGTGTACAAAAAACCAAGGAAAGTGCCCACGCATAAAGAACACAGCTCCCAGATCCTTTATTCACCTCTCCATCTTCCAAGCACTGCTGTCTTCTCTTCTAATCAAAGAAGACATCAAGTCTCAGCTTAATTTCTAAGATGCTTAGCAGTGGCAAACTTTCTGGGAGTAGCACAGGGCCCACAAGGAAGAGTACATCTGCATTTCGGTGTTAAAATCCAGGACCTCCCGCCTATCTGCAAAACATTTTTAGCTTCTACAAAAACATCAGCCTTTACTTGAATCCTAACTTCTGAACGCTGTTACAGAAACAGGAACATTATTGTTAGGTTCACCCGAGGACAGACACTTTTTCTGTAGTGTTTTTCAAAAGAAAAGCCTAGATTTTCTTGACGCCCACTGCCTGCCAACACACTCCCACTCCAAAGCCATACCTGCATCCCTGCCAGAGCCTGTTGGGCCAGCTTCATGCTCTTCGATTCCAGAGCCAGCTGAAGTGGAAGGAGACACTTCTCCCTGGGGAAAATCAAAAAAGCGAGAGTGAACAATGCAACTAAAATTGGTATTCAAGTAGCATTCCAGAAGGGCGGTATCAGTTTCAGAAAGATCACACTTGCATACAGTAGTCAAAGGTAATTTCACAATTCTCTGAAGCACTTTTACCCTCTAAAGAAAGCTGGCATATTTCTTCACACACTGGTAAGAATGGCCTTTTAATTGAAATTTCACTAAATACTTGGCAACTGTTAGCCCTCTGTGTGCATGCATGAATGTGCAAAGCATAAAGAAGGGATTGATTCACAACTCACTAGTGGTCTTTCAACTCAGCATGTTGAGCATTACACTTCAGCCACTTACCTTCTGTTTAATATTCAAGTTTCCAGAAAAGTAGTTTCATAATCCACTTTCTATTAGTTGATTTTTAGTCTATTGCATCCTCTACAGTACAGTGTGCCCTGGCATGTTAGCTCCCTCCAACTATAAATAGTGTAGACTAAAGCATATGAACACTGATTTTGCTTTACACCAGAATTACCATGTGCTACAACTGTAACTTAGCTGTACTCTGATTACAAAATAACACGATTTTAATACTAATATAAATTATCAAATAGGATATTATTTTAGATATTTCTGATTCAGTGCTCAGATACTGAATTTATTTAATTAGGTGACCAAACCAAACAGTGTCTGGAGCTGTGACTTCTCTCTTTACTCCTTGCTCCATAGCAAAGAAGGGCTGCAGCATCTGATGAACACCTACCAACCACAAGCCCTTCAAGCAAATCCTGCTAGTTGGCAGGAAACTCACTCCTGATCAGAGATACTCAGCCCATGTCCAATTGCAGCTCCCTGAAGGTTTGCACTTGATTAGGTTACATACCATAATAGGCACTTACCCGCTCATAGAGCCTATTTTTTGCATTTGTGTAGACGTATTTGCTTACGGCAAACCATTTGTGCCAGCCCTTAAGAGTCTCAGTACTCCAACTGTCTGCATTCCACCCCAAGGAGCCCTTTTGGAACCACATTCATTTCCTCCCTATGGAGACAAACGTGTGCAAGCTAAGAAGAAAACAGCTACGTGAGTCTCTTCTTACCCAACTGGAAGTCAATAATCCCTCCTTCACAGCTAGCTAAGGAGAAGCCCTAGGCTAGAGCAATAGTGCTTACTGAAGTTTCAGAGGCATTGTCAAAGCTACTTAAAGTCATGCACAGTCTGCCCATAACCTACCAGCCTCTCTCTAAACTGGCAGCCTACAACCTGAACTTCCTTTTTTAAAAAAAGTAAATGAAGATTACTGAACACTGGCTTTTTACCTTTGGGGAGCCTAGCTTGTAACTCATCCAGTGGATCCTGCCTGCAGAGGGGACTGATTTTTCACTCTGAAAACCAGCTCTTTTGGGTTTGTTCAGTTATTATTCCTTTCTCTCCACCTTTCCCCCAAAACCAAAAAATCACAAGCTACCCCAAGGAATACAAATCTTCTATTTGCTCTTTGAAATGCAACCCCATCCTTCAATGATAAATTAAAGACTTGAGAGTCACAAGCATGGCCCAGTTAAGCAATACAGTAAGCTTCTGTACTTGGCAAATATTCTTAAGAATCTGCAGGTCTTTTAATTTTTACCTTCTTCACAGGTTACGGGAACTTGTAAAAGGCCACTTGGCACAACACTACAAGTAGCTTTCAAAAAGAAACATGAGTTCTAAAGAACTTGAAGCAGACTACACATATATCTTAAAATAGCTTTCTAACTAAAAGCTAACCATTTTCTCCATTTAGGATATTCTGAGAAACAAGCAGGCACAAAGCCCAAATTTCTCAGAAGCTCCTTTCTTGAATGTTTCTGGAATCACTTTAGCTAGAAGGACTCTCGAAACCTGTGAGTGTAGCATCCAAAACTACAGAACATCTAGAAAATATTTCCTCATAAGACTGTCATACGACCCAGACCTACAGAAGCTGCCAAAACATCTACTCCATGGTTTAGACAGCAATCTTCTAGCCAGTACAGAGCTGGCTATCACCTGCATATCCAACGTCAGTTTTTCCTGAATCCGGGAACATAAACAGCATGCAGGTAGAGTGTGACAGTGAGGTGCCACAGCAATACATCTCTAATCCAGAAAGCACCTTTAAGTGCTTTTACATTGTGACTTTGTTACACTCCCTCTGTTTTCATCATCACCCTCTGGGGGAGAACTCGCATTTGAAATCAGCAGATCAACAGGTGCCAAAACAAGGTACCTGTGCATTAACTGGTACTCAATCAGCCAGGCACAGACAGGAAAAAAAGAAGGAAAAAAAAATTACTACTGTGTATAGTATTAACTGAAGGATGATAAAAACTGATGGTTATTCAGACCTGCATCTCTTCTGGGCAGAACACCACATTTTTTTTAGACTTTCTACAGATTTTTGCAACAGCATATAAACATTCTGGGCGTTATTAATACAGAATGAACTTACTCTCACGTTAAAGTGCATGAAGACTGGGAGGAGAGGAGAAAATAAAGAAAGTCATAAGTCACTGGAGTGGATCCAGTTCAGTTTCATGATAATGAAGACAGGTGGGAGCTCCTATGGCTTATGTGTAGCTACCCCGCACATCAGCATGTTGCTTGCCATCTGTCATCACATACTGCAATGAGCAGAGAACAATGAGAGCTTTGAGATATGTCCCAAAAAGAAGAGCAAGAAATGACAAACAGGAGGATGGAAATTAGAACAGATTCAATTAGCTGAACTTCCCATCCTTGCTAAAAATGTTTAACTGAAAATCTAATTAAGGTTGCTGCAGACTGTATTCCCACTGTATTCTTGGAGAAAATGAATTGCCATTGTGTCATTTCCTGCTCTTGTTAAACACTCAGTCAATTAAACATTTAGCATTTCCATGCTACAGCTATAAAACACCTGCAGAGATACAATGTTTGATTAGCTTGAGCACCTTCCACACTTCACTTCAACCTGCCATTTAAACACATCATCTGATTGCATGAGAACAAGAAGGATACAGCAGATACTCCTCAGGCAGAACGGGAGAGAATGATGTAAATTAACACAGTGAGTCCCTCCTAAGGTCTTAAGAACTGGGTTCGATAAGGCTGCACAAGAGGGAGTGCAGACCAGAATTAGCTCAGTGGATTTGAGTGCCATGGAGTAAGGGAATGAGGTTTCCTCTTATACCTTGCAGCCCTTTTATAATTCCACCCCGCTTTGAATGGTCCCCCACCACAGGATCTCATTGCTTACTGCACTGTCTGCAGTTCTGTGATGTTAAGTGATAATTCATCCAGGTTCTGTAGTGCTACACATGAAAGACATTTTACATAAGCGAAGTTCTCAGAATAAGCTGGTGCACAACAATATACTTCAAAACATGTTTAAGAACATTCTCCACTTACATAATGTACAGAAAGTAGTTTCACACTGTAACTCCTAAGTATCCATACTGTTGCATGCCAGCTTGGACATACATACAGATACAGTTTGAGGCACAAATACCAACTTAACCCTGACTGAAACACATCAAGTACAACACAAAGGGAGAATGAAAGGAAGGGAACACATTTCACTTGGAAGAGGAGAAGCTACCTGCCAAGGCAAGTAAAAAGCTCAGCAACAGAACCGAGCGTGTAATCCAGGATCAGTACCTCCCAGAGAACAGGCTGTCCCTCCTGAGCTACCCTCCTCTGTGACTGCCAACTTTGCCAACTGCAGAATGAGTCATGAGAACAAACACAGCCTTTATATTCAGCACACCAGGTTACAACGACCTTTCTAGTTGTCCGAGCTTGCTGAGGCTTGTCAACCAACCTCTTTCCCTGCAGGCCTGGAATAAGGGATGCTATGACAGGTCAGTCACAACAGAAAGGTCAGAGCAAGACAAATTACTATTGTAAGTAGAGAGATCATAAAAATCTTTCTATCCTCATTGTAATGACAAAAAAGCCTTTAGTGAGAAAGAATAATGGCTCATTAATTCACTCTCATAATAAAAAATATAATGAAGACAGGAAATTGTCTAATCTTAACTCCTTGTTGTTAGTGCCTGGAACACAGTCTCACAGCACACCTTCCCCTCCTTGACTTAGGGAAAGGGGTATGATAAATGAAGCATTTTTCCCTTCATGCAAATGGCGATAATCACATTATTTTTAATCTCATTTCTGAAAATTAAAGATTAAAAATAAGACAGCTCTCTGCATTATCTCCCTGCTGAAAATTACATAGGAGAAGAAAAATTCAGAACCTCAAGGCCTCATCAGCATGCAGTTTGCATTCCATAGAATAATTCACAGCCCAGTCGAAGAACAGATAAGAATTTGATTCACTACTGTTGCCATTTTCTGATATACTGTTTATCAGGCAGGATAACAGCCATAGCCAAAGCCTGAAATTTTTTAGTCAGAGTAACCAACAGTTGAAAAGATCTTCTCTGTCTTGGCTGATTAAAATGAATAGAGTAGCACAGTGTAATATTAGCATCACTTACTCAAGCAGAAGAGTTGGCCCATGACGAGAAAATAAATGGTAGAGACGAATTCTTAGAATTCTGCAAGTACTCACAGCTGCTACCCTTAAGGAAACCAAACAGAAGCAAACACTGTCCTCACACAAAAAGGGATGATTTAATTTACATAAAACAGATTCTAGTGTTGTATATATGAACACACGTACGTATAAAAGTAGCAATATAAATCTTTTTTCCTGTGCTGGTTTAGAGAATGTTGATAAAAGATTCCACTAACAATTTTAGGGTTAATAATTGATGTTTGTTATTTAATAATTCATATTTAAAACCTGGATGAGGAACAGGGAATAAATACATCATTTTTCAAGTAACAGCTCTTCAAGAAGAAGGAAGATTTTAAGTCCTTGCTCACATTCTAGAGGAATAATTACTGCAGAAATATGATCATCCCACTTACAAATGGAATTACAGTCAAGCTCAGAGGAAGGTTTGGACTCCACAGTATATAAATATAGGGCAAGTTCTCCCACCTCCACAACACAAGAAGTCAAACCAGATGATTACAACAGACCCCTCCAGCACCAAAATTTGTACCTCTATGCAAGTACAAATCTGTCAATAGTACTCAGAGACATAGTAGACCAATAGGATAAAAGACAAAATCTGAAGCATTCCAGTTAGAGCCCTCCTTTTCAAGAAAAAATAAAACAAATTATCTTTATGACACTGTGCCACTACAAGATGATCATGCACCATTAGATAACTTTGGTGCTACGGTGCTAAATGAGAATGAACATGCACTCAGTGCTGGAGTCTACAGGTCCTGCAAAACCAAATGTTTGGGAGACTGTTGCCATACTCTGTAGATAAAATGCTGACTTGCATCAACAGGGCCAGGATTTTACTCCAGTCACTCACAAGCATAGAGACACTTGTGGGAGTGTTTCCCATGTCACAAGATTTGCCTCATATATTTGGACACATCAGGTGAGCTTCCACCTTTACTAATAACTAAAGAAATTGTAATTTCTGGCTGAAGGCGTTCTCATTTTTCTGCCTCACCACTTGTATCTTATTTTTTTAAAAAATTTCATTCTTTTCCTTCCTACAAAGCACAAAACTCTTTGCTTTTATCCAGTTACAATGGAAAGGCTTCTTCTCCTCTGACTTAAGCGTAACGCTCCTTTTCTTTCCATATCCGATTTTTTCACCTCAGCTGCTGACATCATCTCTCTCTCAGAATTCCATGCAACTCAGTACTTAATTTTTCCTTCCTCTTTTTTTCATGCATTCTCTCTTCCCTTCAATCCTTCTGCTTTTCAAACCAAGACACAAAGTCTTCATCCAACAGTTAAATAAGCCTGCCTTTGCAGAGAAATATGAGTTGCTTATCAGAAGATGCTTAATGACACAGGGAAGAGAAAGTGAAGAATAACACCTAAATGTAATTTCACATGGTTTCTTAGATAGAATGTTAATAATTTTATTTCCAACCTGGAATCTTGAACGAGATTGCAATTTAAAACTGCTTGGTATTAAAGAAGTGACATAATAGTATTTCTAATCTTTTTTATTTATATCCCTTCCAAGATAAATGCATTTGCCACTACAGAAGCAGCATAGCTCTACTCATGGGAAAGGCAAACGTGAACAATTTAATCTTCCAGCCAGCCCATTGCAGCCAAGACCACAAAATTCATACAATCATAATTAAGTACCTCAGCGCAGTCACTCAGCTGGAGAGCACCTCTGAGGTCATTTGCCTCCTTGCTATACTAGCTAATAACATCTTGATTTTAATAGAAACACAAAGTTCCTAGATAGAAGCCTGACACCGCTGTCAAGACGAAAACAAAACAGAACAAAAAGCCCTGTAAGCACAAGGCGTACCTTTACTTGACAGGAGAGGAAGAGAGACAGCAAAAGATTCTACACAATATTAAAGTAAGGTGGACAAGGCCAAAATAATAATCAGATCCTTCCAGTTTCCAAAGCTCTAGTGTAATTTCTCTCTGATATGCTATTATTGCTTTCCCTAGAACATCCACCCCCATAGATATGTGCCCTTTGTGCACAAGGAACCATAATCACTTACAAATTCTGCTCTTAAGGAACTTGATGACACATGTAAACCTCACCAGGTCTTAATTATAAAGCAATCTGTATCCTTTAGGTGATTTTGTTGATTATAATTTGAATTGGAGTACGAAGATGAGGTGACAATCTGGACTTGCTCACCCTACAATTTTGGAAGCTTATTCCATGAAGCCTCTCTTCCCTATATTTGGAAAGTGTGGAAGGGAAGCTAAGGATTTGTCTAGTGAAAGCATTTTAGTTTCAAAATCTAAGTACACTGAAAATAACAAATAAAATTTCTTATGAAATTTAAGCTTCCATCAGGAGAAGTTTTACAATGCTGGGAGAAGATGGGGCTGAGGGAATGGAAAAAGAGACGCAGAGGTACTATTGCATGGACATCCTGCGAACTACCTTATTTTCTCCACTGCAGCTGTGAGTTACATAAGTCAGATGAAGAAATGGGAGAATGAGGTATAATTCTGGTCATTACTAGTCACATTTTGAAGGTCAATTCTGTAACCTGCAATGCCATTCAACTTTCACAGCAGTTCAGTGCTAAATCTTGACAGACCTAAGGGATGGTTGCTAAAAATATCCCCAAGTTTGCAATGCATTACATAATTTTATACTCACTGCACTTAAGCATATTCAATTTCTTAAGCAAACAAACATTCAAGGAAATGAAAGGTAGTGAATTTCCTGAAGCTTTGTTATTTTTCATGGAATGTAAACAGAAGAAATGTGGGGAAATACTTTCATTTTTCCCACTCATCCCTTCATTTTCAAAACAAAGAAAAGTCATGACTTGCACAGCATCACACAAAGACCAGAGCAGAGTAAAGCATGATTTAGCAGGAAGACACTCCTCTCAGTTTCAGTGCCAGCTTTCTTCCTGCCCTCAACAATATTTCATTCTCTAAGGCAATTATCAAAAGCCTCATGATGTTCTCATTTTCTTCTCTTCTGCAAGCACTGAAAGTGATCAAATGTTTAAAACAAACACACACACTGCTATCCCATTAACATCCTTAGACCTTTAGGTCAATATTTCAGTTGCATTTGCTGTTAGAAGTCAAACAGTTAAAACCATGGCTGCTCTCATCCTCAGCCCCACCCAGCTGCTCCCCATTCCCACTCTACCAGCTCCCATGAAGAAAATCAACTTTAGCCCAGCCAAGACTAGTTCACTGTGAGCTTGCATCACAAACGCAGAACAAATTTTTAGAAAAGTCTAAAAAAGGAACAAAGACCCAAGGCAATGGTGAATATTACGGTTCACTAATACAAAGAACACCAGGAAAGGCAGAAAGTTAGTTTCAGAAAGACCAAGCATTGCCCTTAAAAAAAAAAAACCCACCACTAAAGCCAAACAAAAAAACCTCACTCAAACACAGGAGTAACAGAAACCATGCATCTTTTTTTCGTAACAATGGCAAAACTTGCTCGATACATTCAAGAGACATAACCCCAGCTAATAGGTTTTCAGGGACTCTTGACGCCTTCCAACGCTTTCAGAATCTTGTCTTGATAGCAAGAATTCAGACACGCTCCATGGAAACAGACCCTACATATCCCTTTCCTCTCCACCACTACCGTCTTTTGGGGTCCCAGAACAGATGCAAAGTTTCGCTGAGATAAAAATACCTGCCCATTAGACAAGAAATAGGGCTACTTACATATCCCAGATTAAACATGCAGATTGATCCAAATACTGTATCAGTGCCACACTGCCTTTCTAAACACCAATTTCTTTCCCTCACCTACTCCTCAACATTACAACTGGGAGTGCGACATTTTAAATCAAGACCAGTGCATATACACCATCCAAAACACCAAAAGGACTACAGAAGTGCCCCTAAAAGCCTGGAGTCAGGCTGTAAACTGCCAGCGTGGGAGATGCAGGTCAGTGATCCACACTGTCACCAGAATCTCTTCTCGGCCAGCTGCCTGCCAGGGAACCCATAATCCACTTGCTGAATGCCAGATAGTGACCATGTAATGGTTGAGCAGCATGAGTCACATCCAGCAGTCACATCCAGGAAGAAAGCACAGGAGCACCTAATGTCAGGTGGTTGGGGCAGCGAGAGCAGGAAATAAATTCTTTTAAAAAAAGAGAAAGAGTAAAATAGAGAGAGACATATGCTAAAACCACCCCCCAGAAAGAACCCTCAGAGACAACCATTCCTCCCACCCCACTCTTAACTTCTGTTCAGGGGATCTGCTATGTATGTATCAGCTTCCCTATCCACTCTCTCCCAGCAAAAAGAAACTAACAGAAAATATGAACAAAATTTAAAAATGGGAGAAGACAAAAACGATGAAATCACAAACATTTCTTCACAATAGAGAAGGCAAAATGCATCCCAAGTCTCAAGATTCTGTAAGTGGATGAATTACCTGCAAAGCTGAGTAGATTGAAAGTCTCTATAGCACTGTCTGTTTGGTGATGATCACATCATAATTACTGCTTTTATTATTTGTTGAGCACATGTAAGGTAAAATGAGTGAGCATGTTGTTTTGCTTAAGAGATTATAAACTGCATACTTCTCAAGAAGTATGTCAGATGCAAATCTAGAGATACAAAAAAAAAAAAAAAAAAAAAAAAAAAAAAAAAAAAAAAAAAAAAAAAAAAAAAAAAAAAGATTAGTTACCAACCACCACAGATTAGAACTACCACTTTCATCCCCAAATATCCACGACTATAGAAGAAGTTCACAAACTGCCCTCAAAAGCTAGCACCAACACAATTAGTACTGGGACACAAACAGAAAGAGACAGAACTGGACATGAGCTGGTTATTACACAGGACCCTGCTCATCACTGACTTCTGACCTTCCAGCTGTAATGTCCAGAACGACTGATCATTTCTGAAAGACCAAAGCAAAATACAAGAGCGATTTTAGTGGGTTGACCCTGACTGGATGCCAGGCTCCCACCAAATCCACTCTGTCACTCCCCTCCGCAACTGGACAGGGGAGACAAAATACAATGAAGGATTCATGGTTTGAGATATGGACAGAGAGACCATTCACCAGATACTGGCACAGGCAAAACTGACTCAAATTAGAGCTATTAATTGAATTTATTATTAACAAAACCAGAGCAGGATAATGAGAAGTAAAATAAGACCTAAACACCTTCCTGCACTCCTCCCTCCTCCTGCCCAGTGACACAGGCAGACAAGGAATGTGGGTTATGGTCAGTCCATCATATGTTGTTCCTGCCACTGTTTAGGGAAAGGAGTCACAACCTGCTTCAACATGGCTCCTCCACAAGGATCCAAATCCTAACAAAAAACCTGCTCCAGCATGGGCTCCTCTCTTCATGGGTCCACAGGTGCCTGCCAGGAACCTGCTCCAGCACGGGCCTCCCACAGGCTCACAGCCTCCTCTCAGGCATCCACCTGCTCCAGTGTGAGTCTCCTCCACGGGCTGCAGATGGATCTCTGCACCCCCATGGACCTCCATGGGCTGCAGGGGGCAGCTGCTTCACCATGGTCTGCACCATGGGCTGCAGGGGGATCTGAGCTCAGGCACCGCGAGCACCTCCTCCTCCTCCTTCTTCACTGACCTTGGCATCTATAGAGCTGTTCCTCTCACATATACGCACCCCGCTCTTCTCTGGAAGCAATTACATCTGCCAAACAACTTCTTTTCTTCTTAAATTTATTATCATGGAGGTGTTGCCACCATTCTGACGGGCCCAGATTTGGCCAGTGGCATGTCTGTCTTGGAGCCAGCTGGCATTGGCTCTGCTGGACATGGGGGAAGCTTCTGGCAGCTTCTCACAGAAGCCACCCCTGTAGCCCCCCGGCTACCAAAACCTGGCCATGCAAACCCAATTCACATTCCTTCCAAAAAGAAGCTCCTTCAGAAGTCCCAACCAACGTCCTCTCTGCAGCAGCAAGTCTGTGCTGATAACAAGTCACTGAGTTTTACATAGCCTGTACGGCATGACTAAACTACATAATGCATTCCAAGAAACTCTGGCACTCCCAAGTTTTTTCAAAGCAGTATGTGACCAGTGACTGCTGTCTAGCCTCTTATTTTATTCTCTGATATGTAGATAATTCTCATGAGTATTAAACTGCTCCGATCAAACATTCTTTTTCAAAGCTCATTTTCTTGTGTCTGTTCAGTTACCTTTTATAGCTCGTATTTCAGCCTCTAAAATCACAACAAGCCAAGAAGAGAGCATTGTTCAGTGTATAGTGTTGGCCTTAGGGGAGAATTTGCCATCTTGAAAATACTGAAGTGAACAGAGTCCAGCTGAGTAGCAAGTAACTGTTTGCTGGCAGGCAACATTAAGGTCTCTTAAGCCATTTTCCATGTGATCAATTCACCAATGAAAACACCAGCACATCAATTCGCCTTACCTAATTCATTATTTATAAGTCAGCCACCCAGCCTCCTTAAGCCCTTAGTATATATCCAATCCTCACAACTCATGTTCAGAGACAAATATCATTGTACTAGGCAGGTAACAAGAGACCAGTTCCCAATGGGTTATGTGACTCTCCCTTCTAGGGAATTCATGGAAGATCTATAGCAAAGCCTTGAACTGACTTAAGTCCATTTCCATCTTGATCCACTTTAATCTTTATTGCTATCTCACACCCTCACCCAATACTCTGATCATAAGTTAAACGTACTGAAAATTCACACACCTATTTCTATCTCAAGGTAGAGCTGACAAGACTGTGTTGGAAACTCTGTATTTGTTGGAGATCTGCATTTCCTTAGGAAGTGAGACATTTAAATAACGCCCCTCACTAGAATCAATATGCAAGGTCATTAACCAGGATTTGGATTCATAAGTCAAATTAACATCAAAGGAAGTGGAACAGCAAAACAGTCTCATCTAGCTCCCTGAAGATATACCCAACAAATCTCTATCAAACTAATTAAAGAATTACATTCCAGCCTGTAGGTCCAGTCACTGGGACTCCCCTGGGACAAAAGTACCTCAGGTGCTCCCAAACATAGCAGACACGTGCTATCTAAACTGCTACCAGACAAGTCCTGGAAACAGCTCCCATGCAAACGCTACAGCTGAAGCCCCCAGTTAATTTCACAGACATCAGGGAACTGTAATGTGGTCTGCCTCGTGTTCAGTAACAGAAGTCCAACACAAGGCAAAACTACGGATAGGTCAGGAGCAAGCCAGAACACAGAAGTCATCTACTCCAATACTACAGTGGAAATAAGTATGTAGCTGATATAATACATGTAAGAAACCCCTTGAACTCAAATGGTCATAGACTGAGGAAAAGCAGAGATACCTTGTTCTCCCCATTCTCTCACTAGGACGACAATTTTACAAAAGAAAACAATATGAAGAACCTCTACGCATCTAGAACTGGCATGTCAGAAGCAGAAAATGGCTTTTTGTAACCAAAAAATAAGTGAGTATACAGTTTACACATTCTCATTCTTGTGAGAAGCCTTCATTCTTCAGTTCTAGAAAGATAAGAACTTAAGTATGAAGCGTAGATTCAGATTCCAAGTGGATGAGCAGCCAGAGGCTGATCTGTGTTACAGCAGCTGAAACAATCTGCACCTGACGCAAGATGAAAGCAGGAAAGAGGCACGGCCAGGACATCTCCATCCCGTACCTTGTCTGTATTTCTGGTCGCAGCCATTGCTCTACTTTCAAGGCTATTCTTTTCCAGTGTTAGGAACCAAGCCATCACAGTGCTGCTTTTCAACAAATACCAAGTGAAGAACTTTTACCTAATTTGTATGTCATGCAGGAAAACTCCAACCCAAGATGTGGCCCACTGTGCTGATCTGGAGCCTGGCAGTAGCTTGTTATCAGAGAGTGAAGGTAAGTTTAGCAACATTTCCCACACTATCTAAGGTTGCGTGGCAGAGCCTTACCAAGGACCCCACAGCAAAAGTTTTTGCCCAAATCCTCTTGTGTACCTTTCATTTTCCAAAACATCCAGTAATAATGAGTGCATTGCTACTGACAAGTCTAACATTAAGGGCTTACTTCATCATAGCTACACCTGCAAAGGTATTAGCTTTATTTAAAAAGATTGAGATTTACAGTGGGAAAAACACCCCAACTAAACAAACACACCATCAAGAACACTGGAGAAAGAAGCGAAAAAGGCCTCTCTGTAAAGAGGTAGTAGGCAAACGAAAAAGGAAGAAACGCGGTAACAGCTAGCTAACTAATTCATAGGGAATGACAACAGCACTTAAAAGCAGAGACCACACACCATATTAAAGATAGAGGCTGATAAACGGGAAGGTGAAGAGCCAAGTTTTCTCCAGCCACAGTGTCAAGCAAACATAATTCTAATGGACCTGTTGGAAATGAGTCATCCAGCTGTTCCCATCCTGTGTTGGAAATGCACGTGCCTGGCTCTGGTCATGTCAGACCTGCGCTACATTGATCCCTCCTTGCCTTGAGGCCTCTTGTGGACTGCAGGTGACAGGACTTTAGAGTGGCAAAAGAACTGCTCCTATTCTTTCCCTATTTGCTGACTGCTCTGGAATAACTAGCTCTTCAACCCCTAACTTTCCTTGCAAAGCATATCTGAAAGGAGCAGCAGGGAATAATGAGGTGATAAAAACACTCTCAGGAGAGTAATATTGTGGCAAAAAAAAGTCCCCTCTGTCAGCAGCTCACAGTGGATATCTAAGAGGACCACTGGACAGGCCAAACATACAGCACATTCCTACACACTCCTCTGTAAACTTCATCATCTCTGATTAAAGTACTTCTGAATAAGAAGGGTACCTGTGCATCTGATAGATTTCAATCAATTTCTTCCATGGATTTGCTGAGGTGCTTTTTGCATGCACGCAATCTTTCAGCATCCATTACATTCTCTAATAAGGCAAGCCTAAGCATTTCACATCTTAACTATTAAGCTGTGTGAAAGAACATGCTTCTGTTTTAAACAGTGCACTTGCTAGTTTCTTCTGATGATTCCTAATGGTTCTGTCAGAAAGGACAGTGAATAACCTTGCCTATTTATTTACTCCAAAACAATGACAATTTCCAAAATGAGATTTTAAATAGCTAGACAAATAAGGGCCATGCCACTTCTCCCATTTTACATGTGTACAAATAGAAGTGGGAAGAAGGAAGAAGGCTCACTCAAGATAATCCAGCAGGCTACAGGAAGAAGTAGGCATAGAAACTGTATTATTTTAGTTCCTAGTCAGTGTCCTAGCTATATGATGATATAACTTCTCAGTTTCCAGAATATTCATTTTCAGTAACAAAACCTGATTCACATTTAAAAGAACACAAGCACACTGAGAAGAACTAAGCAGCATCATTGCTGATACTGAAAGATGGAATTTAGAAGGGAAACTCTTCAGACCATAAGAGAGCCCTCCTTTCTAACCAAGGTCACCATTACACCTACTCATGCCCATTTTAACACATTTCCTTACCTTTCATGCAGAGTCAAAGGCCAAGGGCTCATCAGAAAATTACCTACTACTACCAGCCTAGATATGTATATCTACAAACTACAGAAATCACATAGATGCAGCCTGCTCCTCTGTCTACCTCGCTTTTAATTCAAAATTTTTTCTTCAATTTTACAAATACTCACAAGCTCTACAGAACTCCAGTTCAATGTTCTTACCTCAGCTGATATGGAGGTATCTTGATAGCAGCATCAGGAGAATCCAAGGTTTCTGTATAATTAAAGGAAACAACAGGGCTTTTACAAGAAACTTCTGAGTTCAACCACAGTAATACATCTGGCTACAGTCTCTGAGCCAATGATCCTAAAGTCAACACCTACCCCAGCTGACAGAACAATAACCACTGCTGCTCTAAGTTGCCAAAGCTTTGCATAAATCTGTCAGGACATTGCATGCCCAAGGAGAAGGCACAGAGTACCATCTTTTCCCTTTCACTTATCAGCATTTTGACAGCACATCCACTAAAATTGGAACAGTATAGAGGATATTTGCATGGTTGCTGGGCAAGACTAACACATAATTAATGAAGCAACCTATGCAACATCAAGATGAAAGGCCAGTAACAAGACAGCAACAGGTCTGATCTTCGACAGAATGCTGTAGCTATGTACGGATGAAAAAAAAATTAAAGCAATTGAAAGTACCCCAGTTATGATGATTTAAGTTAAGGGTCTTGATGATCAGTGTTCCAGATTTTTAGTGTTAAAAAACACTTCAAGCCACAATCTCTGAAAATGGGTGGATGCTGAAATGTACCTAAGCTCGTATTCCCTTAAAAGATTAACTCGTTATACTGATCATTATAGAGCAAGGATAAAAAGCTCATGGAATCCAGTAAAACAAAACTTCCAGCTTTTAAGATAGATTCCCGAACATAAGCCAGCGTAAAAACTGTACTGCATGTTTTTTCACGATGATTTAAGGGAGGGAGGGGGCCTTTTAAGGAAAAGACAGCACCTCTAAAACATACACGGAAACTGACACAACCGATACCCATATATCTGCCTCGCAAGAGCCACGAAGCAGATGCAGGCGGTGGGGAAGGCGAGGGGCGCAGATGCTCTCCGGGACCGGCAGCAGGTGCCACGGCCCCTTCCAGCAGAGCGGAGCTCCCGGGCATTTTGAACGGCTCAGGTGCTCTGGTCCGTTCCCAGCCGCTGGAGGCTCAGCAGCGTGCGTGGAACAAGTTTGTTGAGGTCTCCCTGCCCCCGCCGTTACAAAACCTCTCCATCGGCGGCTCCTGCCCCGCTCCGCTTCCCCGCGGACAGCCCGGCGCCGCTGCCCGCGCTCCTTACCGATGGCCCAGGTGCAGCTCTCCTTGATGGCCCTGTGCTTGCTCCCCGACGCCTCCTTCTGCAGCTTTCGCAGGATTTCTTCCATCTTGCCTCCCCCGGGATCCTCGCCTAGGCGCGGGGGAAGAGGAGAGGCGGCGAGGAAGAGGAGGAAGGAGGAGGAGGGCGGCGCGGGCGGCAGAGCGGTGCCGGGGCTGCCCCCGCCGCGGCAGTGCCTACGCGGGAGAGGAGCGCGGCACCCCGCTGCCGCCCCGCCGCCGCTGATGAATCACGCCGCGCTCCATGGCGGGGACACGTCAGTTGTTGCCGCTGCGGAGTCCCTCCTCCTCCTCCTCCTCTCCCACCCCGGGCAGGCCCCGCTGGCGCAGCGGGGCTGGGGCCGGGCCTGGCCCTGCCCGCGGGAGCGCAGGGACTCTGTTCGCGGCGCTGGGGCTGGAGGAGCCGCTGAGCAGAGCGGAGCCGGCGCCGCCGGAGCCGCTCGGAGCCGGACCCTGCGGCGGCAGCAGCCCCGCGGGAGGNCCCCGGTGTCCCGCAGCGCCCTGCGGAGCCGCGGGCGCTCCCGCACCGGGCCAGACGCAGGGAGCCAGGCCGGCACACCGGCGTGTATACCCTGAAACGAGTGGGGTCAAATAAGTGGCTGTGAGATCTACGTCTTTCTCCTTAGCTGGCAGGTGCAGAAGGCCACGACTTAAGCTACTTGTCTGTGCCTTTACCGGAACGCACACCTTAATGTCCCCAACAAGCCAGCCTCCAGGAGAAGGAAGAGCCACTCCACTAGCTCAGACCTTCCTCTTCACACCCAGAATTGCTTCCTACCCACCAAACCTCCTACCTTCTTCAGTTTGCTGTTTCCCTGCCTTATCTCTAGTTTACATGCTACTTGCCCTTTTTGTGACTGCATCGGTTAATTGAGTGTAGTCGCCTTCTTGCAGAATCTCTCTTAAAAGAGACAAGAAGACAAGCAGACAATGGAAAGAAAAAGACAGCAGATAAGAAAGGCATTCCAGGTAGCAGCTGGCAGTATTAGCGTTTATGTCTCCTACTGCTAATTGGAAGAGTACCAGTAGTGAATTACGAGACAGGATATTGGCACCTGGTGAATCAGCCATAGCATTTCCCATAGGATATTGGGCTTTCAAAGGCTGTCCCTTGTCCAAATACTTAGAAGGGCTCATCCTGTGTTCAGACATATAATGAATGCATAATCCATAGTTGCCTTTTAAGGCCAGAATGTGAAAGTCCTGTCAGAAAAGAAAAGGATTTAGAATGATGCCAGGAAGGTCTAGAGGTGGATATGCTGTTGCTGGAGGTGGAGAGGTGTAGCCTATTGCTATAATACTATGAATTAAAAAAACCAACCAAACAAACAAAAAGCCCAACATCAACTGACCAACCAATCAACCAACCAACCAACAAACAAAAAGCCCTAACCAAAATACCCCAACCTCTAACAGAAATACCATTTAGCATCCAATTTCAGGCCATAAACCAGCCTCTAAGAAACTAAAAGAAGTTTCCCAAAGTTTCTTGCCTCAGACCATGCTCTGCCACCTTCCTTGGAAGGAAAAATCTGGTGATAGCTAGTGGCTGAGATTGTCACGGCACTATGATGCTATATGTCAAGGCTCAAGTTGAAGTGATGATGAATTGTTTCCCACCCATGTGCTTCCTCTTTATTCTGTGTTGTGCTTAGTGGAAATGAGCATGATGGTTTCTGGCTTTTCAAGCCTTTGTTTTTGTTTTTTCTGGTGGAAAAAGAGCAAAAAGGACTATGATGGTGATTTAGGTATTTTTAGTGCAGAAGTTATGTACCAGAGTTCATTTGGACCTCTGGAACATAAAAGATAAATATGTATCTATAAGTAATAAATAATTAATTGCTTATTTTCAAAGAAGCACTGATGAAACTGAATTAATTTTTAATTTCAGATTATTTCCAGTTATACGCATCATGAACTTACTAGTTAATTTCTCAGTTGTCCCTACAGGAAGGCCTTTGCAGCTGGCATGTTCACCAGAGCTACAGTGTTTTTCATAGATGCTTGATGTCACTGAACCAAGATTTGTATTCGTGTTTTACTCACAGTCCAATGTGTTCAAGCAAAATGGATTCTGTGCTGCTAAACACTTTCTCTCAGTAGTAATCTAGCTTGTGAGAAATGAAGGTCATGTTCAGGGTCTCCAGAGTATCTAAGGTCTGCCAGTAAGATTATGCAGAAGGAGGAACGAGTAAGCCATGATGACCCTTCCTGAGCGGATGTGTCAGAATACCATGAGTCAGCTTGCTGAAACTTTTCACGTGAGGCCCTCCATTTCCATATGGACAAAAGTCCATCAGTCCTTGAGTCTGTTGTCTATAGTACTCATGTAAATACACAGCAACCATGTCCTGCTGGAAGTCACTCCATGAATAAGCTTTGCTTAGGGAGGCGGTCATATTTAATCATGCGCTCTGGACTCCGTTTCAAGGCAAGTGTCCCAAAATACCACAATGTCTGGAAGTCTAGCTACAGAGTAGGGATGATGGTGATGAAGCCTCCTGTCTTCCCATGAAGAGAAAACTAAGCTTTCTGTGGTCATCCTTACAGCTCATAAATCCTCCTTGCTTTGTCCTGGCTGTTGAAAGCAGCCTTCTACAGCGGTAGAGGCTACCTAGGAGTCAGTTCTGTCGATCCCCTGAAGCCTGGTCCAACTGGAAGTCAGAAGGCTCCTATCCAGATCTGGTATCTGCAGGATGCAGTGGTCATATATCTCTAAGATGCAGTGGCAGACAAGCAGTGTACTTTTGTAAGTCTCACCTGGCAGTGCCAGTGCTACTGATCTTTTGCATTATGTGAATACTGATTATATCCCAGGATACAGTCACAACTCTGAGCCCAGCCAAGGAGTGCATAAGCAAAGCCAATCTACTCAAGATACCTGCAGTAATGGAGCTGTATTAGTACAATTCTCTGTCTAGGCTAGTAAGCAGCATTTGCTTGACTTCAAAGATCTCCATGTTACTATGTCTCTGCACCTTCTAGCAGCCAACGAAGGCAACGTGGTCCTAGATTTAATCCCTTCTGATAGCGTAAGCCATACTGCCCATACACACACCTGCCCTGTAATTCTAGTCTTTGGGAACATAAGAAAGAATTAAAAAATACAGGGGAAAAGTGTGAGACAAAGGCATGTTAGACTGCGAGATAATCACATCTTTTCTATGAGTCATTGTCACTCATGTATTACCTGTGCTTTAGCCATTTTAACAATATTCTTGGTCAAGATCTCATTGTATGCTGCAGATGCTGGAAAGTGTGGACCAAAGAAATGGGCTGTGTCTGTGAGAATTCCTTAATTACAAAATACTAAGAAATTCCCTCTAATGACAGGAAATCCACCTTGTTCTATGGTTCAAAAATTTTGCCTAGCCAGATTTTTCAAAATTACTCTTCCTAGAAGCACCCCTATGATTGGACTGACCAGCTCCTGCAAAAGAAGCTTGGGCTCTGTTTTGATCAGGAAGCTCTGTACATGTGACTCTCCTTATGAAGGATAAATTGCTAAAAAAATTGGAAGTGAAGGGAGCTGCAGCTGGACCATGGGCTCATCATCACCTTTGTGACACATCATAGCAGATGGAGGTACCCTTTCTTCCCTCTCCCAGTGGGCATCAAGACTCAGACAAGCAAGACCCTTGTCAGGATTTCAGTTTTGGTTGTCTAGACTGTAAGTACACTACTGATGATGGGGCAGTATCTGTCATTGTTTGCCTGATTACACAGTGAGGTACCAGAGGCTAGAGCTGAGGGCTCAACGAAGTCCTTCCTGAGCTGCTGCTGCTTTCTGCACCCTTCGAAGTAGGACCTTTCTGAGCAAGGCAAAGTACATTAAACACCAGCCCTGCTCAGTGCAGGATTACAGAGTTAGGGAGAAAAAACCTCTGGAGTAGAAGCTGTAAATAAAGCCAGCATATATTCAGCACAATCTTTTCAGTACAGCCTCACAGCATTTATTCTGTGGAGAACAGTTGAAGCAAATGTAAAGTCTTCAGATCCATGCCAGGGTAGAAATACGAGACAAGACTTTCTGGCCTTGTTGAAGATACATTTTCTACAAAGACAGACAAAAAACAGAAGTCCCCATAACTGTCTTCAATTTACCATATCTTTTCATCCCTGTAGAGTTGCCAAGGCAGTTGAAAAAGGCATCAGGAACACAGAACACCTATTCTGGGTTAGATCAAGGTTGTTTTTACCCAGTAGTGTATTTCTGACAGAAGTTAGTTGGGCATTCTTAAAGAAAGGGCAGAAAGAGTATAGTCCCTTTCCTCTGCTAAATCCTCCCAGTTTCTGTTAAGTTGCAGACTAGGCACTTCCTGAGACAGTGGTCTTATCTTCATGTATTCAGTAATACCTGGCAGATTTTTCTTCTGGGAATGTATCTACTTCCTTTTGAATCTTTTTTATGCTTTTGACCTCCACAACAACCCTCTGGCAGTGAGTTCCACAGCCAAAAAAACCAAAATTCTTTTTTGACCAGTTTTAGCTTCTTTTTGCTTAGGTTTTTATGCTGTGAGAAGCACTGCATAAGCACACCCTATTTTCTCCCCATCCTTCATGATTTTTTATGCATTGAACATGTTCTCCCTCAGCTGTTTTTATTCCAGTCTACAGTGGACTATTCTATTTAATCTTTCTCCCTAAATGATCTTTGGTTGTTCTGATTGCCCTTCTCTGTACTGACTCTAGTTCTTCTCTACCCTGAAATACAAGAGTTTGTGAAGAAGAGTGAGTACATGGGAGAAGACAGCATGAAGATTTGAGCTTTCAAAGCTCTCTTGCTTCCATCAGACTCCACTGAAAAGGCTTCAATGGACAAGAAAGTTACAAGTAACTGTGGAGTTAACCTTAATATCACAAGAGTTCCAGGTCAGCCAGAAAACTAAGCTTCAGAGGACTCCTTGCATCCCACTTTTCTCCCATAATCCAGAGGATTCCCCTAGTCTTAATCTATGGAAAGAAAGCTTAAAAGTGCAGTCCATTCAAAAGCTGAATACAAAAGGATTGTATCATCTGGCCATCATGTATTTGGAATACGCAAAATGGACAAACCCAAACTCTGAAGCTGTCTCTGAAAAGTGACTGAGCTGGTAACTTGTCATGTAGCTGTATGAAATGTAGGTCACTGAAAGTTACAAATGCATTATACGTATTTGTGTCCATAACCTGCTTTGAAATCTGTTGTGGCCTTTCCTCATTACGAGGAAACAAGGACATCGTGGCATCTGCAGCTGTCAGAGGCTTGTGTTACAAAGTCAAGAAAGGTCAGCAAGGTCTAACTGAATACATCTCTACTGGCCAGGAAATGGATTGTGATTTGCACTGCCCTTTATTGTTAAGCATATAAATGCATGTGTTGAAGTGCTAGAAATACTCCTAGAAAAGCTAAACATTATACAAATTTTCAACCTACTATGCTCTTTTTGAAAAAGATAAAGAGATTTTCATGCCACTATTACAAATTTTAATGGAGGACCACTCCCTGACAAATCCCTCAATTTCTTAAGCATGATGCAACGTAAAGAGAAACACAAAGGCACAGGTTAAATAGATGTTTAATAGTGTTAATATGTAGATTCTCTTCTGACACAGATAGATCAATCTGAAATGAATTCCCTGGTTTCAGGGCAATGCTCTCAGGTTTACAATGCAATAGTGGCAAAATTCAGTTCAGAGCCTTATTTTTATGCATTCATATAATACTCAATATAATCACAAGAAAAAAAATCTCCTTCTTCTTTTTCTCCATGCTGCTCCCAAATTGTCTGAGAAACAGATTGACTCTTAGTCAATGGTGCTTGTTTTTCCAACTTTAAAGACCAGCTTAAAAGATTTAAAAGATAAAATGTTCTGAATTAAGAGATAGCTTCAGATCATAGTTTAGTTCCTATTTATTATGCCTTTTCCTCACAATAATATGTGGGAACTTATTTCAGGGGAAGTAAGTCCCGGTCTCCAAAAGCTCTTCCAAAGGGTGTAAGGATCTGTTACACCCCATTTGCTCTTGTCTCTGCAGACACTAGTTTTCATCTTAAAGTTATCGCAGAATCATGGAATCAATTAGGTTGGAAAAGACTATCAATTACCTGTACATCTCTCTCTGTCATCTGACTGGCACAGGACTGGTTTTCTGAATTTGACACTTGAACTGCATATTAGCAGTAAAGTTGACCTGTAAGTAGACCTGTGGTATAGTCACATGCTTGGAAGCTTTTTTGGAATGTTCTTCAAGAGACCAGTTTGCTATAAACTGACTGATGAACTTGTACATTGAGTGATGTCCTTTTACATTTCACTACTAGTATTAATCAACGTGAAATCAATGCTCAGATTGTTATTGGCATGTACTTTCTGGAGGTATAATCAGAGGGAGTAGAGCATTCAGCTTCCAGCTTGCTGGGAGTAGACAGTAATTGCCTCTAAGTCATGATCTGAAATACCAATGCTAAGTGATATTGAACCACAAAAAAGCTCTTATTACAGCAATAGTCACACAAGCACCCAGCCTTGTGGACCTGAGGGAGAGCACCGCTGTCCAAATGTATCATTTTTGAAAACTTCTCTTGCATTAAATGAAAAAATCTTGCAGAAATATAGTGTTTCCCAACATGTATTTTGAAAAGAGGTTTCAAGGAATTACATTGCAGGGTTCTTTGTTTAAATTTCAGTAGCTTCCAGATCAAATATACTCAGTCTATAAATGAAAAACCTTGAGGAAAAACAGATCTAATAACCAAGGCTACAAGTTCATCTGGTTTCCAGTAGTCAAACTGGACTTCTTGCTCTCTTCAGTGTAATATAGGGCAAGCAAAAAGAGAAAAAAAGATTGAAATTTTTGGGAGACTATTAAAATGATGGTCCTTTAAAGAACAAAGACTATTTTTAGGGATACAGCACAAATTAATTTTGATGGTTTGATCTGAAATATGCCTACCAGTTCTCTTGCTTTCTGTTCTACTGTAAGTCTCACTGATCTCATTAGTATATGATTGGTCCTGTGCAACTCTTTTCCCTCATGTTTTATTGAAACAATTGCAACCAGCAGAACTATGTGATTTTGAGAGCAGCTTTTCTACTATAGCCCTTTACTTTTGCAATGTGCTCTCTCACACTTGATCTGTAAGAACTGATAAAAACTAGTCACCTTACTGAACATGTGTAAGATGATTTGCTAAAATTGGTACAGATCTGGACAAGTTTTTGATGTGCAGAAAAAAGCATAACCCAGATACATAAGCCACTCTTACATTTTGTTTTAATTCTTCATGACGACAAACAGGGACATCTTAAATAAAGGTTATCAGATTGTATTAAAATTGGCAAAACATTATCTGCTCTCTTTTGTCTAGAAATGGTGAAACTAATCTGATTGAAATGCAAAGCAATCACCCCTGCTCCCATCCAGATGGAAGATTTCAGTCCCAGTTAGTATTTGACAAAGTGGGTGAAAATGAGATTGTACTGTGGCAGTTGCCAGGTAACCTTGAGGTAGTGCCACATATAATGCCAGCCATATGTATTACAGATACAATATTGATTTCATGTAGTTACATGTCACTAGTAATGAGAAAATTGTTCATTTCATTTACTGTGCCTTTTCTGATCTTTGTGGAAGTTGAAAACATTATCTTCTTCAATACCAAAGTTCTACTTTGAATAATTTCTTCATTTGGGAACAAATTAATCCAATTGTTGCCCAGGCCAAGGGTAAGCTGTTCTTTATGGTGCAGAAGAACAGAGCATCATTGACCCATTAATGAGTAGTGATGTAGATATCAGAATAAGAGGATTTAGTCGTGTTGCTTTAGTCATGATTTATAAGTAAAAAGTATATGAAATAGAAATAATTTTTTAAAATTTAACTCGGAAGTTCCATTTGTTTCCATTTAGCCTTGTGCAAGATGTTTTAAGCTATTGGCCATACACACAGCTTCCTACCAGCGCAATAAAAGGCTTTCCCTTCAGAACTGGAAGCAAATCCTGTAGCTATCATTACCCTTCCCAATACACAAGTTAACATACCTCACATATTCCATGCAGTCGTTGGATGCTTCAGTGTATGTGCATACACATGGCTCTCTGAGGAGGGCAGCAGCAATTCCTGTATTCTCTTCCTTCCTTCCTTCCTTCTTAAAGGCTGTTCCTGTAAATTGCAGTTAGCCACTGTAGTATTTGCAATGCTGTAGGCACACCCCATTGTACCTTACTCTCTGAGATGCAAACAATATAAAAAGTTATTAAGAACACTCTTTATATAAAGATCACCTAATTTCATGTAAGTACATTTGAACACTCTAATGGAATCAGGTCTGGTTCAAGAAAACTCCAGCTCAGCAGGAAACTTACTGCGTTTTGTGTGAACTGTTTTCCTTGTGATTTGTGTCTGAATCATGAGAAAGAACATCTTCAGTGCAAGCTTCATAGTTGGCAGAGCATATACTGGCAGTTAAATCACTTTTATCTCCTTGATGTTCTTGTGATTTGTTCTTTTTGTTTGGTTGGTGTGGTTTTTTTCATATACAACTGGGGGCAGAGCAGATGGCAAAGGCTTAGCTTGGTGTAATATGTCCATAAAATAAGCAAAGCTGTCAGTGAGCCTTGTTTCCAGCAGGCCTATTCCACTTTGAGAAGGATTTTTCTTCCACTGGAATCAACCTCAAAAGAAATGATTTTAAGAAGAAACGAGTAGCTCCACTAGCAGCAAAATTTAATGATTTTGAGGTTCTTGCTAAGCTCATTGTAGAACTTCTCCTTTAAGGGAGCAAGGCAATACTTTGGGATTCTCTCCTCCACAAGGCAATGTTTCTCAGTGAAGCTTGTAGGAATTCTTCAGTTTTGCTGTTTCTGCTCTTCTGTCATTAAAAGGTGTTTTGGTGAAGTAGGGAGTGGCAGGAAGCTGGCAAAATCATAGAGACATCTGTCCTGCATGAGTTCATGACTTGATAAAGCAAGTCACATGATTAATTGCAGTGTCATTAAGTTCAAGTTTGAAAAAAAAAAAAGGAACACCTTAGATTTTTGCACCCATTGCATTTGAGCTAATTCCTAAATATCTTCTGAAGCCGTAACTTCAGAAGTTATTTCTGCTGTTATTTCTGCTGCCAGGTGTGCCCAGTGTATGCCAACACAAACAACCTTGCACAGATAGACAGCAAAGACAGGCTTTACCCCAAAACAATATTTGAACAGGAAACACAGGGAAAACAAACTTTAATGTTGCTTATTTCTTAGCTAAAGAAGTTATGAAATGGACTGCTTAAAAGATTTGCCGAAGACCACGTACCAGGTCTGAGGAAGAGTTATGTCTGAGGCAGAGCTGTGAACATAAAACTTCTGAGCCACAGTTGAGTGCATTCACCACTGCTTAGTGCATTCACCACAGTTCATCCTTCCTTTCCAGAGGACTACCATGTAGGAACATATTATTCAAAGCTGCTGACAAGTCTGACTAGCCGTTTTTCTAACAAATGGAGGAGTAGCAGTTGCAAAAAGGTGTTAATAGCGCTGGGCAGCAAAGACTGTAACTGCCTGTGCCATGCATGGTATTATACATTTTATCTTTAAATGCTTCCTTAGAGAAGCATGAACAAGAATACAAAGGAAGTGGAAATCTGACACATGCTTATAATTTATAATACTCATTATATTTTTGGGACAGCCATCCTTGGCAAGGTAAGTTATTTTATTTATAGGCAGGAGCTGCTCATGATTTGCATGGTAATGCATCCACATCTGCAAAGCCTATAAATTAGCCTCCAGCTCATTACAGCAATGCCATTGTCCTACTTGTCAGCATGTAATCTGATCCCAAAT
This sequence comes from Oreocharis arfaki, assembly GCA_013398015.1. Taxonomy (NCBI): domain Eukaryota; kingdom Metazoa; phylum Chordata; class Aves; order Passeriformes; family Paramythiidae; genus Oreocharis; species Oreocharis arfaki. The sequence continues at coordinate 1,911,986 of VZRR01009625.1, read as the reverse complement.
GTTTCAGATGTCCTCAAAATAAAACCAGCCTGAGGGAAGAGCTTCACTGTTGCAGTATTAGCACACCAAAAAAAAAAAATCTTCCTCCCCCACAAAAAAAAAGAAGAAAATAACATAAAATGACTGGATGGCAGGAAACTGCTAAGTATTTCAAAAAGATAAGCCCCAAAACCTAACACTCAAGAAACTGGAAAGCAGTTGCCATGGTTTAAGCTGCTTATGCCAGTTTAGCCAAAAGAATGGATTTATTGCACTTTTTAAAGGGTTCCAAATAAAAGCAGCTTCATAGAAGATTAAGTCACTTACTTGGCAGTGCGTCCTGATTTTATCCTAATGTGTCATACTTGAGCACTTGTATTATTACTGTTTCAAGTTGGTTGTGCAGAGCTATCTGATGTCCTTTGTTTCGGTGAACCTTATAAAGACAGTCCCTACTTCCAGATAGTCAAGAGTTTACAATTATGTTAAGATTTTGCCTCTTCATTAAGCCAGCAAAAAGATGAAGTGCAGCGTAGACAAAGCAGGCTCATAGAGCACATGTCCCCTTCCATCCAGATATGCAGATGTCTCCTTCGTTAATTCGCTTTGTCAAAGGTCAGTGGATGGTAAAATATTGCTGGTCCCTGAAGTCCAGCTTCTGAAATATCTCAGGCTCAACTTTACTGTGGCAGATTTGAAGAAGAGGGCTCTCCACCAAACTCGGATAAATGCTGGTTCACTCTTGCAATTTCCATCTGGTTGCCTTTAACTATGCTGAGGCACATAAACATACCCATCCTTAAAAAAGAGAAAACTGACACCCTTACAATCACAAGCCCTACCTACACCATTGGGTGACAGAGCTGCTGTCAGCAACTTCTCACCTGCTGCCCAGACTTGCTTCTGCATTACCCTACTGCTTACCTCCTCTGGCTTTTTTATTTCTTCCTTCCAACTTCTCCACCTACTCTTCCTTGGCTGTAGAGTCCTCAAAAACCTCTCTTCTTTGCTGGCCTACTCCTGTAGGTAAATGACTGCAAATGGGTAGAAGGCTTGAAATAAGAGAGCTTCAACTGAAGCTTCAGAGTGGGAGGGGGCGAGGCGCAGGTCATTGCACAAGTATATGTTGGATTCAGGATCCCTGTGTACCTGCATGCAGGATGTGCACCGGTACATTGCATTTCTTTACTGAATTCTGGCTGATAGTAATAGCTGGCTATTTGTTTACTTATTTACTGTAGCTCTCTTGTTTGTCTCAGCAGGTGGGAGAGCAGCAGAAAAACAGGGCTCTGCATGAGTCATAACCCAGAAAAAGCTCTGCTGAGAATACAGCTCACACGGTTCTGCAGTGTAGCCCAGGTGATAGGCATCAGTGTTGCTGTTCTCTCCATGTTGTCGGTCTCATATTACCATGAATGATAATATTTACTGTGTTGTATTCAAATAGAGCTGTAGGGATGGATAGTTAGGGATGTCTCAATTTCATTTTCTTCTTTTCCATACTGACATGAGAAAAAGGAAATGCAGCATAAAGAAAAATAAATACTTGCTTAGAACAAACATATAAACAAACAAACAAAAAAAGTTACTTCTAAATCCAGGGTTTTGACCTCCCTTGTGTTCAGTTTTCCTTTTGATCTTGCAAAGAATTGCACAAGGCTAGATCCAGCTACGGGCCCAGGGAGGGTTTATACACCTCTGCTGCATACCCCACTGCATGAGTGGGCAGTGCCCATGTATGAGCCACAGCCTTGTCACCCCTGCAACTGGCAGATAGCTGGCAAGTCTTTCTCTTAAATATGGGATAGTCCTAGTGAACTCTGTGGGACCTTCCTAGCAAAGAGCTGGGCACAGAGTGAGGGAACAAGAAGGCCTGGTGTTCTCCCTGAAATCTGCAGTTCCAGCACATGTTTAGAGGCAGCCTTCCTGCTCACAGTGGAAGTCAGGCTGCTCAGTGCTAAGTCTGCAATGAACTTCTCACAGAGGGTCCCTGGAGCAGTCACTGCTGGATGTGGGCGACTGCCCACATCCAGGGTGCTCTGAATGTGCCAAGCTGGGGATGGCAGCAAGCACTGGTCTGGGTTCCTCTCCTCCTCACATCTGTTTCACCCAGAAACTGAAGACCATTTGAGGCTGCTGAGGTGCCAGCCGTATGCGGCCCTCCATGTCCCACAGAGAGCAAGCAAGCTCTGGCTGTCCTTGGAGCTACCCTTTTAGGCTAAACTTCTGCATTGGCCCTTCATTTCGCATGCTGGCCTCCTCCTGGCCTTCATCAGACTGTACAAACATACTCTGAGTAGTTGAAAGAGATTCCAGTGTTTGAGTAGTTTATCAATGCTTCCCATGTTTAATGTGCTTCTTCTATTCCCAGGAGAATGGAGTACAGGAACACTGGGTGTTGCTGTTTAGATACTGCACTGAAAAGCACGGTGTCTGTGGCTAGGCAGAGCTGATTCCTGTGCCATTTCTAATTGCATTCACTTTCTAAACATGGCATAATCTCCTTTACAGTAATACGTGTGGGAAAAAAAACTTAGTGGCATTTTTGTTCAGATCACCAGTGATAGATTCCTTTTCTTTTTCCTCTGCCTGTTGTGCTTTAAACTTTTGCTGAACCTATATTTTGTACCTAGTTTCTTCATGCTTTGTACTACTGAGATCCAAGGAATTATTTCTTCACAAATGGTAGCAAAAAAACCATGCAAAGACTAGAAACAGGCATGCTGTAAAGACAGTTGAAAAACATACATTTTCCTCTGTGTGTATTTAGCAGTTTCCATCTTTGCCATATGTTCTTTTCCTCATTATTTTGCCTTTTAGATTGTTCCTTAACACTTGGCTGTTTTCTTGCTTCTGCAACAGAAGGGGAATTGATCTTTCATTTGTTCCACAAATATTCCTTATTGTCCCAGGTTTTATTACCCCATCTGTTACTGAGTGATCAATTAAAGTCTCTTGTGGTCTCACTTTTCCAACTGATCACACTATACCACAGACTATATTTCAATGTAATTGCTATCTACTGTATGATGTGCAAACGAGAGAGAGAGGAGCAAAAAGACGAGGGTATTTTCCCCCTGCCTACCATTCCTCTCTTTCTGTGTAAGCACATATCTTCAGTGCTTACATTTTATCAATGACAGCATTTAAACTAAATCCCTCACCTCCACTCTTTTCTACATGGGTCCAATGCTTGTATCTCAGTGTTTGCTACTACAAAGCACAGCAGTATATACAAAATAAGCTCACCAACACTTGAGGGAAACAGGTAGATACTGTCACGCTTCATGAGCTAAAACACTCCCCAGCAACCCTCCCCAAAATGGAAACTTCCTCCCCCAAGCAGTATTTCCTTGTTCTCTTCCATCTCCCAGCCCTTTCTTACTGCTCTCAATTCTTACTCTTGGTCATGTATGTGTTAAGTCTTCCTGTGTGTGTGGTTTTAAAATTACTTTTTCTCCCATATTTTTAGGCATTTACAACACCACATTCTGCACAGTCCTCTTTCATCTTCCTGCACTCAACTCTGTCTATCACAGCAAGGGGCTCAAGAAAGACATGCATTTAAAATTAGAGGTAGAGCATGGTTTCTGCAAGGGGAAGCTAGACCCCGCAAGTGTGATCAAACTGATTTGATGAAGGTGAGTTGTCTGCAGCAGGACAAACAGATGGACATTTCTACTTTCTGTCCAGCACAATTCAGTGAAAACTCTGAATTATAACTATTCAAACTATTGCTTTTCTTAATAATAGAACAAATTGTGTCATTGCCAGGGAGAAACACAGAAGCAGCTCCTGGTGGAACAAGGAGAAGCTGCGTCAGAAGTGGCACCCCTGATTTGCCCCTGAAAATAATGACTCAAAGCATTGACATTCATGCATGCTGTGTTAATCCAGCGTCTAGTCCACATGTGCTGCTAATTTAGAGTTGTGCTCCCTCATTTGAGTATGTGCTTAAAGACCAGACTGTCTCTCAGAAATCAGGCCTCAGTGAACTGAGCTATTGGGTGAGTCATTCATAAAAGCTAAACAGAGACTTTCATGTGGAGCTGCGCAATCAAGCGTACTCTGTCTTCTTCTGGATGTGCAGGTGGTGATTAAGTTTATCCCAAAAGCTCCTAATGTCACTCCGAGGAACCAAGATACTGTTTTACAAGAGCTAACTGTGCTGAGGCTAGAAAGAACAAAAATGGTGATTCTACAATGCTGTGTGGGCAGCCCTGAGATGCACGTGGCTTTTACAGAGAAGCAGGAGGAGTGGAGACAGAAAATATAGATTGATGGAAGCAAATGCAAATGTTGGCAGAAAGAAAAACTGTGTATCTATCATGCCAGTTTTTCCATAAGATTTTTGAATGAAAAGCTTTCAGAAATATGGAGTTAAATATATATATATACATGTATATGTACATATATATGTATATATATGTAAAATCTCAGTGCTAAGAACGGTCAGCAGTACAGGAGCATCCATCTCCTTAAATGAACTTAAACCCATAGATGGAAGGCAGTGCCACAGTCCCACTGGAAGGCATGCAGCTTGTGGGCTCTGCTCTGCGCACTCCTGTGGTGCAGGTGTCTGGGTGGGAGCTAACACCATGGCCTGGGTGACCCTCCATCATCAGTGGTGAGACAATCAGACACTTCTCTCCACTTCAGCCTCAGTCTAAAACATGTGAGTGAGAAGAGTTCCACTTTAGGTCCTTGGCCTGCAGTTTCAGGGGGGATAAGCACCTAAACACCATAGAATCACTGAATCATTTAGGTTAGAAATGACCTGTATGAACATTAAGTCCAATAGTCAACCCAGCGAATCATTTAGGTTGGAAAAGACCTGTATGAACATTAAGTCCAATAGTCAACCCAGCACTGCCAAGTCCACCAATAAACCATTTCCCCAAGCACCGTATCTACATGTCTTGTAAATACCTCCAGGGTTGGTGACGCAACCACTTCCCTGGGCATCACTTCCCTGGGTTGTTCCAGTGCTTGACAACCCTTTCCACGAAGAATTTTTTCCTAATAGCCTATCTAAACTTCCCCGATGCAGCTTGAGGGCTTTTCCTCTTGCCCTGTCACTTGATACCTGGGAGAAGAGGCTGGCCCCCACCAGGCTACACTCTCCTTTCAGGGAGTTCTGAAGAGCAGTAAGGTCACCCCTGAGCCTCCTTTTCTCCAGGCTGAACAATCCCAGCTCCCTCAGCTGCTCCTCGTAGGACTTGTGCTCCAGACCCTTCAACCATATTGCCCTTCTCTGAACTCACTCCAGCCCCTCAATGTCCTTCTTGTAGTGAGGGGCCCAGAACTGAACACAGGTGTGGCCTCACCAGTGCCGAGTACAAGAGGATAATCACTGCCCTGATCCTGCTGGCCACATTATTCCTGATACAGGCCAGGATGCCATTGGACTTCCTGGCCACCTGTCTCGTTGCTAGAGGACCAGAAAGAAGGATGGCAGAAGGGGTCCCGCTGAACCTGGCCAAGCTGCTCAGAAGGCTCCAGGGTGCTGGGCACAGGGTCGCCGGACACAATAACCCCCTCTGCAGGCAGAGGATTTTGGCGGGAGGCCGACGTGCCCCCTAGATCGCATCCCCACATCGCAGCTTTCCCGAGGTGCCTCCTGCACCTGGATCGCATCCCCCATCCCAGCCTTCCCGAGGTGTCTCCTGCCCCTGGATCGCATCCCCCATAGCAGCTTTCCCGAGGTGCCTCCTGCCCCTGGATCGCATCCCCCATCCCAGCCTTCCCGAGGTGCCTCCTGCGCCTGGATCGCATCCCCCATCCCAGCCTTCCCGAGGTACCTCCTGCCCCCTGGCGGCAGAGGCACCGCCGGCCCCGCCGCCCTCAGACACCCGCGGTGCTGTGTTTAAATAAAATAGTGTTAGAGTAGGAGAAATCTCAGGTCTCAAGGGGAGTTTCAGTGAGAAAAAGCTTTGTATCTGATATTGCACAAATTTGATATTTTCCGAGACAGATCTTCTCTTGATTTATCAGATGTGAATACAAAACTCGGAATAAACACAAGCATGCCGCTCTGCAAGAATTAATAAATCTTTCCAGTTCTCGAATAAACAGAAGTTTATCTTAAAAGAAAACAAAGTAAAACGCCAGTGAAACCCTCTGGCCCCTCCAGCATAAGTACACACTGTACCTTGGGTTTTCTTGGAGGGGTGGTTCAAGTAATAGCAACCCTAGGAAAATGTTCACACACTGCACCAGGCTCTCATTCCTGCAGGAATAGTTCCACTGTTAGCCAAGCAATTGCTAGCATTTTGTAACATCACGCATGAAGATTGTCAGTTTGAAACCTTGAAAAGGGGGTTATGAACAAAATCAGAATTAATAAGGAGGTCAAGGATGACACAGCTCCTTATTTGATACTTTCCTTTCTTACATTTTGGAAATGCAAATGAGAGGAGGAGGCAAAGGAAGAAAAGTTGCAGTAACAGGTCCATAGAACTTAGCTGTATATAGACCTCTGATATTGTGTGGGCATGATCTAAGTGACCCTGAGATCTTCAGAGAACTTTGGGGTAAAATCCCTGTCACCTGGGACTGTGCCATTTCCTTTTCTAGATGCGGAATTTCACCCAGTGCAGCTTCAGGACAATAGAGAGACCTTGGCACAACCCGAGTGTAGAAAACTGGAGTGAGCAAGCACATGTGCCTCTTTACGACTGTATGGCAACCATAGGCACTGCGTGCACAGGAGAAGGACTCTTTACTACCCTCTTATTTCTAAGATTTTGGGTCATCCTAGGCTGATGGAGTCACACAAGTTGTCCCTCGCAGGAATGAGAAAGGGTTAGTCACACCTCTGCAGGCCAAACTGTTGCCCTACTCCCACAAGGCTTTTGAAGCAGGCTCCACAGCGCATCAATTGCAGAGAGCCGGCTTATGTCATCTATGCCAGCCCCAGAGGAGTCTCTAATGTAAACTGGGTTCAGCTAAGGGCTACTGACAAGAGCTGCCCAGAAAAATTTCTTTCTTATAAATTCACATAATGGCAGCTTTTGTGCATACATGAGGAAATTGAAGTTTGATCTGGAAACACTGATGGAGTGGTTGTTGCGGGTTATACAAAGTACATCCCATGCCTATCCTGTTTTATGGGTTGAATGACTACCCTGTTTAGGTGATGTTAATTAAGTGGCTGTGATGCCTGAAGAGAGATTAAGTAGAACTGGGGCACTCGAACATGGAGGAAAGTGAGCATAAGACGCTGCTGAAGGACAACACCCATGAATTACAAAATAATTAGACTTACAGCAGGTACTCAGTCTGTGGATGTTGGTTTTTTTAAATTTTTTTTTGATCTGAGAGGTAAATGGGCTAGAAAAAAATAGCCAGGTAAAATGGATAAAGCAAAGGTACCCAATCCCTGAGGGGACTCTGCAGGGCAGAGGGGTGCCCTTGGCACTCTGCTACCCACTGTGTGTCCCACTCACCTCCCCTCAACCCAAATGCCCTCTTGGCAACCAGCCTGCAGATTCCCGCTGGCGTATTTCAAAGCCTGTGAAAGCCCAGCCGTACCTGTCTGGGCTGGAGCTGATCTCTGACCTTCACTCAGTTCTACTTGGTTTTCTCTGATGGCTGGGTGAATGATTGCCAGCAGCAGTAAATGATTTACTCCCTGTAAAGCACTGCCTGCTAGAGAGGCATATCTTTTGTTACACTGCAGAGAAAAAACATTTCTAAAAGGCCACAAAGATTATGAAATTAATTTATTATTTGCATAATAAATAAATAAAGGTGAGAGTAGTGGTGGTGAAAGAATGATTCTTTTTAACATGGCCAAAGATAAAATTGGGGAAAGCGTCTTTATTTTCATAACTACAGAACACATAGCTGTGTTCACAGCTAAAGATAATGTACTTTTGGCAGAGCAGCTTGATCCAGAATGCCCAGCTACATGCAGGCAGGTTTGGTGTTTAGTAAAGCAAACCTACTGTTTGTTTTGTTATGTATTAGGGCATCTTTTCCCCATAATCAAAGCACTACATGTTTTTCATGTGTGTATCATTGCAGCCCCACAGAGCTGACTCCTACCATCTGGTCCCTGGGAAGATGTGGGTTATACAGCCCAGAGGTGAGAAAAGCTGCATATGTTGCTGGAGCTGCCTGTTTTGCTGCAGGAGGCACTGGTTTATTAGTTTGCTAGATCTCTTGGCTATTAAATCCAAGTATCATTGGGACTGAAGGCAGATAACTTCTCTGGCTGTGTTATAGGCCCTCACTCATACAGAATGGAATCTTTGGTGTACTATCTTTTAACTTGAGCTGGATTTCCTAGTTGTTAAAAAGCCAGGTATTTTAAAAGATAAGAGAAGATGGCATTTGTCTCTTCATGGGGTCACTGGGAGCAGCAAGATAGGCAACACAAGCCACTAATGCCCTCAGAGCTTCTCACCATGCCACTGTAGGGCCTGGGCACTGAGGCACTCCAGGTATAGGACAGCCTTGGGAAACCAAGTAATGCAATTACTAAAAATCGGAGCCAATCTATAATCCTCTCTGAACTGGGGGAACTCTCTAATTTCTGACCCTAACATGAAGACAGAACTTTCCTGATGCAGCGGTGCATTTCTACTCTTTTTCTTGAAAAATTGATGAAATTTAACCTCTCTTCCCTTCCAACAGCTCTCAATTTCTGTGCTGAAGAAAATACTTTCTGCATCTCCTTCTGAGGTGACTTGAGTGCTGATAGTGAGACTACTGGAAAATCACTGCTCGGCACTGCACAAATGAAGTTCTGCTGTAGCGACAAAAAGAGGATCATAGTGCCCAGTTCTGCCATTACTTCTCCCCTATGCAAAACCTGTGTACTGATGACTTAGGCTTGCAAGTAGCTCTGGCAAATTTTATTTACAGCTCTACTTTATTATGAATTTGGAATGAAATCTGAACAGTGGGAGTGAACATCAGAAGGATGTTGAGAGGGCTGATGAAACTCCACATGATTTGAGGTACCCTGCCTGCAGTTTTTGCAACTTGCCTGTGGTGATATTATCTTACTGCTCTGATCTTGGCATTACTATCTATTCCCTAACATTTACCAGCAATCAGTACTCAGATGAGGTTAACCATCCCTCCTCACAGAACACTTCCCATGAATATCTTTTGCGGAATTGACACTGGGCACAGTTTGATTTTATGTGACGTAACTGTGACAAAATCCCATTTGATGCAGCCCAATAGGAACCCATATGCTCCCATCCTCCATGAAACATGTATAATCCCCCTTAACCACTATTATTTTCAGCCCTTCAGATCTCAGAGATTTATCTTCCTGATGTCCTCTTTGCTGAGGCCTAGAAGCTGCTCAAAGACTCAGGCAAACATGTGTGAGCTGTGTGCCCAAAACACACAACACTTCTAGTCCTGTCATGGGCACGTGTGTGCTCATACAACGAGATTGCTTTGGTGTTGGGCAATGGGATGACACTATGGGATTTGTGGAGATCCTATTGTGGAGAAATGTTTCTCCCATGGCTAAAATTTTGGGTGTCCATTCATGCCATGGGATGGGGAAGCATTCATCTTGATCATCTTGCATCTTGGAGTGCATTTCCAGACATGGAATGGGAAAAGATCAGGGCAGATGGGTCCTGAGTACCGCTGCTGGACTTTGTCTAGTGCCCAGCACAGCCTGCTTGGAAGTCAGAGCACAATTGCAAGCACTCATTAGATGGCCATTAGGAAACATGCATTTGTTTAATGCTAAGCATGATGTGAGACGAATGATGGTTTCCTTGTTAATAATGTCATACTCCCATCCTCATATGACACCTTTCTTCAAGGTGTCTCTTTTTTTTGTCAACTGCAAAACAACTTTTTGCAAGCTTTTAGTACCTGAAGTGGCTAACACCATCAGTATTATCAATGTTGGGCAATGCTGGTCGGTCTATCCAGTGATCAGAGAGGAAGATGATGATCACCAGTCTCCATGAGGAAGTCAAGGCTCGTGAAACCCCGAGAACCACAAGTTGTTTTGCTGTGGTTGCGTTTCTGCGGTGTCTGGGCCACGCCGGCGGAGCGGGTGGGGTGCGGGAAGGTGGCGTACAGCGAGAGGAGTGCGAAGGTGAGCCCGGGCGGGCCAGGCGAGGGGCCGGGGCCGAGCGGGGCTGAGGGAGGCCGGGCCGGGCCGAGCGGGGCGGGCTGGGCCGCGCTCCCGCCGCCGCTCTCCGCCAGCCCCACCGGTCGGGGCCGCCGGCGGCGGCAGGCTTAGTCAGAGGAATGTGGGTGGGACTCCCTCCTCCCCGGCGCCTTAAAACCCCGCTCGGACCGGCACGCTCGCAGTCTCCTGTCCCGGCGGAGCGTCCCCGCCGCACCACACCCGCGACGCCCGGGCTCGCTGGGCGCGCCGCCGGCCGGGCACGATGGTGGTGTGCGGCCTCGCCTGCTGGAGGTGCAGGTGGCTCCTACCCCTGCTGCTGGGCCTCGCCATTATCATGGGCATCATCGCCCTGGCGGGCCGGGGCTGGCTGGAGTCCGAGTCGGAGCCCTACGTGCAGCAAGCGTCGCTGTGGGAGAGCTGCACGCGGGGCGAGGAGGACCTCAACTGGAGCTGCGAGTCCCTCATGGACTACGGTGAGTGAAAAGCCCTCCGAGGGACCCGAGGCAGTGGGTGCCAAGGCCACCCTTCCATGACCTTCCCTAATTCTGTTGTGGAGCTGCTGCTTTCTGGGATGGAGTTCCCCTCCAGAACCACTATCCATCCCGTTTCGGGGCTTAACACAGGACTAGACCTCTTCAGAGCGATTGTTTTTTATCAGTACAACACTGAGAACCCGGGATGTTGATACTTTGGGTTTTTCCAAAGTTATTTTACAACTAAAGTAAGATAGCAATTGTCTCCAAGTCCGTCTGTTTGCTTCCCCGCAGCTCTCATCGGGCTGCAGCCGCACCATCCTTACCTGGCACCAGGCAGCTCCCTCCTTGTGCCGCTGGCTTCCCTGGTCGGATGGCGAGTGTGGAAACCTTCTTGCAGGGTGTCCTATGCAGAGCCACACCTGGACAGTAGCAAAAGGGTATTTCCCCGACACTTTGCAGGGAGAGAGCACCTTAATTTAACCCTCCTGGCCAAAGGAGAGCAGCTATTAAAATGCCTCCTGATCTGCAGTTTAAAGTGGTCTGATGTGGGTTTGCAGGCAGAAAAAAAAAATGCTCTCTCCTTTCTACCTCTCTGTTGCACTGGGGCCTAAACCAGGGATAAGCGTGCGTCTGTTTTGTTTAGCTGCTTCTGTATCTGGCATCGCCACTGTAATATTCTTAATGCACACTCTCAGTTTCTAGGTCTTTTGGGGGACTTTTTGTTTTATTGCTAGAACACGTGGGTCTGATTACATCTGCTTTTCCCTCAAACAAAATATTTCTGGACAAATAAGCAGACCCGCCTTAAGATCCTGGATGAGGGTTCTTTAGGGACTGGGGGGCTGGAAGGGTGTGTTTCAGCTGGGAGAGCCGGGACTGTTTCCCTGCGCAGATCCCTTGCTGCTTGAGCACGGCAAACTCACTTCCAGAAGCTTTTCATTTGCAACACTCATGCACAAGCAAGGTCCTGAATATACTGTGAGAGAAGTGGCTTTGTTTCTCAGTCGGGTGATGACTTCGGGTTTTACTGCAGGTGGAAGAAATCTGGCTAGTGAGGTGAAAATATCCATCTCCCCCATTAGACAGAGAAGAAAAGCTAGTGCAGGGTTGCTGAAATTTGCATTGCACAGGGAAAAAGTGCTAATATAGTACAGCTGCTGGAATTTGTTTTCTCCTGCAGTGACACTGCTTCACACGTCCCTGAGTACTGATGGGTGTGTGCTTTGCGTCAGCCCTCAGCATTGTGGGGCAAAAGTACTTTTCTGTGGCTTTTTTTCTAGTTAACAGGCTGACAGAGAAGAACAGTATCTTTGACTTCACTTGTTTAAGCCTTGGCTTAAACAACCCAAAACTTATTTTAATCCTTGGCGTATTTATACGAATTTGCCTGTTCTCAAATTTTCATAACATCAATGCCACTGTCTACTCAAGTAGTATTTACATCCAGAGACAGGATGTAACACATGAGTTCAGGTTTGATTTGTTTTGTTTCCTTTTCTTCTATGCTAATGCAATTAGTGTCAAAATAGGTGAGGGCATTTACAAAGGAAAAAATGCCTAGTAGGCATTTATAGCACTGCTGCAGGAAAATAAAGGTTAACTAATTGAGATGCATAACTTCTGTTTTGCATAAAATAATTGCTGTGCACTAACCATCCTGCCCTTCTCCTGGTGAAATGAAGACTTCAGAGTGGATCTTCATTAACAGAATGTTCCATTAGACAAATTCTTAATTGAGCTGTGGCATGTGTACTAGGAAGAGGAAGAAAAAAAGCAGGCGAGTCACTTATTTTAAGTGAGGGGAAAGGGGCAGGAAAAGACAAAGATTTGCAAATAGGAGTGTCTCCTAAACTGCATAGCTCCTTAATGCACATTTGCAAATGCCACATGAGAGGGAAGAAGTGAAAGGGAGAATGAAGAGTAGGATGTCATGCGGTAGGGAGGCAGGGAAGGGATTTTGTTTAGAGTTCTGTACTGGTTTGTGTCTGGGAAGTACTCTGGCTGGCAGCGTCTGTGTATTATCAAAATGTTGCAATGCAGAAGTGCTGTACTGCACAAGAATATGACTCAAGATGACTTAGTGTAGACTATGGCAGGATTTAACTGTTGACTGTGTGTTTAAAACATATCAGTAAGCCATCAGCTATGACAAGGAGTATTTGCAGTGTGTTACTGGAGAGGATGATTGTCTTTATAGTGATGAGGTCGTAAGTTTAGGAGCAATATTTATGGGTGGCCGTGCCCTCCTCATTCTGAATGACTGGTCCCAGCGACTTTGCTTTGAATTAACGCTGTAAAAGATGGGCGTGTACGTGTGCAGTAAAGGTAACCCCATTAGGTTAACTCTTCCTTATATTCCTAACAGCTGGTTGGTATTCATTAAGTACACACCAGCCAACAAAGAAAAAGGGAAGCATTCTTCTGGATCCTTAGTAAGTGCCAAAAAAAAAAAATCAAAAAAGGTGGAACCTGGAAGTAGGAGCCCAACCTTTGTGAATCATGTTTCACTGCAGCTGTGCCACTGTACCTATGTCTCTAGAGGCATGGACTTTGATACCACAGATTGTTGGTGAAACTGAGTGCATGTGGAGGCTTCACTGAGGGGCCAGGCAAATAAAGGAGGAATGCTAAGTGTATGCTTATCTTTTCAATACACCTCTTTTCAGGCACACTTTTGCCTGATTTACAATGCCAGGGTGCATTCAAGACAAACTAACATCGTTTAGAGTGTCAGCCAAGTGCAGGCACTCGGGAAATGCTAATGGGAAAGGTGTAGCAGTTGGTGTCCCTGCCTACACCCAGAAAACACTTACTACAACTTCCTGGTAAAAGATCCCAGTGAACAGGTGAGGCTGACATCTCTGCCAATGTGCTCTGCTGGCTCCTGGGCAGGCACACTTCTGTTGCTCACAATCCAGAGACTTTAAAAGTTGGAAATGTGTAGGATTGTGTCTCTTCTCAGCTCTCAGCTGAAGCCAAGTTTGTACTAGAGGGCTTGTATTTAATATTTTGGTAGTGTAGTGATTGCTTTCCTTGCACTCCTAAAGCCAAAACAGAGTTGTGATTTCTAGTACTAATTTCCAACCTGCCCTCCCAGCAAACCTTCGATTCTGGGCTCTTCTGTGCTTGTGGTGGGTATGTACATAGCTTCCTCTCACCAGTCATGCTACCATGGAAGTTTGCACATTATCTGAGCAAGAAAGTAGTGCTGACAGTGCTCTTTTGCCTGCAGTCCACTACTCCTTTATTACATCAAAAAAGGGAGGTATTTCTTGGACATTCTGTGTAATGGGGTCTTCAGGCCAGACAAAGATTGCTACTGCCATTTATATACAGAAAAATATTACAGCTGCAGTGTAAAATTGTGCCCCATCTCTTCAGGTAATGATAAAAATTTCTACTGTAAGATTCCATTTATTCACAAGCTAATGAACTAGCTTCAGCTTCTAGAAGTGAATGAACGAAGATCAGAGTCTTGTTACATCAAATCCTGTAGCAGTTCATCTTCCTGCTAGACTATTTCCACAGCTCTTTTATTGATTTCTAAAGGGAAATCTAGATTTAAATATCTTATCCTGTAGAGATTCCATCTCCTCTCTGGTGAGGCTGAGGCATGGACAAATGAAATCAGGAAATACACTTAACATTAAGGCACTGTTGCTTGCTTTCTTTCAATTTCATCATATTACTGGTGCTCATCATTAACATTAAGTAATCATGACCCCTCCTTGTTATTTGCATGATAACATTTGCACCTTAGTTCCTTTCCATAGTAATCATTAATGTAATGTAATGCTATGTAATAAAACTCTTAATCTTTCCTAATAATAATAGACCTTCAGCTTCTGAACAGTTGTTTTTTTAATGTTCTTTCAACACCACCTAATTGATAAATACTTTTCTGCTGATTAAATGCAAAGAACTTGACTATTCTTTGAGGCCAAGCTGACCTGGAAACCCTAATACCCCCAATTACTTCTCTGCTTTTCTGCTCTCCTATTTTTCTGCCTTCCTATTTAGGCAGCTCCAAATGATTGTGGTGTTCTTGGTTGATTTCATAAACAGACATCACATTTATGTTTAGTTTGCATAAGAAATATTCCCTCTGCCAAATGAATGGATCTGAGAATTTTCTATTTTTATGGGAAAGCTTAAATTCTGGCTAAATATCTTATGGTTAAAAGGTACTTTTGAGCACAAACCAGGTAGAATCTGGGGCTAATCTGTCATTCTCTGACTCTGAGCATGTCTCTCCAGATCTTACGGTGTCAAACAGTGACAGAGTAGACCTGCACCTCTCCCCTCCTTGGAGCTGTTGGGGGAGGATCTTTCAGAAAGATAGGAGAGCTGGCTGCCTGTGGGGACTTGATCAGCTCTCAGAAGCCTTTAGGAGAAAAGGAGCTGGGAAAGCCTGACTTGACAGATATGGGGATGAGGGGGATCCTGCATGGAGAAACAGCAGTTTCAGTCTTAGCCGTGCAGCAGCCCCTCTGCTGAAAACTCGCCCTGTTGGTGGGGGGAGGGTAACAGGATAAGGGACATCCCAGGGCTGCACCCTATGCTTGAGAAAGGTGCAGCCTCCCACCCCGATCTCTCCCATCAATCACTTATTAAAAAAACTTTTGTATAAACGTAATGTAACAAATCTCAAAAATTAGCCGTAAGTCCAGCGGTTTTTGCTGCTCTTCCTGTGATTTCCACAGGGGATCAAGTGGCTGGCAGGTTGTGCACTGGCTGACAACATTCATCCAGCCCAGATCACACCCATCTAGTTCTGTGGCCAGCACCTATGACTCAGTCTTACCAGGTTTTGTCAGCATCAACCTGCTGCTAAGTGCTGTTGGAAAAGATAATCCAGCAGGAGAAAGAGAGGAAGGTACCGGGTTGCCAGCACTGAGCTCTGTCACACATGAGCACTAAACTCACTGAGTTTCATAATGATAGTGTCTACTGCTGCCTTGTTTCTGAAGACCTGAAGCAAAGCTGGGCTTGATATTAATCTTCCTGACAAGATATCTCCTGCAGCTATATGTGTTGTCATTTTCTTATTGCCAGAGACAAGAAAATAAATCACTGTGAGCAGAGACAGGGCTGACCTGTCTCCAAAAGCTTATCATGCTTGTAAGGACAGTACAGATGATACGAAAATGGCAGAGAGCACTGTGGCCATTCTCCCTTGTACCCCTCCAGTTGTGTTTGTGTTGCACCAAACCTCAAGGTGTCTAATGTGAAGGTGTATTTGAATTTACTACCTAAATTTTATCAAACAAATGCCACATTTGTCTTCCTGCACGTTGTCAGCATAAATAATGCATCTGAAAGGGAATATGCTATGTCAACTAAGTGTTCCTTCTTGCTGTGCTTTTTTTTTCTTAATAGGACAAATATCGATAAATATCTTGCCTAGATCATCTAGTCTGAATTGATTTTCCTGGGCTGGCTGTGTGTAATGCTTGCATATCCCTTTATATTAGTTATCACTAAAGAAATCCTATTGTGGAGACAATATTCAGTATCTGCTTTAGGTATGTCAGAAAATATTTTGTACTAAAAGATTTTATCAAACCACTGACGTAGCTCTGATCTCCAGACACTCATCAGGTCTCCTCCCTGTTCTTCCCCTCAGCATTCCCTTAGGGAAGGTGTACGAAACATGCTCAACTAGCTGAAGGAGAACTAATTTGAAAAGGTTTTACTGTCTTGAGTAGCTCCAGGAAGGGAGAGGGAGAAAGAAAAACCTTTTCCTTGTCTTTTCTATGTCAGCTTTATTGTCTTCGTGTGGCAGTGGTGGTGGTTGGGAGTTTTGGGCAGAGATTTGGCTGATGGATACCTGCTGTATTTTACTTGTGCTGTTCGATTAGGGAGAAAGAAACCAGTTCAAACAGATCTAATTAAAATAGCTGTAAAACAATGCTTTGCTTTCAGATAGCCAATTGCAGAGAAAGAACGGAGACTACATTGAAAGCAGGATATCTCCAAAATCACTTTAACTGTGTTGGAATGGACAGCTGTGATAAAAGAGATTTTTTTTTTAAAATGTTCTGAGCTAGATCTCATTGGCCTCTTTATTCCTGCATTAGAGGGAGCTCAGGATCTGGCCCTACCTCTGTCTGAGTGTGTGAAAGTAGACACCCACAATTTGTAGATGTGGGAATTGAACCGTGATGACAGCTGACTGGAAAACAAAGCACTAGCTAGTATAGTTTAGCCCTTGTGGGCAAGTATCCTGCCTCCAGGGCAGGAACACCTTTGCTTGTAGTTGTTTGCACTGGGCTCACCTAAATTACTTGGTTTCTGAAGAGGACAAGGTGTGTGAGGGCCTTTTTATAGGGCCGTGTTACTGCCAAAGTAGAATTGCTGGCTGTTTTTCTAGGAGGTTTTCCTGCCATTGTTGTTTTGGCCCTGGCCTGTGGTGGGCGAGTTCTGGATGCTGGTGCTGCTCTGTCGGAATACAGCCACTTGCTTCATGCCTGAGCCTCTCCAGCATGCAGTAGCTTGATATTAAGTAGCTTGATACACCCTGTTCCAGCAAATGTCAAAGAAATGATTCAAAGAGGACTCATCAACTTTTAACTCAGATTTTGTTATTTCTCCTCTACCTACTACATTTTAGCTGTGAATAGATACTTATTTTCAAGAATTTTCTTTTTGTCATCTTTTCAGTTATTACAAGTTTATTTCTTTTTGGTCCTGCTAGTTTTGCTCCACATGCTCTATTCTTGTCATAAACAAACAGAAGTTTTGTGCAGACAGCACTGCTATTTCCCAGCAGTTACCTCCTGTGGTGGTACCCTCTTGTCTGCTTTCACACTTCCCTGTGCATGGAAGTGGTTCTGTAAACCTGCGTATCGAACAGGAGCTGTAATGATAAAAGGGCACTGTCAGCAGTTGTGTGCCCTATCTGCTCAGATATCTGTGGGTGTCTTACAGATAGAGAGTTTGAAGGTGTTATCTCTATTCTATGCTGCACTCTATCCCCCTCTTCAGCAAGACAAATTAGCTGGCTGGGAGTCCTATGCTGCTCCAGCAGTGATGGTGCTTCCCTGCTCTGCAGCTGTGTGCTTTGCAGGCATTCAGTATTGCTTTGACATAAGGACACGCTTCTTCCACAAACCATTTCAATAAAAAATGGTTAGAGAAAACCAAAGAGCTGCAGTGACCTACAGGAGAGTACTGCTGTGTGTAATACCTTTCTTGTTTTCTCTTCAAGGATGGGGGAGAGCAGCAGCTGCCACATACCTCGTTGGCTTTGTGATCCTGGTCATCTGTTTTGCCCTTGCAGTCATCGCGTTCTCAATCGAGATCCTCCGCTTCAACTTTGTGCGAGGAATTGGAGGCCTGCTCTTTGTTGTTGGTAAGGCTGGGCACAAAGACTATGTTAATTTAGATGTGAAACTGGCATCAGCAGAAAAACATGCTAGATGGAGCCTCCCTTATGAAATAAGCCATCTTTGTCTGGTTTATGACTCTTTTTCATGAGGAAAAAGAGAAGGTTGATGTGTGCTCTGAGAGCATAATGGTTAGAGAAGCTCCAGTGGCCTTTCTCAGTTCACACTCCCAAAAGCACTCTATGGGGACACCCAACACCTTTGACCCTGCGTGTCACATTCTAAGACTTAAGAGCTGAGAACCCTGGGTGCTTTCCACCTTTCGGGGGAGCAGGAACGGGGCTCTGGGAGGTAACTGGCTTGGCAGGCTTCCCGCTGCTGGCTGTGGGACAGGGCTGGTCACAGCATGCAGGTATGTGCCTCAGGTGTCTGGCAATGGCAGCTGCAGTGCTGCAGCCACATAGGCGTGGTGATCTGCCTGGGACAGAACTCACATACCTCTGTAACAATGCAGATTTCATTGTAGGACTGAAGCTAATCCTTACGTATCTTCACTATGCACTTATCTCCAGGTACCTTTTGTTAGTGGGAACTGTAATATGTTCACTGTAACTTACTCCTGTTTTTTTTTCTTTTCTCTCTCTAGCTGCATTCCAGATCATTGGCTTGGTCATTTACCCCGTGAAATTCACAGAAGAAATTCCACTGACGGGAGATAACATGTTCAGCTGGGCCTATGGCTTTGGCTGGGCCAGCACTGTTGTTGTAATAGGTTGTGCTTTCTTCTTCTGCTGCCTCCCCAACTGGGAAGATGAAGTCCTGGGAAACATCAAGCCTACCTATTACTACTCCTCCCCAGAGAGAGCACCATACTTAAATTGAAAGATTAACTCCAAGTACAGTCAACTGTCAAAACAGAGGAGCCCCTCTGATGTACATTTGGTGCAATTGTAGGAGACTGAAAAAACTCACCTTATACGCCAGAGTATTTCTTACTGTCCCTGGCAATAAATTAGGAAAACCATTGGCATCTTAAAGCAAATAGCTTTTACCTAAAGTATTATTTACATATTCTCATGTCAATTCAGTTTGGGTGGTTTACCTGCTCCTTCCCCTCCCAATTAATTGAGTCATCCTTATTTTATTCAAACATTTACTTATGAATAAAGATGATGGTGTTTCAAGTGTAGAAAGGAAAAGGATAGATTTTAAACAACCCATTAGTGGGTCCTGCAAGATAGGTTTTCTTTTTCACCTCTGACAAAATTGCTTTAAATGGAGCTAGGAAAAAACACAGCCTTCCAAAGAACACTTTTTCTTCTGTCAAAGTCAGTCCTAAGGAAAGAACTTCCCTGAGACTATCACAGTCACCTGCTGCCTAAAAATCTTTTCTCATTCCTGTTACTGGACTGTTGTTGGCTATTAGCTATTTGAATTAAGGGGGAAATAAAATTCAAATTTATTTCACACCAATTGGTGCTGTTGGACAAGGTCTTCTCCAAAGCATGGAGCTGGTGTGTATAGCATAACAGTGGCTAATGTAACACTGGTGGGTTTGTGGCCACAGCAGGACTTGTGATGGAATCACATATATATGTTGTCATGGATTCAGATATTAAAACTACATACATTTTTAGATGGTATTTGAGGGATGCTCATTTTAGAAGTATCTTTGAGCAGAAACATAAACTATTCCATTTGTCTACCTTTGTAAAGCTGCAGTGTTTCAATTATCAGTGTGCTTTGGAGGGAAATCTTAACATAAGGTGTTTAAAAACCTCTGAAAGTTTTTAACACTGTAGGTACCTCAGAGTTTAGCCATCTTGGGGCTGCTTTCTGAGTAGGGGTTACAGGTAGAAATAGGCAGTTCTGTGAGCAATTTACATATGTAAACTTCATACAGACATTCGTGTTGGAGTAATCTGGCTGGCTCCTCATTTGTGTTTCTGTAGCCAGCAATTCCAAATAAGTATTCCAGCAAGGCGTAGTCGTGTCTGTGTTGGTCATGGACCTGCAGCATCTTACAGCAGGTTTAATTATGGTCTGTAATCTTTGTCAGGGCTTTGTTCAACTGGGGAAGAAGGAAGAAGTTCGTTTTTTGAACACCTCTTCCAGCTATGGGAGAAGTAGCTTTAGCAAAGACAGATTGAGGAGTGTACAGTGGGGGTGGAAAGCAAATGCTGCATGTTACTCTGTGTTATTTCTTGCTCTCATGAACCTGGTGCTTAGGAGAGGGTAAGTGTGTGGGTATGTGTATTCATGCACATGTACAAAATAGATCTTAAAAAGCATTTACCAGCATTTATACTGTAAAGCTAAAGTAATTTACAACTAATCTTTTGCAATGCCCTGTATTTCTTGTATTATATATTGTATAGCTTTCCATTTTGTAGCACCTTTTTCAATTTGATAATGCTACGTATTGCATGTGATCCTGTTTTAGAGAAGCCGGGTGATGCCTGAAGGTCCCTTTTAGGCCTGTATTTTATAACTTTACAGAGCACAAATGTCTGCAGACTTCAGAATTGTGTTATGAGCTCAGTTGTGGCATATGCAATCAATTGTATTTATGATTCTTGCTGAATAAGAGAGTCCTGTGACAAACATGTCCTTTTAAAAAAAATTTTCCCCTTTTCTGTACAGTACTGGCTGGTGGGGAATACTGTGTAGACTTACTTGTATCATAAGTAATGATAGTACCTACTTCTAGTGAATTCAAAACAGAGCAGTGAATCTCAAGTCAGGAAAACCTTTGCACAACTAAAGCAGAAAAGGAGAAAAAATGTAAGAAAATGGACACCTTTCCTAAGGACAGGGAGGATTGTATGGTAATACGGTAAGCGGGTTTAGCATAATTTAAGCCTTTTGTATGCTTTTTTTATAGGCATTGGCAAAAAAAGCTTGTCAAAAAAGCACAACTGTAAAATAAACTTGGCTCTGAATGTACTGGGAGGGGTAGAAGCAGAACCAGCATGTTACACAACTAAGATGTTCCAGAGAAAGCTATTGCAAATAGTCGTTAATTACTTTCAAGTGATATTGATGTATGTGACACTCCTTTCAAATGCGGTAGCTTAATTAAAAATATTTTAACTGATCGTTGTAGAAACTTGGTGGTGTTTGTGGTTCATGGATTAATTTTATAAAAACAAACAAATAAGCCATTATTTTCTTCTTTTAATGTGAATATCAGTACCCATAAAGTGTCAGGTGAGTAAAATGAAATTAAAGACCACATGTCCGGGAGGCAGCAACTTCATTTTCCAGTCAAATAAGCTTCAGTATACACTGCAAAACACGTCTGTGCACTTTCATTGAAGTGCCAGGCATAAAATGTTCTTTGCTAAGTCGAAGCCTCTTAAGTGCATCACAGCTTAAAGGGGAACTCTAAACATTTTAAATACACAACTGTCTGCAGCACGTCTCTGGTGTGGGAAGTAGGTTTTTTATCAAAACTGTTCCAAGTGCCTTTCCTACACTGATCAAGAAATTTAAATAGTGGAAAAAAAAAAGATGGTGTACTTGCCTGCTATTTTCAGCAGAAGGCTGCACTTCTCCCACGATTAGAAACTGTCCCACTTCTAACCTCAGGTTATGCATAGCCCATATTATAGCCCTGTCCTAGTGGCATTTTTAAAGAGAGCAGATCAGTCAGTCACTACTGTCTTACACCAGCCTGTGGCTTCTGATTTCTAGAAAGACAGGTTAATCGTTCTCCTGTTTGTTTTTTTATCTGTCCTCTTCCCTAAATGCCTTAACTTTAAAATTCATTTACTACCCTAGATTCTGGTGCGTTGCATGTGTTTCTTTTTGGCTTTTGGCTCCATGTCTCTCCCTATTTACTTGCTTTTAATTTAAAATAAATAAATAGGAAAAATAATTTGGTTCCTTTCAGATTTTCCTAAATGCTTTGAAGATAATTGCAGGGTTTCTGTAATGCCCTTCTTTCTACAGGAAGAAAATTTGTACTCCTGTTTACCTACCAGTCTGTATTAAGCTGCAACCTAAATCTGTGCTCACTAAAATCGCCTGAACATCTCCAGTGAGCTTCAGGCTGCAGGGTTGCTCCTTCTAATCCAGCCCGGGAGAAGAGAGGGCAGTTCAGAAGAATCTGAGCACACTCGGCCCTTGTCTCAGGGGGAGTTATGAGCAATCAAAAATGTGCATGACTGAGTGCTAGGGAAGACTAATTGACCTGAATGGGATGATTAATGCTTAAATCTCATGGACATGGGAAACAGCTGCCACACCCCACTGGGATTTTGTATTTTTAGTTGATGTAGCAAGTGACTAATTTTTTAGACAATTCATTGACAAGATAGAATTCTAAAAGGTTATTCACCTGACCTTTATATCCTGCATACAAGGGCTTTTGGATGTAGAATACATACATAAATCAAGGGAGTGTAGTCACAGATCATTTGGGAGGGGGGAGGGTTGTTATGGTGATAAGCACTCCAGAAACAAAAACAACCCCGTGCTAAAAGAAAGTGTTGTACACACACACACACACACACAAAAAGAGAGCTGCTGAGATCATTGAGCACTCACAAACTAATGAACCAAGCACATATATCTATGGAAACCAAAACGCTTTAGGAGATGCACGACATTTGAGAGAGCTGAGCTACTGGTCCCACAACTCACAGCAGCGAGAGCTACTGGCAATATGGAAAAGCACCCTGGAAAAACAGGTTAATCTGTGCCAGTAGGTGAAGTTGCATGGATTTTTAAATAAACTTGAGAGATGATACTCACAACCAGAATAAAGTTTAATCAAATCTGGAGGATGCATTTGTCAAAAATAGGGATGCTGAGTTTCTGAATTTGATTCCTGTAACAGGCATCAGTACAAGAGTAGCAAAATCCATGTGCAGTGGGTTCACAGAACCTGGTAAATGCCAGTGTTACTGAACAGGTGCAGCAGTTTATATGGGTAGATCCCATTTGCTGCACGTGTGCAGTGTATTCATGAGAAAATTCCAATGGTTCCGTGGTCCAGGTCTGCACTGATACAGTAGGAAGCCTTTTGTCTGGAATTTCCTGGCGTCCTAAGGTGCAGGCAAAGCTGCACCAGCTATGAAGCTTAGCATCTAGAAATTCTAGGCAAAAATCCAATGCCCTCAAATTTTGCTTATATAAAATTGTATTTAAATTACTTGAAAATTGTTAGATTAATCCAAAGAGTTTTTTCATTAGGATTTTTGAATGCACAAATTTAATAAGGCTGTGTTTATAATAAAGACTGTAGAAGAAAAGATACAGACATGCCTGGAGCTTCATAATATAAATATTACAGCTATAAACAAGACAAATAATAATCTGTGATAAGAACTATGAATTACATAAGATAATTAATAAATATAAATGAATTATATTCCTCATGGGTTCATCTTTGCAGGACTGGATAACACTAGAAGAGTTGGTATGGCTGCTGCTTTTTATTTATCTGTGGGAATGGGGACAACACATACTATTTTTCAGAGGTCTTTGTGAATACAGAATATTTTATAAGCATCAAAGCTTGCTAAGAATCAAGGTGATACTTTGGAAATCAGCGTTCACTGAGTTTGAGAGGGCCCAGAAAGGTTTGGAGTGAGCACTCAGACAAAACTGTGAGCATAAAAGCCTGTCCTACAGAGTGCTGCCCTGGGAAATGATCACAGATTGAAGTAGGCTAGTTTGATGGTCACAGTCCTGGATACACGTGGGGGCATATGGCTGGGGCAGGAGCTGACCTGTGGCCATTACAGTCCATTTTCAGGAGACACTCTATTTTTAAGCTCTCTTTGTGTTAGCAACACCTCAGAACAGGAAATAAAGAAGAACTTATAATGAAAAACATAATTTAGGTGAATTGTTATACTTGAAAATTAACTTCTGACTCGAAATAGATAAAACAAGTTGAAAAACAAAACTTGGGAAAATCACAATTGGCATTTGGTATCAAGCCAATAAATTGAAAATGTTGCTAGGAGACTTCCATTTTAATTTTAGCCCTCTTGTCAAATCAATTTCCTATCAAACATTTAAAACTGAAGAGGTCATTTCCATGTAACGTTAGTTTCAGCAAAATCCTACTTTTGGCCAGAGAATCTCAAAGTGAAAATTCCTGGCTGAAACCCTTAAAGATATGCTTGGTGTGCATGTCATATCTGTAAATCTCAGTGTGTTTAAACAAGTAGCTATTCCCAGTTGACCCATAAGGCATAGCAGATAAAAGCCATTTCTTTGACAGAGAGCTGTTAGTAGCAAGACTGTGGCACCTGGGAATTACCTAAGTGAAGCTGATTTTTATTCCTCTCCTAAGGCAACTGAGCTTTTTGCTTTACAAGGAGTTACTGTTATGATCCACTACAGCAGGACAAGTTATTTTACCTATGCCACAGAGAAGTTGTGGAGCCCAAAGCAAGTAGCCTAAGTAAAATTATCCCACAGACAGAACAGGACTGTGCTGTACCACTCTAACTGCTTACCCACAGGTTCACAAAATTCCTGTATGCAACATGCTATGATTCTTTCATTCTATGATTCTGTGTGCTTGCCAGACAGCTTGTGCTCCTGACAGCCACTCAAGGAAGACACAGTCACTCACAATGGTTTCAAGTGTCCAGAGGCCATCTCAGCTCCTAACTGAGTAGCTGATTTACAGGGCACCCTTCAGCCTTTTGCCTGGAGAACAGGAGTTGACTGAACTGATTAAACTTCTACAGAGCATCTGTAGGAAATACCTGGGGATTAAACCTTGTTCCAATATAGAGCTTACCATGTCCTTCAGCAAAAACTAGCTGACAATTAAATCCATGCTCAGGCACACAGAGTCTTTGCACTTTCCTAATCTTGTATTTTCCTTGTGTTTTCCTAATACAGTCTTGAATTGCTCACATAAATGACAATCCTGGATGCCGCCCCATGTTTGCATCTTGGATGTTAAAATTTATTGGTTTGCACATGTAGTTCCTAAAAAAGGGTTGGTGTGGGCAAAACTACAGGATCTCAACTGTGCGCATCTTCATAGGAGGGTGTTTTTATTTTGCAAAGAAGTAAATTCAGGTCCTGTTCAGAATGCATTTCAAGTGTCCTTCTAATTAATGTAAAGGAATTGCAGCTTGGATTACCCTGTGGATACTCCTGATGCCTAAAGGTCTTTTTCTTCATGTGCTTGCTATGGATGAAATACCAGCCACATGGAGAACACTACTGCCTTACTGCCCAGGGGATGCAGGGTACAGGGAGTGACCGCAAGGTACAATTTGGCTGACTGAGTTGCACTACTATATAGGCTGTGGTTGTAAAAATAACTGCAGTGCAGCCCTTTCCAAAGGGAAACAATAGATTGACATTAGCAGAAAAAGAAAAGGACTTATGGTTGTAAGTAAATTAATAAATATAGTGGTAATAGCTACGAGATTTATGCTTAGAGTGACTTGTTAGATGTAAGGTAGCACACAAGAGAACAGATCATAAAATAATCTTAGCAAAGGTTTTAAAATCCACATTCTGGGCACTTCTTGTTTATAAACAGTGTGAATATCAGGGAATGAAAATGTGCTTGCTGCGAAAGTCATGAACATGCACCACAGCTGGTCAGTCATTCATATAGCCAATCCAGTCATTTATACAGCTTAGCTGACCAGGTCAGGAATAAAAGTGAATGAAAATATGCTGCCAGTGATTTTTTAGCTTCTTTTGCTAAGAAAACCATTTGTGTCTTGGCTGAAAAAGGCATATTTTTATTACTAGAATTGTTTGTTTTATCAATATCCTCCTGCTTACTTGGTTACCTCAAGTAATAACGAAGATTCATTAGCAATATTTTAAGGTGCAGAAAGTGCACTACAATCTAACAGTTTTAACATTAATAATATATCTTTGTTTTTGACAAATGATACTAGAGTTAGCCAGGAGGGACTATCCACAGATACCGGAGAAGGAGAACAAACATTTGCTTTCCTGTAAACACCCAGCTTGAAGATTGTAAAAGACAAAGAATGGTGAAGGTAAGTAATCACTTCATTTATAGTTTCCAATCATTTTTCTCTGTTTGCCATAGGGGTATCAGAATTAAATTATGTAGACACATCATTTTGTCACCTTTGGATGTATCTCCCTCTCTACTGTTCAAGGTATCACAAATCACCCTTTTACTGAATGTGAAGATTGCTTGTAATTCTAAGTTCCTTAAGGATGACAAAGGTGGGCAAGACACAGGAACATCCGTGGTGACTGAACACTACTCACCTTTCTTTCACAACGTGATAATGTTCTCTGTGGTATCGCCTTGCAAATGCTAACGTTTGTGACAGTATGCATTCATCCACCGGTGAGCTGCAATAGAAACTGATGACAAACCCTGCAGTAAGTGCCTACCTGAAACATGGCTGAGCATTCTAAAGCCAGGGGGGACGATTTTAGTCCTCAACATTGTCTCTCAAATGTATGACAGTACCTGACTTCATACTAGATTTTGGGTACAAAGGTGCTTTAATTTGATTTGCCTATCTTCTTATAAAGCTGTAATTTTGTAAAAGGTTGAAACTTGGCAAGAAACTGTATACAGATAGCTGAGTGAAGGCTTGTCTACACTCTACTGCCACATTCATGAGGATTTCTGAAGCCATCTTTTAAAAACCATTTAATATCCAAATCTATGTTCTCTCAAACTTTTGGATTCTATTGTCCCCACTTCTGCCTCAGCTGTGGCAACAGAAAGAACATGCATTTACAGACTTGGACAGCTTGCAGGTACCAGCATAGTGTACTAAGCTTGAGCTTCAAATATTTGCTCTAACGTAAATATTTTTTTAAACCATGCTTTAAAAATTAACTATTGCAGTGTCATAGAACAGGTTAATGATATTTTAAACATTAGGTTAATGATAACCGAATTTGAGAGTAGCACAAATGTGGACCACAATGGAAGATACATTCTATTCTAAGGAAATAGTGGTTCCCTGAAGTTTACTTTACAAAAAAATGGGAGATTGTTCCTTATTTACAACCCAAAACAGCAGCTGAGGTGTCTTCATAGTTGGCTGTAGCTTTCAGCAACATTCAAATTCAAGGGCCAAAACAGTAAAAATGTCTCCTGCTCTCACAGAGGCCTATTGGATACCCCTGATGGACCTCTCACAGCCACAGGGATATTGGAGTGCCTGTGCCACAGGGCAGCTGCTGGCAGGATGCTTCAGCTGGCCAGAATGAGAGATAATGCAGCCACACCACTGCTAATCTACCACCAGGCAAATGAGGCATCCGATGAGAGACAGCGCGTGGTGCCAAATGAACTTCTTCAAATCAAATTCTTCCTGGAGCTACTGCTTCTTCACTGTGCTGCAGCTCATTGCTGTGGATGTTCCAGTTTGGTTCTCTGCAAGCTCAATGCCTCTTCAGGCACAGTATATCAGTGCAATGTAAATTATTAATTTCTTTTATTTAGGCCATTATTGATTTATGAATATTAATTCAGAAAAATGCTGTGGAGTTGGCAGTTCACAAACAGCTCATGGCTGCCACATTGCACCATGAGAGTTGCCATACAATAGCAAATTCCTTTGGGTAAATGAGGTCAGTACTTGGATGCAGCCCCACCCGACAAAACCCACCATGGGAGCAAAGAATACTTTTCATCCTCTAGGCTTAACTGTGTTTCACACAAACCAGCTTTGATCAAGAGCTGCAGCTGCTTCCAGATGTAAATGCAATTGGGCCCTACCAAAATACCAGGTTGTAGCACGTGTTGGTTCAAAGGGAGAGTGCAGGGAACACAGCAATGTTGCTTCTGAGCTGACAGACAGAAAACTCTGCCCCACACTCTGCTGGGTGTCCTCCCAGGGCATGGAGAGGTGGTGGCTCATCCCTGCATTGCTCTCAGCAGCCACAGACAGGCTCTGACAGGCCCCAGGCAGTGCGTGTACAGCCAGATCCACACACAGGGAGTGTTCGTGAGGCTCAGCCAAATCAAAACTAAGGTTTTGTTCTCCCATTAATGCTATATCCAGATCATACTGTATTTTTAATGATAAACCTTGGTTTTGATTTCCTCTGTACCTATGCTCCAGAAGGTCAAGAGAGGACAGTCACATTCTTTATTGTCTAGCTTTATAGCAGCTAGGAGAATTTCTTTAATTGTAAAAAATAAGGTATGATTTTATCTTTAAATGGAGTCCAAGAAGGCAGGTTACAGCCTCCAGGTGGCAAGTTTCAGAAGCATCCACCATGTCACACAAATCATTCCCTCTCATCTCTGCTTTCCCCTGCCATAATGCAAATCCCTTAGAAGACAGAATGGTGTAAGCAGAGCTTTGAGATGCTCCTGCTGGTGGGACTGTCAGGAAGGAAAGGGTTAAATGCTGAGGCTAAACAGCTCCCAGTTCGTTATCCAGTCAGCAGGGCAGAGAAGATCCCACAGATAAACCCAGCCTGAAGCTTCTCCCCAGCTCAACTGGTTATTGCTCTGCGGCAGCTCTTACTCATCTGAATCTAGGTGGAGCTCCTTCCCTCCCTCCCTCCCTCCCTCTCTCTCTGCCGTGTCTGTCCTGGCTGAAAATCTTTTCTCCAACATCTGCACACGCGCTCGTAGGTTCCGGCACGGCCTTCCCAGGAGCTCTGCAGGAGCACCCATCGCTCTGCATCGCTGAGCCTGTGGCAGAGAGGGCTGTCCTCATCCCGCCAGCCACCTGCCCTCAGCCATGGTGAAGTACGGCCTCGACTACACGCGCTGCAGATGGATCCTACCCCTGCTCCTGGGCATTGGAGTCATCTTCGGTATCATTGCACTGGCAGGCAGGGGCTGGCTGGAGTCGCAGACCTTGCCCTATGTGCAGCAAGCGTCGCTGTGGCAGAACTGCAGGAGGCCTGACCAGGGCGGGGAATGGAGCTGCGAGTCCCTCATGGGCTACGGTAAGCACCTACTGGGGTGGTGGGGAGCAGGCTCTGAAGCAGGGGGTCACATCCCCTCAGCTCCCTCAGTTCACCTTCCCTCAGCTCTCCTGACTGTATCATCTAATACCCGGCAATTATATACGAAGCCATGGGCAATAGGGACCATCACTGAAATACATCAAGGCTTTTGACTAACTGGGTGAAGAAATAAAATGCCCTCACACCCCTGTGCAGAAAAAAACCTAGCGAATTACATAGCACATAAAAACCCACACGTGGTATTGTACCGGTGCCAAAAATAATACAGGATTTTCTTCCTCTCTTAGAAGAAGCTGGTAACCTCTTCTCACTAATCACTACTTTTCAGAACTTAACGGCTACCGGTGATCAAATGTCCAAACAAGCTGTGTGGGTAAGCTTGGTGTTAGTGTGACAAGCAGCTCTGAGCGCCAGGAAAAGGGAGCTAAAAATGTGAGATGGTAGGAAGATATTCCCAGGGAGTGTCAGGCAACAGAATGCTGCCCTGAAACTGCTCCGGTAGGTGGGTCGTGTGAAAGAGTCTCCTTGTGATTATGAAAGAAAGCTTTAAGAGATGAAAGGATTTCTTGTTCGTACAAAGTTTTGGTGAAGTATGCTATTAAACATGTTGACCCAGGTACAATCTTCAGCTTGAAAAGATGTAAACCACAAGTGTGGGAGAATACCCTAAGAGAAGGGTCACTCTGGATGTGCTCTGTTTCTTTTTTTTTTTCCTCATTTTTTTCTTTTTTCTGTATATTTGCTGTTGGCCATGGTCTGAAACAAGTAATTGTTAACGAAGGGCTGTTAGCCTGAGCCAGGAAGAAAGTTCAAGAGTTGTTACAATCTATGCTTAATTCAAATTACAAAGAAGAACCTTTTCTCTAGGGCTCCGAATCTCAGCTGTTCTTGTTAAAAGTAACTGTAAAAGCACTTGCTGAAGCAATCTCAGAGATCGTTTATTACAGCGTTTCAAAATTGTTCCTGAAGGTCTATTGTATGTCATGAAACTCTACCTTCTATGCACAAAATTCAGCTGTAATGAGTTAATTGTAGCAGGCCTCTGTGAGTGTAGGGCTCCAGGCATGGCCAGCTCCACTGAGCATCACCATCTAGTCCTGCTCTGTGGCTGGGCTCCAGCATCAGCTCTGTGGCTGGGCATAAGTCAAGCCGGCAAATTGACCTCTGCTACATGGCACTTGAGAGCAGGAGAAAGAACACGATGCTTAGTAGAGGTCTTCTCAGTCCTGAGTTTCCTCCTAAGTTACCTGAAAAGTGAGCCCTCCTCTTGATCTCCAGGTTAGGCCCTGGAGAATGCCGTGAATGCCAGCTTTAACTGGATGGAAAACACTGAGATGTTTCACCTTGCTTCTCTTGATAATACAAGAGAAATTTCACCTTACTTCCAGGACCTAGATAGGTGTTTGGCATTTCACTTCCTCCCTTATCCTTCCTCACTTTCATAGCCTTTAATCCTGCAGCTAAATGCCCGGTTTCCCACTGGGCAGCATCTATGGACAAACCAGGGAGGTCATCCTCCGTGTGGACCGTCCTGCAGTGTGTGGGGTTACCATGAGTCACATCCACAGTAAGTCCAGCACTTTTAACACAAACCTGTTGGACTCAGTATACACATGCAGAACATTACCCAGCAGGTACCCTGGAGATTTCACTGATGCTTCTGAAAGCATTAGAAATGCTGTTCATGAGCTGCATGACTGCATTATGCCCTAAGTAGGGGTGCATCTATCACTTGACCTCTTCGAGCTGACTAAATACCCAGTAACCCTAAGCAAATCCTCAAAATCCCCCTGCACAAAATTTCCAGGATATGTCTGGCACGATGGAGTCACTTAGCCAGTGAGAGAATATGTGAAGGCTGTAAGTAAACAGTGTGTGCAAAGGCCAGGTAACAGTGGGCTTCTGCCTCTGCCAGATTATGCTATTAAAATGCAGATCTTGCCCTCTGCAGAGGTGACTTATCCCTGACCCAGGAGAGGACTGTAGACCTGACTGTTAAGGATGCAAACTCATGTCACTGTCCTGATCCTTTCCAGACCTCTCCCTCAGACACCTTCTCTCCAGAGGTGGGATGTGCTTAGATCCAATCCCATTCTCCGTTTTTCCTCACTCAGTGATGCGGGATTGGGGTTTTTCTTTTGTGACTCCCACCTTTTCTCGTGCAGGGCAGAGGTGGCTGATGCTGGTCTTGGATTCCACGCAAAAGTCCAGGCCATAGGAGCATCTCACTTGTGAGCATCCAGGTTTTGTGTTGAGCCTGATTGTACCTGCCTTAGTGATGAAATTTAGTAATTTAGGATTTTAGTAATTCTAAGATTACATTTATCTACTGCGCTCCAGAAAGGTCGTGGAAAACAGCGTTCAGCTTCATGGTCTGTGGGATGTTTAACCTTGTGCCAAGCTAAACACAGTGTAATTACACGCCTTTCTGAGTGCAGAGACAAAAGATGTCATGTAAACATAAAGGACAGAAATGTTTTACATCCTTCCCGAGATGAGATCTCTTTCCCTCTCTCTGTTCCACATTTTCCATCTTGTTTCTTCCAACCTTTACTCTCAGCTTTCCTGCCTAATCTGCTGCTGGCTGGGTAGGTTCTGAAATTCGTCCCTCCTGCAGGGGTGGTTTCACTGATAAACATGATATGTATGTGTATCCCAGCAGCTGCCAGCAAATATTGTCAACATGACTTGGACAGTGTAGTTATCTTAATCCACTACAGTCATCTTCGTCCTATCATAATTAGATGTAATTGCAACATCCTTGCAAGTTGTTAATTATAATGTGCAAATTCAAACCAAATTCTGCGCGTGCAATGTTTATAATTCCCCTTGAATCTTGACTATTTGCCTTAAGATATGTTTATACAGTCGTAAGACAAAAACCCAACATTTAGGTTGGTTATATTGGCAGGGAAGAAGGTTGAATATTTCATTGGCTGCACCAGCAGAGTTTGGAAGTTTTGACTTCTTTTTTTCTTTTTTTTTGGAAAGACAGTAGAGTAAATCCACTGGTGCACTTATCTTCTATGAAAGCATCTGCTCACCCGTGGTCTTTTGCAAAGTTTATGAGCTCTGTGGAAAGTGAGAATATGAAGAGTTTACACACTCTGTTATCTTCTCCAAGATTTCAGATCATCTGCTTTAACCATATGACATTCATGCAGACTTTAACAAACACTTTTGCTTTTCAAGCATATTCATTTCAAATAAATAGAACTTTCCAGGAATAAATATCCAGTGCATTAGGACACTTACTCCAAATGCATGGACTTTAGGATGAGGGACTGACAGATTCACTGCTCTTGCTCTTCATTGTTCTTGCACTTGAAAAAACAAAGGGCTTAATTTTATGGCATGCTTGAACATTTACAAAGAGAGATGAAGACTTTTTGTATAGATAATGAGCATTATGGAATGTAACTGTGTGGGACATGGCTGAGCTTACAAAGAAAATACACAGGTTAAACCCCATCATGATGCTGGCACAGCACTCCTTTGTTTTTCTTGTTCTTTGGCCATATTACCCGTCTTGAACAAGGTGTGTCTTGCAGACCGGAGACACTTCTTCAGTATGTAATTTATTCCAATGCAGGCTTTGAAGATGTTTAAACGTGTGTAGGTAAATACATAATAAACATAAATAATGTGGGGGGAAATAACTGATTTTATTAGTCCAAATGTGGTGCACAAAGGGTGAAAAACTTGTGACTACTCTTGTCCCATCTTAACTTCCACCCAGACTTGCAGTTCTTCCGTTTGCATATGCTGCCATCAAAACAATGGAAAGTTTAAAGCTCTAAGTGTATGTTGAAGAGATCATCTTATTTGCATAGTGCAAACAGAGCTCTTGGGGAAAACAATCAGGAAAAAGGCATTTCCAAATTGCAAGTGGAATCCACATCTTCAGTTATTTTCACATCATAATATTAGATCATAGCTTTTTCCTGGGAACTGTGAAGGGTTTTGTGGCTGTGGAGATTAGTGGAGGGATGAATGACTTTGGCATCTGGAAAGGACACCTTCCTGCAGCTTGTCTTCCAGGCAAATAATGGACAACTATGTTCTAGGTAATTCCAGTTTTATTTTGGTCTGTGAATATGAATGCAACACTACAAGCTAAGAAGGCTAGTATAGTAGGATTATAATGAACAAAAACTACTTCAAATATGACAGCAGATAAGTATGGCTACAGGATAAGTGACAGAAGGAAATGTTGCAAAGGTAATATCCTTTTGACAAAAGAAATATTATGCATCTTCATTGATGAGTAGATTTTCTTCCCTGTTTTGCCTGTATCAGGCTTTTGTTCCTGGGGAATCTTTTGCTACAGTGAAGCACCATTTATTACTCTGGAGGAAGAACAAAATGGAAATCACTTACTAAGGATCCCCAAATAATGATACAACAGCAAGGTTTACATGGTGCGGTTGGGATCAGTTTCCAAGCTGCAGAATCCCTCTCTTGGTACTACACCTACCACTGGCCTTGCACTGCTGGCCACACAGCTCTGCCTCTGCACAATTACCTTCTCCACCAGAGCAGTGACTCCTCACACCCAGGCACAGGACAGACCAGGCACCCGGTTTTGCCTCTGTCACACTACCTACATAAAACTGTTTTTCCTTCCCCCACATTCCTATCACATCTGCCAGCACCTAATCCCAGAATGGGGAAGCCCTTACTTGCCTCAAGATAAAGCAAGCACCCTGAGCGGAGTGACACGGGGATATTTCCAGAGGGACGGGATGGGATACAGCAGGGCCTGGGAGGAGAAACAAGATGTCCCAGTGGCTCTTTGGCATCTGAGGGTGTCTGAACATCGGAATAGAAATGAAGTAAACAAGTAACTGTGCTTTTGAAGTAGGGACCAGCTCAAGTCACAGGGCCTTTATTGCAGACTTTTCCTGAAGTCAAGGTTCTGCACTTAGCAGCTTTCAGGATTTGGTAAAATCCAAGTAGGTTTGCAAAAGTGTCTTTGCAGCTGGGAAAGAGGCTGGGGAGGTTTCTGACCAGTTCAAGGAAGCCTGTGGGAGAGCCCAGGACGGAGCCCAACTCTGCCTTGTGCATGGCTTGGATTAAAGGGCAAATTGTGACTCCTTTGACACGGGGTGAACTGAAAACAAAAGCCTCTTGCTGCTCCTGCTGTGTTGTAGCATAAAATGGTTATATTTATATAAAATGATTGTCTGTAGTTATAATGACAGTGTGTAGGGAAGCATATAATTTCCTAAGACATCATTCTCCTAGAGGTGTAATGTTACCTGAGACTAACCAGTGAGAAATGGGATTACAAGATTAGTTACTGAATAGTGTGGAATATTCAATAATTATTCAAAGCTTAGAATGAGAAAAATTACAGTCTAAATCATATAGCCAATGAAAAAATCACAACAGTGTATGTAAGGAATGATGCAAGAAGGAAAGAAAAAATTTGATTTTTCCCCGGCTTGTAGGAGACACTCCGTTGTTTCTAAACAGACATAAGAGAAGGGAATCAAGGCCAGAGCGTTTAATTACCATTACAATTTTTATTCCTTATCTGCAATTGCTAGCATGCTATTCCTTGTAGTTTTACAGTTAGTCCTTCTATAATTTCAGTGGCAGATTCATTTAATCAGATTCTTTCCTAAATAACAGTAATGGTCCTGAGCAATTAACTCTCCAGAGAGCAATTGCACAAGTAATCCCACTGTTTATTATCCAGTCTTCCCTTAATAATCACAGTTAGATTATGTGGAAAAATAGCAATCATGTGGAGCATTCTCTTCTGCCCATCAGGAGATATGAACTGCTGGTGCTGAGGATTTTAAAAAGATCCTCAACAGTTGGCATTGTCAGGCCCTGAAGTCCTTGAGAGAGGATTCCATTCACTTACACAGGAGGCATCTCTGCTGAGAGCATGTGGAAACTTGTGGCCAAACACTCAATCCTCTTCACCTCATCTCTTCCTCTAGTTTATTGAGGTAATCTGATACAGCAGGGCTACTAATAACATCTCCACAGTCTGAACAGTGATAAGGACTGCAAGATGCATTTCAAATTCCACTGTAGGTTTAAAGAGATTACTTAAGGGGGAAGGTGTTACACAGCAAAAGAAACAAAACTGTCAGAACATTTTTTCACATTTCTGTATCACTTCTCACAAGCAGCTTGTGTTGTTCTGAGAAACCTTAAACACACTGACTCAGTGAGCATTGTAATGCCATGTTTCTTCTTTGTCAAGTACCATTTCAAAACAACTCATTGCTCAAAAATTCCCAGGAACTCAAAGCAGCTTGTGGAGTGCTGACACTAGCCTGTGCTCCAGAGGTTTCTGGCTTCCTTCTACTAGTACTAAATAACACTTCACATCACTTCAGTCCTGCTGAATTACTAATCTGAAACTGAATACATCTAATGTCACCTACTGTGCTGACATATGCACACTGTGCCCAAATTAGGCCCCAAAAAAATATGAAGTCTGTGCAGTTCATTTAACAACCTCATTAACAGGACACAGCAAGGGACAAAGATTTTCGGGATGCATTGTAAAAGCTGTTTCATTAACAAGAAGAGTAAATAAATTCAATATATTTTTATGAGCACAGAGCACGACTTCTGCTTCTATATTGGGGTTTTTATTTTGCAAATGGTAAAATTTTGCTTCTACCAGAAAATCAGATGCAGGTTCACAGCTGCTGCCTGTTAGTGGGAAATTCCGTAGTGCAAAAGGTGACTTTCAGGAAGGTTTCAGAACAAAGTTTGCTCACAGCATGAAAACTGTAGATCAAGAGTGATAACAAATCTTGGCACACATGGAAATAAGATGTAAATTCAGTGTTCGTTAGGCCCAAGTGACTCTGGGAATATAAAAATTAAAAAGAGCTTTCTTTGGAAAGGTTCTACTGTTTTGCTTAAAAGTCCTACTTCATAGCCTGTGTTATCATGAAAACTGATTCTGTTTAATTCACATTAAACATTTCAACCCACTCAGGGGTAATTAGGGAGCAGGTACATCTTGCTATTCTCATTAACGGAGCTTATGTAAATGAACTGATTAATCAATACCTTACTTGTTTTATTTACCTGACCCTCCCAAACCCCATGTACACATCCAAGTATCAGTAATCCTCCTTTGATTTAAGATAAATATGAAAAAAATAGGAGGAAAAAATGTTACAGCATTAAAGTGTATGAGGCTGAGCTTCAATCCTGAAATTTTCTCAGTGCAACTGCTTCTGAAGATAATGCGAGATAGGGGTACTCCCTGACTCTCTCATGAGCAAACCTTTAATTTTGAGGCACTGTGTGTGCATTATTTTTAATAGCTAACTTACTCCCTTGGTGCTCCCTTTGATGATGGCTCTACACCCTCTGCCCCTTCTGCCTTCCCAGCACTAAGTAAGCATCAGGGAGCAGCCCTCATTAATACAAGATTTGCAGCAGGCAGCTTCTAAGTCAAGCTTGTACACGCTTGAGCTTATGATGAGATGAATGTGAACCACTCCCTCAAGACGTAACTGCTCCTCCCCTCAAATTCAAGTCGGAATAGCTTCTCAGTTTAATTGCTTACCTCAGTAAGAAAGGAAGGTTGCAGATTACATAAAGGCTTTGCCTGTGTTTGTTTGTGAGTGAAGTCAGTGGTGAGGAATTAATAGGTTTTTCCTTTGAAGGAGTTAAAGCCCACCAACCCACACTGAGCTATCACTTTAGCATGTGGCTATGGACAAAACACTGCCTTCTGCTAATATATACTGTGTTTTATTGATAGAAGACCTACTCATAAAGGTTCTGCTTTTTAATGTTGTCATTTAAAATCATTATTATGGGGTAATTGTCCTAAAATCCTAATCCTTTGTCATTTATATGGGACCTGTTACTAATCACTGAGAAACTTTCGTAATGACATTATCCTGGTGTGAACCTAAATAGGTCATTCTCTGTTTGCATGGTTTTTTGTCATGTTTATTGTCTTTTAAATAGTGGCAAGCTAAAAGCTGGTTCCAGCTCACATAAAAATGGCTTTTATGTTATGAGATAATACTCTGTTATTAAACCAGAAATACATATTAACAGTCGATGAATTCTAAAAATGTAATGCTGGGGGAAAAGAACAGATTTACCAAAGAGGATGCCATATAGAAAGACCAAAAAATCTGTATTCCACTTCAAAAGATATAAATTCACACAAAAACAAATCCAAAGAAAAAACTCC
Organism: Oreocharis arfaki; assembly: GCA_013398015.1. Taxonomy (NCBI): domain Eukaryota; kingdom Metazoa; phylum Chordata; class Aves; order Passeriformes; family Paramythiidae; genus Oreocharis; species Oreocharis arfaki. The sequence goes on along the minus strand of VZRR01009625.1, from coordinate 1,874,969 downwards.
AGTATTCACTACCCATGGGAAAGACACACAGAGAATGAAGTTGTTTTAAGAATGATCCAGATGCAATGAAGGCAGAAACTCAGGAAATAGTACACCTCCAATCATAACTTTGATGTTATTTTCCTTGTTTTAATCTGTTCATTAATTATCCATGACCAATATATGATTTTTTCTCATTTGTACAAACTTTCTTTAAAATCATTTTCAGTCAATGGCTTTCAGTCTGCATATGCAGTTTATTCATAAGAAGCTGCTTTTGATAGCTTCTGGCTGTATACAAACACATGCACACTGGTACTTCAATGCCAGCTCACATGATCAGCAAACAATTGCAGAGATTATAGTGTGCATTTGTTTTCAGAAAGAGCACAGAAATTTCCCAGAGTTGGCATGTTACAGAGCCAGTATTTCCAGAGGACAGGATTTTGCACTGTGTAGTGTTGCACAGGTAACACAGCAAATCCTGAGTCCTGATGATGTGGGTTAATGAGTCTGATGGATCACCTTACGATTCATGCTAAGGGAACACGAGTTCTGCTGCAAACATGTGCACTTTCACATGGAAACTTTCTTGAGGAGAACGAACCAAAGGGAAATGGGTAAAACCTGGCCAAAGCAGTTCCTTTTCAAAGTGAAGCATGTGCTCGATTGTGCTCGCCACACCCTGACAAAGAACGTCAGGTTGAGAAACTCGAGTGAGTTCAGCTTTGTTTCCAAAATAATACTCTTTCCCTTTAATCAGAGAGATGTTAAACAGGTTGAGCTCTGCAAACTCAGCCTAGAAACATTCTCATTACATGCAACACAGAGAAGAATCACTACCACTGCAGATTTTAGTTCTTGTAAGAATCGCTTTGCCAGACTGCAGCTAGAACTGCAGGGTGTGTGTTTCTTTCCCTGGGTGGTATGAAGGATAACAGAGCAAAATATTAGTCTGTTACATTTTCTTTCACTCCTCCCTGGTTCTTTTGAACTAAAGCTACTCTTCCTCAAATTGCTGCACAATTTACTGCAGTGTGAAAATGATCAGTCAGCAAGAACCTCAGGGTAATTGTTGGTGTCTTTGAGCTGGCAATAAATATTTGTTTTTCTTTCCAATGCAAGTTGTGTATTTAGCTTCAAGCCAAGGGGAAAGTTTGGAGAAGTATGTTCTTATTGATTATACAAGGAGCAGTACTTCTGAACTCTCTGGGGTTGCTTTCAGAAAATGTCACCCAAGGAGAGACTCAGCAGTTTATGTGGTGTGGGAGTACCAGATCAAGTAAAACACGAGAATGTTATTGTGGATGTTTTCCCATGTTTTGAAACACATACACCAGAAACACGGGCATTTGTATTTGTCATGGGAGAAGTAGAGGTCACACACTATTTTCAAGACACTACGGCTCTTTTTTTGAAGGCACCATTTGGAGCACGAAAGATGGCAGGCTAAAGAAATACTAGGTTTGGTGGTTCAAAGTTTTGGCTCAACTAACTGCTGAGCAAGAAAGTTTGTTTCTTTATGTGTGAAGTGTTTACACTTTCGTAAACTGAAAAATGTGTGAGGGAGTAAAATCAGGAAGGCAGAAAACTGGAGATACTCTTAGTCCTGGATGTCTAATTAAGTCCATCAGCTTCCCTGTGGCTGCAGCCAGATGTAGGATAATCAGAATGGTGCAATACAAGAGGTAGTCACGCTGCCTCCAAACTGAGTTAGCTTTAATGGCAGAGTAATAAATCTGTGTTATTATTGAATCCTGTCTCAGCTAATTACATTGCTTGTAAGATATCATGAGCTCTGTCCTGGCATGGATGGGCTCTTTCTGGTCTCTAAGTTAGCTCAGGGGTCTTCTCACACAGCAGGTAGTTATAGAAGTCAGGCACTTATTTCCATTTTCCAGTGGTCACATATTACTGTATTCACTTTGGATAGCCCAGACTCTCACAAATCGTTGCTGATTGACATACAAAACACTGTTATCAGAAGCACAGTCCTCGCTCTGCTTGATATAGGTGTGAAAACATGGGTTCCTCTTGCCTGTTTGGGATAGCAAGGTCTTGTTTAAGACAAAATTGCTCAGAAAATTGCCAGTTAGCAGGAGTTTTGAAGAGTGGATGGTGCGTAGCTGCCCGCAAACCCTTTCATAGTGTTCACTGGTGTTCTTCCAGCTGATGCGAGAACTTAAAAAGAGAGAAACAGGACGGGCACCAAAGTGTTAGAGGATCCTGCTGGTATTCAAGGACACTTTTGTATAAACACACATTTCTTTTCTCACAAGCACATTTTAACTGTTAAACAGCCAAAAGATCACCGCCATTTTTGGGGCTGGGAAGACAGATCTCAAAAATTGCTGAATATTTTCACAGACTCAGTTTGATATCCTGTGACCTGCTGCTCCCTCTGTTTCAGTTTTTGATTTGGTGGCAGGTGGACTGGGCCCTTTCAGCTTTTTATTGCCCTCTTTTTACAGCCAAGAATGCTTCGAGTTGGCATTGTACTTGTGAGGATTCTTTGGCCTGAAATTCACATTTTTAAGAAAAAAACTTTGCAGATAGAACAATTTATTTATATTTTTACTAAATGTTTAAGAAAAAAAAAAACCACAAAATTGGAAGATAAGAAAATATTTGGGACCAAATTAGCCACTTGCTTGTCAGTGTTTTTTGACCAATTTAATTCTTCTAACTCCGTTTTAAGGAATTTCAAGTCTTAGTTCTGTTGGTAAAGAACTAAACTACTCTAGTACTCCTGTCTGGCACAAGGTACAATAAACAGTTGCAGTTATTGCTGCACAAAGCCTTTGTTACCTTTTATTTTAGAAAGGTAAGGTGTTTACACACTGTGGTCTTAGGCTACTGATAGCTGCTGCTTTTTGTGAAGGACAGATGAACTCAGAATACTGTTCCTCAAAAACACCCATAGAGACTCCCTCTTCCATATGGCTCTACTGCCTTGGACCTGTGTGTAATTTTTCTTCCAATGTTGAGGGGCTTTTTTTCTCTTTTATAGAGCTGAGAACCACCAAATTGGCTGTTAGGTGATTGAGCAATGCCTCCAAATGGTGTAAGCATCCTGCAACAAGCATGTCTCTTCTTGCCACACAGCCAATGCCCAGCGGGCTGGGCGTGCGCCCAATCTGCTTCCATACAGTCGCAGCATTTGGAACACTACTTCAGGAAAAACACCTGGGTGAGCCTGGCGGAGGAGGGAGGTGCTGACATGGGCAGACACATGGCTGCAGCCACCAGGCACAGCTCCCTGAGCCCCCAGCCCAGGGGTTGGTGCTCTACCATCAGCTGCTCCTGGGAAGCAAGGCTGAGCTTTGGTAGATGCTCTGGCAGTGGGTGAGGTGGAACCCCGAGGACTCCCGGTGTCTCAGAACTTGCTGGGCAGGCAGCTGGGCTCTGAGTCTGCTCTGGGAAAGGACACCCCTTTGCCTGGGAGTTTTACACCTAACCACAAGCAGCAGTGCACCTAAGAAAAAACATCACCTCTAGATGTTCTTGTTATTTCACCTTTTTGCCAGAAGCATCCAGAACTCTTGTATCAAAGAACAGTGAGACCATCATTGCTGAGAAACTTCCCTTATGGCCAGGTGTCCCTTTTCTGCTGTTTTAAAGGGGTAACAGAGAGGCTGGGAATAGGAGCATCTGCAGTGGGGTATATTGAAGAGTATAAGAAATTCTTCTTCTCGACTGTTTCTTCTGATACTCTGCCTGAGGTGCTGTCCTCTTGCCTGGGCCTCCCCACTGCATGCTCTACCTCTGAGCCCCCTGTAAACTCCCAGAGAGAAGATTTTGAGCTGAAACACTGTGCTAGAAAACAAGATGTAAGAACACCTTTGCTGCTCCTTTCAGTCTTCTCAGGCAGCTGCCTGTTTACTGGAAAAACAGTCCAGTTGGAAAGCCCTATGAGCAGACAGGAACTTTGTGGAATAAGAAAGACAATGGGCATGGCATAAAACTGAAGATACAGTGCGATAGCTAGAACGGAGCAGGGATCATAAAGCAGGGAGCACGTTGAAAAGCAAACAAAAGGGAAATTGGTTTTGATGGACTGAGGGGTGGAAAAGGATAGCTGGAAAATCCTGATCCAGTTTTCTTGCCTAATAGTAGTGGTGGTGTGGGCCCTGGGGAAAGAGATTAAACAGCAGGTTGTCACTCACTGGGGACAGGACGGTTGCTTTCACGCTTACCTGACTCTGGTCAAGGGAAGGGCAGGATGCTTTGCATTTTATTACTTCCATGCTTAAAGCAAACAAATCGATAGGTTACTTACTCAGTTTCAGAGGGAACTTTTACTGAACAGCATGCACTGCATCTAAGTTGAATTGTAATTATCATCAGGGTTGTTTGGGCCATGATAATTTTTTGGCACTGCTGCTATATATATTTGGTTAGAAGCCAACACTTGACAAAGGCATAGTGGCTAGATAAGGGGATGAAGTCTGTAGATGCCTAGCAGACTTTAACTGCTTACTCAATTTAATACACAATTTAAAATGTGTCAAAGTGGGTTTTTTACACCCAGAAGAAGAGACACTTTGATCTCTTTGAGCAGTAGTTGCTTCTCAAGACTTGAAATATTAAATAAATATTATTTTTACAGTTGTTATGCCAGCACAATATGCTTTGCTCTAACGTGTTATAACATAAAGTTTTATAATTTGAAAATGAAGGAATTAATATCCTGAAGAAGCTTTTTGAATTGAAGCAGTTCTAAATTTGGGCCAAAATCAGAGATCCAATTTCCCTACAAAACGGATTTCAAATCCTTAGCTCCATTTAGGACACGGAGCTAAACTAAGGCTGAAACACAGAAAACACTGAATTTTGACGTTTATGGGCTATTTCCATACCTTTAAGTTTGCCAGATTGGTAGTGCTTTTATAAACACTTCATTTAAAAGGAAGATTTTTATTAGTTTCAGGAACAGTTTAATTCTCTTTGTCTGTGCAAAATGAAGCTGGTTTTATGGCATCTGCTGAGGTAACATTTGCTATTGAAGGACCGGGCCCATTCTTACATCTTTAAAGCCATTTTTATCTTGATTCTTAGTTGTTAAAACTAAAGAGTAAGCTTGCACCCAAGCCCCCATTGCACTCTGTGTGAGAAGACAAAGCTGGGATTTTTATGCATTCTGCATTTAGCGCATGATTTCTTGTGGAGCTGAAACGTCCATCTATAAGAGGAGAGAAAGCTCCTGTGCTTTCTTTCGTGGCAGATGATCCTCTTTTCACAGGTTTTAAAATTAACCTTTAATCACTAACCAAAGAAAACCAACTTTTGTTCTGGTTTTTATTCCTTTCTAATGTATCGTCCTTCTGATTTCAGCTTGGGGAAGAGCTGCTGCTGCCACATACCTGGTTGGCTTCCTACTTCTAGTCATCTGTTTTGCTCTGGCCATCATAGCCTTCGCCATTGACACACTTCGGTTCAACTTCATTCGTGGGATCGGAGGCTTGCTCTTTGTGGCTGGTAAGGCAGTATGTGGAGTCAAGTTTAGCTTGTGCAGATATACCCATGCTAGAACTGGTATTTCCCTCAGCTGATTCCACACCCAAGTCTTTGCCTGGGTGCACTTGAGCTCTCTGTGAAAAATCAAAGTCTGTCATGGCAGTGGATCGATTTTAGGATCCTCCAAAATATTGATGGGTTTAGCTACAGGGATTATGGAGGAAGGCAGTGGTGCTGCATGGTAAACTTTTTTTTTTGTTTTCTCCTGTTTCTTCAGCTGTGTTCTCCGTCATGGGCCTGGTCATTTATCCAGTAAAGTTCTCATCTGAAATTGAAATGACAGGAATCAATATGTTCAGCTGGGCCTACGGCTTTGGCTGGACCACTGCCATTATGGAAATATGCTTGGGATTCTTCTTCTGCTGCCTTCCTAACTATGAAGATCAGATCTTGGGTAATGTCAAGCCCACATATTTTTACTCTTCCCCATAATCACCAGAAAAAATGTGTTCATATTCCAGAGATACCTGACACACTAGCTACGTTTTTCAGAATACTGTCATCAGGTGATAGTAGAAAAGGCTGGAAACTTTTCTCGTATGTGTAGAAAAATGGCACTGGCATCTGCAATAAAGTTATCTACTGTATTTTGGCCCTTCATATCTGATGTGGGTTGGTTAGATAAAGCACAAATGTTAAAACCCCCTGGTTTTCCTCATTCATTCCCATGAGTGGGATTTACGTGGATTCCATTCCATCTTAAATACATTCAAAATTGTAATGAAATTCAGAAAAACTTACTAAACTGGCAATAAACAAAACAACGTGTATCATCTTCCTGAAGGAAAGCAACTCACAAAAATCCCATTTTGTATGTATTATCTTTAACCTGAAGATTTTGCACATTTTTCAAGAAGTTAAATGCCTTTATCCACTGACTGCTAAAGCAGTAAATTAGCGAGCCAGCACTTCATAGATTTGCTTCTATTTTTCATTCACTCACTTAAGCCATAAGAACAGAGTAAAGAAGGGATTAAAGCTCCCTACCAGAGCCAGCATCTTGACGTTTCCTCATCCACGTGGAATGTGTTTATTTCTAAATATTTGCAAGAGTAAGCAAGGACCACCAGTAAAGCCTTAAGAATCTTGGTATGCCATTGCTGGTGTCAGTAGAGTGGGCAGAGGCAGAAGCTCTTCCAAGCCACCCATGCAACCTGCAGACCTGGTTTGATAAAGCTCCTGGTGTGGCTTTCTTCTTGGGTCTCTGACACATTTTTTCTGCTGGATAAAAACCTGTGACTTTTAAATGCTCTGTAATACTGGTCCAGCTTCTTTATCCAGTGTAGAAAGGCCAGGTATGATTTCCCTGCACCTCAGGAATTGAGCTGGAGCAGTGTGAATGTAAGTATTAAACAGCTACTAGAAGGCCCTTTTCCTGCTCATTTGCTGCTCTCAAGTATTTTAAAAGTGGAAAGTATATTCTGTCATATGTAACTGTAAAATGTATAAATAACCCTTACCATCTCATACTAAAGCTCTCATAGAGAAAATCACATCATAAAACATCTTCCAGCATCTTACACTCCACAGTGCCTCAAGCCTCAACATACTGCAAGCACTGAAGTATACCCAAGACTCTGCTGGTTTCTGCCTTGTTAAACCTAACCTTATAAGATTCCATTTATTCTCTTAAGTGAAAAAATGGATAATACGTGATGTGGAAAAGAGTCTCATCTTAATCCTTAACTACTGATGTTTATTAGCTTGTAACACATCTGCAATTTTGTAACTATGTGTACTATATAAAGCCCTGCCAAATGTTATTTGTTTCAAGAAATAAGAGGTGGAAAATTTTTCAGTTAAAACTTCTTGGTAGTTAAAATTAATAAAGGCACAGGGCTTCACCTGGGTGTTTGGAGTTTTTTGTTTGGTTGGATTTTTTTAAGCAGTCAACTCCATTCACTTTTATGGAGTGGCTCCTAACTTTGATCAATAAGCGCGAGAGATGGGGAAAGTATAAACAATGGGGAGAGTACATGCAAAAAGGAATAGTTAGACAAGAACATGTAAATACTTTTAAAAAATATTTCCTAGCTGGAAGAGAATCAAAGTGAAATACAGTTGAGAACACAGTTTGTATAAAGTTACTTGCAATTATTTGTGTAATATTATTGATTCAGGAAAAAAACCTTATCAGAAATATTTTCATTGTGCTTATTACACCTAATAAAAGATGGTATCTATGTATTGTTTCAAAAATGAGTCTGAACTTTTGTTCTCTACTGAGAGTGGGAAGTATGGAAGCCCCCAAAGCCTCCTCTTCTCAGGCACCACCTTGAAGTACCTGAGCATGCTGGCTGGAATTTGACATCCAGCATCACAAGTACAGCTTGTGCTATTCTTCAGTTCTATGCTGGCTGTGTCCTGAGGCCTTGTTCACAAGCACATGGGAACAGTGGACACTTATGGACCACTCTGTTTGCTTATGGGCCTGTGGTGTTGAGAACCTACACGCGTGATTCTGTGCTGTGTTGTGCTACAGCTCATTTCGGCACGGATGGTAACGCACTCGTGTTCACTGAGTAGGAAACCAGCACAGTCCTGCTCAGTGTTTTTGCTCCAAGAGATGTGGCAATCCCCTGAGGAAGCTAAAGGGAACTTAAGAAACCACTGTTTGTATTTACAGTTTCTTTTGCATTAGCTGGACACTGACAAAACACCCAGAGGTGGGGAAAGGTGCACAAAACAAGGTTTAGGAGTGTGACTCCAACCTCGATGAGACAGCAGAACATAATTGAAAAGCAAAGAAAATCTCCAGTGATCATCCCCCTTTCTCTCTCCTCTCTCTTGCTGGTCTCAGCAGCTTCACCACCTCCTCTCTTCCCTTCTTCTCCTCCTCCTCCCTAAAGATGCCTCAGCAGTGACAGGGCTGGTGCCTCTGCAGGACACAGCCCCAGTCCTCATTCCCCACCTGCCACTTTTCCCTTCCTGGGAGAGAGGAGGAACGAAGCAACTTGCTGACCCCAGTACAGCATCAGGGGCTGCAGCCTGGCTCCCTGCCCCAGGCCCTCACTGGAAAGACTTTTCCTTAGAAGAACGATGTGGGCGGGTGTGTATCCAACAAGCAGGAGTATCACAGGCACTAGTGCTCAAGCGAAATCCTGCCTTTAGGGTAGTTTGCTTCCAGTCATGCCAGGGCAGTTCAACACAAATTCCTAGAAAAACACATCCTAAACCTGCAGCAGAAAAACAGCGAGAAGAAGGACAAAACTATTTTACAGATGCCAGTGTTGTTTCCTGTGACTGCTGCAGCAGGGGTGCATGGCAAAAACAGCATGCAAAATATGCATTCTGACAGAAAAGGAAGCCAAGTCTAGGAGCCAAGGATGTCCCTCAATTTATTAGATTATTAACTAACTATCAACTGCTAGGTTATGAACCTAATTGTTAAATTAGTCTACAATTTAAGGTCAAGTGCAGTATTAACTAACAAAGTTGTTAGATTAATTTGAGCTGTCACAATCGGAAAGCTTGGGTTTTCAAGTGAAGGAGAAATTAGAGGAAGAGAAGACATCGCTTTAGGTCTTCATCTCTGTTAGCCAGGGTTCTTGCTCCAAGTCTTGTCTATAAGAAAAAAGGGCACTGAAACACTAAGAACAGTACAATAAGAGACTTAAAGTTTCATTGTGCCCAGTGGCAATGCTAAAGAAGGAGCAGGGAAAAACAGATGTCTGAAGCTTTTGAGAACATTAGGTCTGCTACAACAGAAATAAAGATGACTGCCAAAGGCATTGCTACTGTTCCTGTCAAGTTAAAAATCAGGGAAACATCCTCCAACAAGCATGTTTTATCTAATTCATCTTTATTACTGAAAAGAAATGGAGAAATCGTGCCGAAAACAAGAGGAATGTCAAGCCCTGCAGCTACAAACTGAAACAAAAGAAATAATGAAAATTTCCTGCTGGTAAGTTAATATGTTCAATTTAATTTCGGATGTTTCTGCCAGAGCTAGAACATCTTGGTCTTTTCAATTTTCTCTGCAAATACGTCCGAATTTCACTTTATATTTCTCAGGCATCTGTCATTTGGTCTTGAAACACATCCTGCTTAATCAATAATTCAAATGCAATCTAGTTTGCAATTGTATTTGTTGCGCATATTTTGTTGCATGAACTAATGACAAGACTGAAGTTTTGACCCCACAGACATCACTTGAAAAACATTTATTTATTTTCTTGACTGTCGCATTTCATTCCTGAAGCACAGCTTCTTTATTTTATATCTGTTAAGAATCAATAATACCTCTAATGGATGCTCCATTCAGCAGCTCTGTTTACTCCTGGAATAGAACACTGGTATGTACAAGGTAAGAAGCAGCTGACACATCATTTCCAAAATAAAGGACAATTTAATGTGTGTAAGATTAGCAGAATCTGGGTCACAATTAAATCACATTTTGTTGGATGAACAACATGGTCTCAAGGAAAAGATTAATCTGTCCTTTTGACACATCCCAGTTGTGCCACAGTTATCACTCCTTATAATTCAATCTCCTGGAACACTTCCTTGCACATTACTATATCCAGTGGATTTCTCTGTGTTTTGAAGATAAATAGATTCAAGAAAAGAATGAAACTATCAAGCTCGTGATAAGGGAAAAAGGGATTGACCCATTTGCACACTGTCAGAAAGTAAGAATCAAACCATCTTGTTAGAAGGATAGTGATCTGAACAAAGAGTTCCTTCTGAATCATACTGGGAATTTAAACCTGAGAATTAAAAGACTGACCATAATGGGGAAAGAGAGATGAAATCATCTGGGTCTTCCTTTATCTTGTTCCACACTGTTAAAATATTGCTTTTGCCAGAAATTTTTCTTTCAAGAAAAAATTGTTACTTTGGTGCAGCTGCATAGGAATGTCTGGGCCTCAATTTTATCTGCAAAATGCTTCAGCGCTAAGTGCCAAAATCCAAACAAGCACCTGAATTACCTTAAAGCTGCAGATGATTCCAATGGGGCCATCAGACCTGTTTTCATAGGTTGTTCCTTAAATGACTTGATATATTAGGGCTCATATGCCCATCTGCACACAGCGGTTAGTTCCACAGATCTCCTGCACGTGAAGTGATGCAGTAATTTTTTTTTTTTAATTTTGCTTTTCATTTGTCATGATCAAAGTGAAAATGTGTATGTATCATAGGATTTTGCATGGTGTTGGCTGGGTGTGAGGAAAATTTACATGATCAACTTTCAAAACAGTTTTCCTGTTTGAGATAAATGTGGTGGGATTAGATCAAACTGTCCTCTCTTGGGTAGCTTTTATGTACATCCTTTTACTTGTGCCCTAGTTTGCCCAAGCCATCTGGTTTTTTGTAAAAACTGTTTTGTGAAAATCTACTCTAGTATCATACTGAAAAGAAATTATATTAGGTATCCATGGAGAATCCATCATAAAGCACTTTAAATAGCCCTTGATTGTTCAAATGCAGATCAAACAGAGAGGCAGATGTTGTCTGTAGGGTTTTTCCACAGATAGCGTAAACCCAGAGGAAGATTCAATTAACTGTTTACTGTAGACGTGGCTTACATGCCCAGCTCTCCACTTCTTACAAACTAACAGGTGGCCTAGAACTTTGCCCTCAGGAAAACATCAAGCAAGTAAAATGCAAACAAGAAAAATGAAAGGGAAATATTACATAAAGTATTTACATATGCACATCCGTAGTATCACCATTTAGTCCATAGCTGCCCTCAACATGAATGAGGATGGACCAAAGTGGTGTAAATCACAGTTGGGGCTGCACTGTTACTCCCAGTTTTTCATTCTTTTATTTCCCCATATGGAATTCTTCTCACCCCACCTCTGTAAAGTCTTACTGCTTTTTTTGTAAGCTGTCCTGATTTTACCACACCCGGTCTTGACAAGCACACACGTGCTTGCCATGCTCATATTTGAAGCATGACAGTAATTCGACTAGGCTTTTATCCCTTAACCCTCCTTCTCTTCTTCTTAAATAAAAGGGCTTGAAGTAATAAAATCCTGCTGACATTAGGAAAATTAGAAGAATGGAAATTTTCTCAGGCTGTTTTAGAATTAACCCTCAAAAGGAGAAAGAAACAAGAACTGAGGTTCAAGTGAAAAACCCGGTCCAGTGCAAAAACAGTATCACAAAATCTACTCGCAATCCTGACAGTAAAATGGCTTGGGGTGATTAGTAGCCAAAGTACGTTTGTAGCCCCCTCCTTCATGTGAGTTTATACTCTGTGTTGCCTTGCAGTTTTTCACTAACATCAACAAATCTTCTGGGCACTGGTTTCTCAACCCATCTGTATGCAGAAAGAGGAGTTGTCCATCACCTCTGCCTCCTACAGCACCCAGAGAAGGGAGTTTTAAGGTGGAAGCCCAAAGGACTCATTTAGCCCTTGTATGACATGGCTGGTGTCTTCATGGCAGGATGGGATGGTTGCCCACCCGAGTTCTAGCCTAGAACTAGGCTAGTTCCCTCTGTTTCCCTCTAGTTTCCCTCTGTTCTAGCCTACAGTTGCAAAAAAGTTACTGGCAAGTTGAGACTGCCATTTTATCAATCTGAGAGGCTTTTGCGTGGGGGCAGAGGAAGGTTAGAGATTTGGAGACTCACAGTGGTTAGCCCAAGAATTCTGTAAATCAAGAATTCACCGTGCCAAGATTTACAAACTTCCTTAAAATACTCCCATGTGTAATACACAGAAAAAGGGAGGGAACAGACACACCTATTTATCTTCATAATCATTAGGCCTGATGCTTTGACACCACAAAATACTCTTTGGGTTAGTAACAAGAGGATGAGTACAAAGAGCTGAAACTTTATGCTTTGCCTAGAGTCACAGCCACAGGTGAGGATCTCCTGAGTCACCAAGTGCTGTCTCTGTCTGTCAGAGAAAATTGCTGATCGTCTTGTTCATTATCTTATCCAACTCTGCTTTGCTGTCCATCTGTTATAGGAGGCTGATTTGAAAAACAATCTGAGGGTCGGCATCTGATTTCCATCCAACATGTGTCACTAGCCAGATGACAAGAGCACCTCTCCTTATGGCACTGCCTATGGCAATACCCAGGGACGGCATTGTCACCTCTGAGCTTTCCTCCTGCACAACTTCTTGTTTCAACTGCAAAAACTTGCATTTTGTCTGCTCTATACCTTTCAAACCATCCTTCCCCAAGCAGCACACAGCCTTCCAAATCTGTCCTCCTGTCTCAGCTGCTGCCTAATTTCCCATGACTGTCACATGGGGTAATTACTCTCATCCCCAGTGGTGTCTTAGGCATCATTTAAGTCCCTCTTTTCTCTTGCTCAGCCTAGAGCACAATTATTCTGAGCTGGCCATGCAGCAGCCAGGTGGGGAGCACTCTTCACACTGGCCAGGGTGTGACCAGGCTGGAGGGGAGCCTTGTTCATCTCTGTGGCAGTGCATGCTTAAAGAGCATCAAGGCCAGCATGAGGAAGCATTGCAAAATAAAAAACAAAACAAAACAAAAACTAAGGTTAAACCAAACTTCTTTGGTTCTCCAACTGCACAGTAAAGAGAAGGACACCGGAACTGTTTGCTAAAGCTCTGTTTGCAGTGGTGGACTTGAAATGACATGTCCTGCTTTCACCTCCCAAGCTCCTCAGGGCACTTGGGAACCATGGTGCTTGCAGGAATGAGTCCTTTAAAGGTTCAAGGAAAGTGGAAAGAATTCTTCTTCACATACACTTCCACCTCCTCCTAGCGAAGCAACTCAAATATTGCTCTGGAACCTGTGACAGGAATGTAACTAACACAAAAAATCAAACCAAAATAGTTCTGAGGAGGAAATGTGGCTTCCGGCATTGTAGTGGATGATCACCTCCTATATATAATATTAGTTTACACAGAATATTACACAGATCATATACAGTGTATGTTTTGGAAAAGGATGGTTTGTTCTATTTTAGTAAACATTGCTACAGGTGGTGTACCAGCTTGGATTAATATTGGAAATTAGGCTTGATATTCATCAGCCTTGTGTCATCGAAACAGCTTCAGTCTGAGCTGTGTTTGTTTGTAGCTTGCTACATTAAAAACCTCAAAAGCCTGATATTAATTTTGTCTAAATGATTGATTCTTTAGGGCATTTTTGGTTTTCTTTTTATTTGGCTTATTTTCATGAACATCATCCCAAAACAAAATACCTATTTCACCTTCCTTTTCCTGGTGTATTTTTTTCCCAGACTGTAGAATAATTAAATTTTGAAATTATATATTTGTACTTTCTTTCAAAGCATGTAGGCATGACATTTTCCATATTTAATTTCTGTTTTCTAGTGCATGAAAATATTCATAAATGACAAATTTGAGAGTTTAGAGAGATCTGAGAAGCTGAGATCTGATTTGCTTTGTAGTGAGCAATCTATTTGCCCCCAAACCGGCCTGGTTCTTTTGTAAATACAGTAGCTGCTTTGCTATTAAAAACAGTAGTACAGCTAATGTAAAGCTAATGTAATCCAAAGAGATTCTTCCTTTCAAGTCACCATCCAAACAGAAAGGCTGGCTTTGAAGGTTATCAGATGAGAGATCACAGAGGACTAAGCCAAGTTACAGATGACTGGGCTTGTACGAGGGCTCCTCTGCACTTACTCCTGGTTTTGAGAGTCCTTGCCAAGTCAAATACAAACATAAAGACTTTTTGACGGCCTGTGAAAAACGTTTTGAAGGCAGAGAAATGCCAAATAACACAGTGCTTCCATCTTAGGCTCCTGCCACGAAAAATGTGACCTGTGCCTTGCTACAGCTCTACAGGTGTTTTAGTTTTCTAATGTAAGCGTGCTTCATTTTATGTGTATTAATATAATGAAAATGTAGGCTGGCCTAGCAATAAAAAAATGAATGAACTAATATGCAGGGGATGTTCAAAAAGGGAGTGCTTGTATTGTCAGTATCACAGAGCTTTATCATTGTGCTTCCTTCTTCCCCCATGGCTATGGTAAGCAGGACTATTATCCACCTCTTGCAAGCAAAAAATATATGAATTAATATCCCTCGAAGGGCAGCTCCCATCAGGCTTTGGGACTGACAAAATACTATATAGATGCAAATAGTAGGCATCTAGAACATCTACTCACATGAAATTAGGCTCAGCATGAAGCAGTTGTTCTGAGCAACAGAAAGCCTCTCTTCCAGCTTTAGGGCAGCCAGTGTATTTCTACTGTCACAAGAGATTAGGAAATACACTGTGCTGTCCTAAGGAGCTGAATCGGCACAAAACCCTGGGCTGAGACGCTGGTGATGAGACATTCAGTATCAGGTCTTGGGTAGAAAATGCCCCTCGGGCTAGGGCTGGGCTGCTCCAAACCTCCTTGGCAAGGAGACAGGAGGCACAGTCATCCAGCACTTGGTGCTGGGGAGCAGCTCCTCTGCAATCGCTTGAGGGCAGTGAGACAGTTGGCAGAGAAGCCATCACGGCACCGAAATTAAATTTACAGGCTGCTTTCCCATGGCTGTGCTGGGACATAGCAGGGTGCTTTATAATTATGCTTTAGGAGCCTCCGCCCTCTTGCCCTAATTTCCAATTAAAGTTGTACCCTTCCCAGTAGAGATTGAAAATATCCTACAAACAGGGGGAGAAGGCCAGGAAGGACCATTCTGTGTAGATCAGTAGTAGACAGCAACCTGGAGAAATTGCTTTATGCTGCAATCAGCAGCTACTCAGCCTTGTCACCTAATTAATTTTCTCTTCTAGTCTTACCGATGGGTGTATTTAAAGCCAAAAGGAAAAAACAAATGGACTGGAACTATGGTGGGAGCAAAAGGAAAAGGGAAACAGACAAGGCAGCAAAGCAGTGGAAAAACTGCTATGCTTCAGTCTGGATGCTATTCCTATGGTCAGCCAACTGTTACTGTCTAGAGCGAAGTGCTAGGCTAGATGTGTCAGCAAGAGATATTATTTTACTAGTTTGTTTTCCTAACCATATTTAGATGTTAGACAGTGTCTTCTCCTCTTTTTACCCCTAACTCTTCCTAGGTGACCCAGATATTGCACCTAGAGACCAATGTTGTTCGGTAATCTTGATCTTTTGGAAGGTAGAACATCAAAACTGTACAATTATTAGGTTTTTTTAAAATACTTCCTCACTTAAGTCTTTTGAACAGTCTCCTAGTTTTCATAAACCACTGCAGGTTTATATATACATTTCTCAAGTGCCGGCAACTTCTGATTCAGATTCAGAATGTGTAAGGACCTACATTTTCATCTCCAAAAGCTTGTCAATTGAAATTTCGTGGTGGCTTTAAAAGACCAGCACACTGCTCCGAATGCCAAATGGCACAGAGGAAACTTGTGGTTAGACTTGTGATGGAGGCTGGCAGCACCTGCTTTAACAAGGAAGAAAGGTGTATGCAGCTGCTAAGAACCCTCTGTTTTACCACATCCGAATAGGTCTTCCTCCCCTCATGGGTTATGGTACTCGGTCAGTAGGTTGCAGCTGTGAAGGAAACATCTCTTACCCAACACACAGATCTTCCTCTGACATTCTCTCCTCCTCGTTTGCCTCCTCATTTGCTTGCAACTCTGCAGCGTCCATTCTTTTCATGTGGGTTTGAATTAAGGAAAGACCATAATCTCATGAGTGCCATTTAAAGCAACAACTTTGCCCATTGTAATAATAATAATAATTTAATATCTCCTATAGGATGCTAAGAGGATGTTTCTCTCTTCCCCTGTGTAATAAAGAGTTTCCTTTTAACTTTAATAGTCCTTGTTCCATCATCTGTGACTAGCAGAATGTGTTATTATTAACAAATATAATTTATATAATTAGAGATTTATGGGCTTATATTGAACCCTTTACCAACCTGCGTCTGTTTCTAGACATTGCAGTTTTCTTGTTTGTTTTTGCAGCTGATAAGAGCCTGTGTGGCCACTAAAACTGAAAACAACAACAACAAAAAACCCACATAGAAACCTTTCCCACTGGAAAAAGAAAATGTGGACGAAGTAATATTGTAACACTTCATTTGCAGACTTAGGCACTTAATCGTAATATTTCTTTTATTCTTGTACAACAACAAAAGCAATGCTTAATGAGATGAAATTTTTAATCTTATCAAAATAAAAAGATTTATGAAAATCACTTTAGTAAATCCTTAGTTTATACTCCTAAATAACTTTTCCTATAGATTTTTTAGATTTAGCTCAAAACGGATGGAAATATAAAACCATTACAACATAAATTGTAGAAAAGAAATTTCTTCATTGACCACTGTCAATAAATGGAATTTTTAGAGATCAGTTTTACGGAAGTTTTGATTCTGGTGAATAACCATGACTCAGTTTTCATTAAGGAACTTCTGTACAGGGAAAAAGAAAAGTGAGTAAATGTGGAAAAGATAAATGTTCTTGCAGTTAGATGTAATGAAATGAAAAGGTAATGTCCATCCTGGAGGGACTGTGAATGTCCTGTCCATTTGAAGAGTGAGGACCAAACCTCAAGCTCTGTCACTGGGGCTGCAGCCTCTTTGTGTCGGTCAGACGCTCCCTTAAAGCGAAGCTGTGCTCAGCACCGTTTGCAGTGCTTGCACCCGGCACATCAGACTCCTTAGGTCTATATGAGGAAAAG
Source organism: Oreocharis arfaki (assembly GCA_013398015.1). Taxonomy (NCBI): domain Eukaryota; kingdom Metazoa; phylum Chordata; class Aves; order Passeriformes; family Paramythiidae; genus Oreocharis; species Oreocharis arfaki. The sequence goes on along the minus strand of VZRR01009625.1, from coordinate 1,857,917 downwards.
CCTTGGGACAAGGCTGTGGGGGACACACAGCTGGATCCAGAAACAAAGCTGAATCCGGATCCGCCTCTTTCTTCGGAGCAGGAGGTGTTGCAACATGACCAGTTTATGACCGACGCGGCTGCTGTTGCTGAATATAACATGTTGTGAAGTACTGGCTTCTTCAGTCCAGGGTGGCATCTGTGACGTCTCCTTTGCTCCCTGTGTAGTACAAGATGGATTACAAGCAAAGGAAAGACTATTAATTGTATAATTAGCAAATTATATATGTTGAAATGTTACTAATTTAGTAAGAGCGTTTATAGCTGCACAAACAAGGAGCCATTTCTCACACGAAAGATAAAGTTTTTGCTCATAGCTCCTCAGGAGTTACTAATGTTAAAGCTTTTTCAAGCTACCCTGGACTAAAAAGTGGACTGAGTAATTATCAGCTGCTCTAATTGGAAATCTTTCAGCCATCAATCCAGGAAGATGTGGGAGCAAAGGACAAATGCACATGCTCAAGGCAAGAGTCATTCCGGTTCAATGAGTTACTATTAACCCACGTTTTCATCTGCTCTCGTCTGATTACGCTTGAAGTCCCCTGAGAGCAGAAACTCAGGACGACTTGTCCTTCCAAAAAATGACTTTTCCTAGGTATCCTAGTGAAGAAAACCCTGAAACCACACAGAAATTATAAAAAGGATAAGGAGTTACTTTCTTTTTTTTAACTTCTTTTCTCTCCAGAAAATGCAGAGTGACTGTGACTGGTTAGGTCAGCAAGTGAACTACAGAAGAAGCGAGTGATGCTGATGAGGAGGCCATACTGAGAGTCTTTTGTAAGAAAAATGTCACAGTGAAGGAGCAGCTCAAGAAGAGTTTGAAATGCCAGCTAATCTTGATGTGAAATGCCAAAATTGCAAGTACCACAAGGGTTTGCTCTTAATGCTATTTTTCAGTTGCATCTTGTTACTGCTGCAGATAGTGATTCATGTGGGGAAAGATTTTAGTGAGCTGCATGTGCAAACTGGGCTTTCAGTGTTATAGTTCGCTTCAGGAAAGTCATCATCTTTCAGCAGTTTGTTGTGGTGAGGGTTTAGGAGGAAAGGGAACCTACAGGGGCTTGACCTTAGCTGCTATTTTATTGAGTGGGAACCTCAATTTTGCCTACATATGGATATGAGGGATGAACAGAAAAGCATGTCCAATAATCCAGTGAGTGCAGGAACAGAGTGCTGGAATCCTCCACTGCCACTTACCTCCTCCAAATATGTGTTTCTATGTAAAATAAGGATAACCACTTTTTGCAGAGTTGTTAAAAGGATGCATATTTGAAAGGCACACTGAAACTGGGTGTTTTCTAATTTAACTGATTTCTAAAGCGGGCAAACAATCTGAGCCTGTTGTTTCTTGGGATGCTAATGCAGCCACTCCTCAAAAGCAACACCCAAGGCAACAAAACCAACACCCTGATCTGAAAAGAAAGGAAGAAGCTGCTTTCCTTCCTCTTAGTCCTCTCTGTCTTCACATCCCAATTTGCTTATGTCAGACACCAATTGAAGCAGGTGAAGCAATACCGTCTTTTATGTCCTTTCCCATGCTTTAGAGAGAGCAATTGTGACAGCTCAAAACAACTTCATTAGAAGCATATTCAAAATAGCAATAATATTTTCAATATTTCAACTTTTCTGGGTGATTCTGAGCAGCGTGCAAACTGTTTGGGAGTTGTATATGTTCTAGCAGAAACCAGCATCACTTTTTTTTTTGCAGACCTGGTTAAAAGTTCCAGCTCTTTATGCTAGAGAGGTTGAAGCCTACCCTTCTGTGATCAGCAGCAGCGGTGCAGTGCCCCAAGGACCCCAGAATAACAATCTTAATGGCATTAGCAGTGCTAGTGTTGTGATTCCCCTCCCAGTTTATGGCACAGCAGTGATTACCCCGGCCGTCTTGGAAGCTGTGGTGTGGCAGATGTTGGTTTGTTCTGGTAACTGAGCAACACGTTGCTGCTGCATGGGGGGATGATGAATCATGAGGGTGTTGTTCAGGCTTAGCAGGGTTTGGCTTGGGGAAAGCACTAAACAAGGAAGCCTAACAAATCCTGTACAAATCCAAGGAAACACTAGTGTTTTCACAGTCCAGGTCAGGGACCGGCCTGTGCAATAAATTGCAGTCTATTCACAGGAAAAATCCCCTGGCTTTGCAGACAGAGATGTGGGGTAGCCAGGCAGGGACCAGAAAACAAATTATACTGTGTGGAGATGAACATAGAGAGACTAACTGGATCCAGGCAACAGCTTTTGGCAGAACAGTGTCTTTAATGGATTTTAGGGCTTCTGCAAGAATTAGAAGTTTTGAAATTTAGTACCAATTTGAGAAATACATGCAGACTTAAAGAAAGGATTTTTAAAATATTTTCTTTTAACTTTAAACAGATTTATGAGAGTTTAATATTCCATAATGAGCATTATGCCAATATTCCTATTCCCTGCTAATAAAAGAGGAAATAATGAATGGTAGGGCTGTCTCAGTTACACAGCTTGGTATGTCTGGCGGATAAGCAAGCAAACCAACACATAAAATGCAATTTTTGAGTGATTATGTGTGTAAAACTATAATTTCACTAATGGGAAGCTGTGCAAATAGCAATACATTTGGTTTGGGTTATATGTGAGCTGTGGCAAACCTCTTCACTATGAAGCCTCCAGGTGAGAACATAAAAGTAGCTGACTGAGAACTTGTCCTTTACACAAGGTATCGTGGGGATATATCTTAATCCATTAATTTTATTGTTCCTTTTTAAACATAAAACAACCTTGGCTGAGTTTGAGCCCAGCCATTTAGAAATCCCTGTTCTAAATCAAGCTTGCTTGAACCATAAGGATTTCTGTTCATATCAGAAGTTCTCCAATACTCAAGTCTTCTCATCTGCCAATATTAGAAAAATACTTTGCATCAAAAAAAAAGAGATGTGACTAGAGCTCTTACTTTCCCAGAACCTGGCAATGACTGTGACAGTCTCTGAGAGCTGCAGAGGATTTCCTTCCAATTAAATTTCTTCTTACTTCCTTCTCTTGTTGTCATTGCCTCCTGCCATAGGTTATACCTCACCAATCTGCCTGCAGAGTGACTTGTCTTAGTGCTCCCTACCTTGTTTCAAACAGTCAGTTGAAATATTTCAAACGTTTTTCCACCCAGTCTTTGATTTCCTCTAATTTATATGAATTAGCTTTGTTGATTAACAGTGACATGAATTAGAAAATGCTTTTGCAATTGTGATGTTAATAGAAGAGCTGTGAAAGAAAAAAGTAGCTGAGAATCACTTTTTCTGCTGTCCCTGGATGCAAAACCCCTGTTGTTGCAACATGAAGTGCATCTCTGAAAGTTTCTCTAGCTGGGCCCTACCATGTTTTCATCAAGGTCTTTGGCAAGCCCTTCTTTAGGAGTATGTGAATGTGATTATATTTTTCAACCTATACTTCATTCTTTGTCTGATTCTTTCAAAATCTCATAGATCTCCTTTAGAAACACTTCTATAAAGTGACAATATAAAGCAATGCTCTGTAGCCCACACATGCAGCTCATTCTCCATTAATACTTTCTCTGGTTTCAAAGGAAAAATCCATTGCACCCTGGGGAAAAATAAAGATCCAAGAGCACATGAAGAGTCAAGATATTTCCAAGTGGACATGTAAGTTACCTAAAGGAGCTCAGGGTCTTCTGGCTTTATCAGTATTTATAACAGACAACCCAAACTAACAAAGCATAACCAAGACCTTTTGTCTATATTAGTATTCTATGTTGAGTACAACAGATCTGTATTTGGGTTTGGGACTCTTATCATTCTAAGAAAAATTCTCCTTTGATGCAGAGAGCCAAAATTAAAATTGTTTTCCATGAGTCCCAAAACCACAAATGGAGTTAATTGATTGGCACCATCAGGAGGAAGGACTTGACTGAGCTGAAGCAACCTTTCTACCTTTCTCCTTTCTTAAATCAGTTGTAACACACTACTAAAGCAGTGTTGGGAAAGATTGCATCACTGCTTCTTGTGCTGTACCTGCTGGCAAACAAAGGCAAGACTGTGTCTTCCACCACCACTGTCAGCTGTGTGTATTTCACGTGAAGTAAGTGTGAGGAAATGCGAAAATAAGGAAAGTTAGGAAGAGACCTTTGACACGGATCTGAGATAAAAATTTAGACAGGTGCAGTGCAGCCTCCTTTGACAGTCAATAATTTTCTAATCATCAGAGCCTGAGGAAAATCATCTTCCCTGAGGGGGTGAGCCCTGCTTGAGCAACTTTGGCATCAGTATCTGAGAGAAGTTAACCAATCTATATGTCTGTCTCATTTTCTCTTAATTCATGTATCAGCGTTAGTAATCTCAGATTTCAAGGCTGTAAGGGACTCACCACTACAGCCTTGCCTCTTGCAAGACACAACAAATAATGTTATTTTTTAATGAGTAAAAGGTCAATACTGCCAAACTCAGCCTTTATAGTGAGATCACTTTTTCAACTTTTTAAATGCTTACTCTTTTGAAGAATTAATAGGACAAAATAAACCAAAACAAAACCAAGCAAATCCTCTTTGCTTGTTCTAATCCCTGGATCATCTTAAGGTGGGAAGAAAATGCTCCCATACCCATATATTCCCTGACACATTTTCCAGTGCAGGATCCTCCTCAAAAGTGCTAGACTCTCAGGTTGAAACCAAGGCTCAATTTCTCAATTCTGGTTTCAAGTTGTCAACAATGAATCATTATAATGGACTGACCAAGTCCTGTCATCATGTGCTGCTTGGTGGGCACGTGTCCACATTGTTTACAAGATTCACACATTTGCAACAGGTGAGAGCATTGTTTCCCTCTTTCACGTCACATTAAAATGACACTGTTTGCACATTTAGAGCTATTAAGCTCTAAATCAGGAGTGCTGTCTGCACTATTTTTCAGAGGAAGAAATGCCGTTTAGCGAAATGTAGTCTGGTGTCACTGAGGTGAAATAACAGAAGTAAAAATCATAGAATCATAGAGTTGGTTTGGCATAGATCTGTAGGAGCAGGTCCAGAGGAGGACCATTGAAGGTGATCAGAAGGCCGGAGCACCTCTACTTGGAGAAAAGGCTGGGAGAGCTGGGGTTGTTCAGCCTGGAGAAGGCTCCAGGGACATCTCACTGGGGCTTTCCATTAGTTAAAGGAAGCTTGTAAAAAAGAGAGAGCAACTTTTTACATGGACATGTAGTGCTAGGACAAGGTGCAGGGTGGTTTTAAACACCTCATCTCTCTGCCAGGTTTCACTTACACTCCCTCCTGAGGTGGGGACACTGAGGAAGAATAAAGGTAAATAAAACAGCAAAGCCAGAGATGGAAGGGATGTGCCCTGGTCTCAGAGATTAGCATGCCTCGCATGTCTTAGGGAAGACCTAAGATTCTGCCTTTTCTCTAGGTGCTGGTTATGCATCTAAGAACTGGAACATAGACATGATTATGTGCATATGTTCGTGTTCATGGACAGGCAATAATCCAGTTTCCTGGTTCTCTCCCTTCTCTGCCACATGAGCATCTTCATCACAGTGCTGCAGAATTGTGCTACCTCTGTAGACCAGTGGAATCATGAGACTCAGTGCGAGAGAAAGTGCTATGGCCACGTATTCTGCAGGAGACAGCTGAACCTCCGGCTCCCTAGGCCTTGTGACAACTCTACCTGCTGGAGCCTGTCAAAAAACAAGGCACTTATGGTATGTAGAAACCTTCAGGAATAGAGAGCAGCTGAACAGGAGTTTGCTGATCTGAACATGTGTGCTTCGTTCTGACAATGCACCATTTATTTCCTATGTCCTTTCAATGTCTCCGTCTTTCTGCCCAATATTGAAGAGAGAGAGGAGAACATTCATGAGTAAACTGTAGGCATAAGCATACTGAAAGGCTGCAAAATCACAGGCATCAGTATAAAACCACTTAACATGTCACGCTCCCTGAGTTAGGAATAAAGTAGCTACCTAAGCGATTCCTTTCCAACTAATGCAAGAACAACATCAATCATGTCTAACTACAGTTTCAGCCTGTGTAGACACATTCTGGCTCCTGTCCAGTTACTGAAAATCTTAACCATGTCTTAACCCCATTTTGATGATCCGTTGCTTGGGGAATCAGCTTCAGGCCTCCCGAAGGCACAAAAGAAGCATGAACAAACACCGTCAGGCATTGCCTTTATTCTGAAAGCACTTCAAGAACCACGCTGGACATCTCCATCTCTATTGGATACATCCTTTCTCCTGGAGCAGATGTCTTCTTCAGCTACTGCCTCTGACCCGCAGCTCTGTGCTAGTCCCGGGGCAAGGCGATGGTACCATTTCTGCCAAGTCCGCAACTAAAGCCATCGACTCGGGAAGAAGAGTCACTGCTTGCGTGCTTGCAGGAGGGGCAGTGAGCTGTTAGAGACCCATGTTTACGGATGATTAACAAATTGTGTGGTAAGGCAGCATGGCATCAAGGAGTTAATCATAATCGAGGCAGAGATTAATATCTAATTGTAGCAACTCCAGGCAGTTTAATTTGCTTCCACTGGCTTAGTGGCAGAGTGACTCTGCCAACTGGAGCTGTGTGAAGCCTGCTCCACCCAAACTGGGGTGGTTTCAGACAGAAAGCACCTGTTGATCTGCCCATCCTGCCTTGATGCATGCACGGAAAGCAGAAAGCGTGTACAGCTCTCCAACTCCTAAGCTCCTCTGCACTGAGGCAATTACCCATGATTATATCCTTGGTGGAAGCTGGTGTCTCCTCAAATTGGTTAGGCATGCTCTCAGGTTGAAGAAAAGATAAAGTGGCTCAGTGATTTGAGACTAGTTTCTGCCTCTCGTTGTTGGAGCCATATTCACAGCACACTGCCCCACCCGTGTGCAGGAGGGAGAACAAGATCAAAGGGATTCATGCAAAGAGTTGCAACTCCACACTGAAATACTGTTTCCTCATCTCACTTTTCTGCCAGTCACACTCCACTGCCCTAACTCTGGAGTTAGGCCAGACTCGGGAAAGGAACAAGGTGGCCTGGATTTGGCACTGGGGATTAATTTTGTACCAGCATATCTCTTTGGAAAAGACTTGCAGAAGTGTGTCCACTGTAGCAGCTCTCTTTCAAAGTGAATCCAGTATCAAGAATTTGTACAGGAATTTATTTCTCATCTCCACACTGCCCAGGTTAAAATAAAGGATCTGATTTACAGCATACCACAGCAGTGGGAGAAGTGGGAAAGTACCTATATGTTGCTTTAGAAGCAACAACAGCAGTTGAACCTGGAGGGGAACTTCCAGTACACTGGATGAAGTAACCCAGATTGGAATTTGACAAAAAACCTGGATTATTTCATTTGCCTGAAGAAATACCTGATGGTGACCCTAAAGGCTTACAGTGCATGAAAAGCCATTATCTTCCTAATATGGTTAAATCAGTCATTCACCAAATTAATTTGAATCACTTTTCCCATGCAAGGCCTTGTCTACTCTATGACAGTGTCCTTCACAGATTTAATTCTGATTATTATGTTTGTTAGAGAAGTAATTAGTTCAGGCTCCCAGCTCAGAGTCTTTGACGTTAATTCTCATACAGAAGTGCAGAGAATATTTATGAGCAAATTGCAGGCATAAATATACTGAAGAATTGTGAACGTCTATGATACTGTCAAGCCCACAGTGATTCCAAGCCATCACAGTGAGGCACTGAAATGGTGAGCTGCTCTTTGAAGGTGTCACAGACTGCAGCAAGTGCCACTTTCAGCTTTTGTGGAAATAGCTCATGAATTCTGAGTGCTGCCATGGGGATATTTGCCATGCAAAATATGATGCTTTTTTTTTTTTTTTTTTTTTTTTTTTTTTTTTTTTATTGAGTTCAGCGATGTTATTTTTGTGTGTGTATTA